>CM024766.1:19152465-19585555 GCA_014218235.1 Colocasia esculenta
GAAACATGGTTCTGGAAGCCAAGATTGATGCAGTAGTTGTCGATAGCCAGAAGGCATCTGTCGACAGCCGTATGTTAAGTCACAACATGTGACCGACATGTGATCTGTATTAGGGTGTCCTCTTCTCTCACGAATTTCAAGCCTTGGACACTACTATATATAGCTCTTATGGACATATTTTCGTAGCAAGAAGCCTCCACACCAAACCCTAAGCAAAGAACAAGAAGAAGAAGGCTTTCTTTGCTGCTCTGCTTCAAGTCTCTAGTCTGTTCAAGAGAGATCCATCTCAGGTGAAGAGTTGAAGCAGATTCGTCCTCAAGTCAAGCTTCATCATCATCATCTGATCTTCATCGACGTGAAGCTTGAAGTTCATCTAGACGAACAAGCTGAAGAGTTCAACCATCGGATTTGTTCTTCAACTCTGAACTCTTCTTTCACTTTATTTTCCATCATTTGTGTGTGTGTTGTTGGTTTGAGCAGTCCTTGTGCTCAACCCAAGTGTGTGTGATTGATCTAAGAGCGTGCTTGTCTCAGACATCGTGTGTGTGTTGTTGTTTGGGTCGAACTTGCTTGATAAGCAGTTTACCGTGTGTGTGTATGGACGGTGGACGTAGGATACACAAGTTGTGTAGTCCGAACCACCTTAAATCCTCGTGTGCTCTGGTTTGCATGATCTGACGTTAGATGTATGCTAGGCACGATCGTTTGTTCACACACTCGTCATATTGCTAATCTCCTAAGCACACCCTACACACACATCAAAGTTTAAATTTGATTCACATTAGTTTAAGTCTTCCTAAAGTCAGTCTTAATCTTAAAAAGAAGGTCAATTTGTTTTACTTGGTAGTAATCTATTCAACCCCCCTTCTAGATTACTACTTTAGGTAATTCTGCACACCCTTCAATAGGTATCAGAGTGAGGTTTCTCCGATTTTATAGCTTTAATAGCTTGATCTAACGATTAAGAGAAGAGATTCTGTTTAATGGAAACTAACAAAGGTTTTATGGCTGAAGGACACTCAGTGTCTAGGCCTCCCTTCTTTGATGGAACTGACTGCACATACTGGAAAAACCGAATGCAGGTGTTTCTGAGAGATCAAGGCTATGAGCTATGGAAGATCGTAAGCAAGGGACCCTACGAGCTGCCCACTGATGAAGACACATGGAAAAGGGAACAGATCCGCAAGGGAACCTTGAATTGGAGCGCGTTGAACATGATGCAATGCACTGTGTATCCAAAGGAATACTCAAGAGTCTCCACATGCAAATCTGCAAAGGAAATGTGGGAGAAATTGGAGCTGATATATGAAGGTATGTCCGAGGTAAGGGAAACCAAGGCTAGCATGCTTGTGTCTAAGTATGAAATGTTTAAAATGAAAAATGAAGAAACAATTTCAGACATGTTTGCTAGATTCATGATTATAATCAATGGTCTAAAAGGTCTTAAGAAAGAATACAGTGAGAGTGACTTAGTAAGGAAGATACTTCGGTCTCTTCCATCTTCTTGGCATACTAAGGCCACTGTCATTGAGGACTCTAAAGACCTGTCCACAATGAAATTGGTTGAATTGATAGGATCTCTGATGACCTATGAAATAAATCTAAAAAGAAAAGAATCTGAGGTTAATCCAAGAAAATCCATTGCATTGAAAGCCTCTAACAAAGCCTCTTCAAGCTCCAAGAAAGAGATTCAACAAGAAAATGATGAAAATGAAACATCTAGTGAAAGTGAGAATGATGAGACGGCTATGCTTACTAGACAATTCAAAAAATTTCTCAAGTTCAAAAAGAAGGGGTCAGGTAATTTCAAAACTCCTCTAAAAAGAGATTTTTTGAATAAATTCGATAGAAACAAGAAAACTGACATGATTGTTTGCTATGAGTGCAAGAGACAGGGGCACATGAGAGGTGAATGCCCAGAGCTTAAAAAGAAGCTGCAAAAGGACAAATCTACATACAAGAAACCCAGGGCCATGATGGCAACCTGGAGTGATGAAGATGAAAATGTTCAAGGCAGTTCTGATGATGAGGAAATTCAGTGCCTGATGGTAAGGAGTGAAGACTCCAATGAGGTAAACTCTTCCTTTAAAAGCTACACTGTTGAAGAATGGGAAGAAGCATGTACCTTGCTATTTGAAAAATTCTGTGAATAAAATCTAAAAACAAAGCACTGAAAAAGAAAATCACCACTCTTGTTCATAGAACAAGCAATGATGAACAAATTGCAATCCTAACTAGAGAGATAGAGCTCCTGAAAATTGAAAAGGAAAGCCACTATGTTGAAATAGATTACATGAAAGAAAAACTTCAAGAGAATGAAAAATAAAAAGAAATTCTAAATAAATCTGTTGAAACCCTTCAAAATGAGAATCAAGAAATTTAGAAAAAGATGGAAGAGGTTCAAAAAGAATTAAAAAGAAAGAATGAAGATCTGTCAAGATTTGTAAAAGGAAAAGAAAATCTTGATGCTGTTTTGAGAGTCAAGTCAAACATAACAAGGCATGAGCTTGGATTTTAAACTGAAAATAAAAAGAATTTGGACAGAAATTAATCACATCCTTTGTTCAGGACAGTCCAAGTACAAGTAACCAAGTTCAAGCTAAAAGTAAGGAATTGAAAACTAAACAAAAGAATTTAGCTGGTCAACAAACAATGGCACCTATTGGCAGCCTCAAATTGAACTATTGATAGGTATGGAAATCTATTGAAAAATCAAAGCCAACCAAGCAACAAAAAGGACAAAAATGCTCACAAGTTCAATACAACAATAAAAGAACTACAAAAACTCAAACTCCATCATGTAACTGTTGTAAAAAACTTGGCCATACTGAACAACAATGTTGGAATAAATTGAAGATGTTGAAATGCAAATAATTGTGGATTCTAAAGCATTTATTTTCTGGTATGATTGAAAGAATGGGAGCCAAAGTAATTTAGGTACCAAAACCTCTTTTCTGATCTATCTATGCAGGAATGCCTAATAGCCCAAAATCAAAACAAGTGGTACATGGGCAATGGCTACTCAAGGCACATGATAGGCGATAAAGAAAAATTCTGTTTGCTGGTTGAAAAAGATGGAGGTCAAGTCGTGTTTGGAGGTAACAATAAGGGCCAAATAATTGGCATAGGTAAGGTAGGTAAGTATGCCTCTAACTCTAAGAACATCGATTTTGGTTCTACATCGACTTTGTTTCTACAACGATTTCATTTAAACATCGATTTCGGTAGAACATAGATTTCATATGGAACATCAACTTTACTTGAACAACGACTTTGTTTCAAACATCAATTTCACCTGAACAACGATTTCGGTTCAACAACGATTTCATTTGAACATCGATTACAGTGTTGAACCACTCTATATTTGTCATTGTATTTTGGTAATAACAAAACTTATGATAATATCAAATATATCTTTGTGATAACAAAATTTATGGTTAATTAAATATTATTAAATATCTTGTATCATATGTGTCGCATCAATCTTATAGCAAAATGCTAAGTCTCACATTGATGCAACAAGGCGCACTAAAATGATAAAATCGATGTCTAATCTATATACATCAATTTCAGTTCAAGTGCCAAATTAATAAGCGCTACAACGATTTATCTTGATTGATTTTATAAGCGCTATAATGATTTGGTCTTAATTGATTTTATAAGCGCCATAACGATTCGTTTAGGGCTTATAACGATTTGATAAGTGAGCACAACGATTTGTCCTCACATCGATTTGCCCTTCATAATGATTAATTAAGGCTCACATCGATTTAGGTCTCGTAACGATTTCTTAAGTGACCACATCGATTTGCCTTCGCAACGATTCATTAAGGCTCATAACGATTTGATAAGTGAGCGCAATGATTTGCCCTCACATCGATTTACCTTCTATAACGATTCGTTAAGACTTATAATGATTTCCTTGCATAACGATTTCATAAGTGAGAACAACGATTTGCTCTCATATCGATTTGGTTCTTACAACGATTCGATAAGCGCCATAACGATTTGCTTCTCACATCGATTTGTTAAGATCCATAAAGATTTGCTTCTCACATCAATTTGTTAAGATTCATATCGATTTGTTAAAGTCTTATAAGTATAACGATTTGATAAATAACTTAAACAACGATTCACTTCAATTCAAACACAATTTGTTTAAGTGCTTTTTGGCGCCTAAAGACAAGTCAAATATCTTCTGACAGAATAAAGCTGCATGCATATTTCAGAATCTTGTCAGAAAAAGATATGAACTACTATTTTCAGCATGATAGCAGAAACACAGTGGCATGCACCGTTGATCATAAACACTCTTTTATGCTAACACTCTCTTCTATGCTTACAGACCTCGAAGACCACCAGAGTCTGATTAAGACAAATGAAGAGAAGATCAACAATGTCTAGAAGAGCTCCAACGGATCTCTTCAACGGATCTATTCAAAGCCTCGCATATAAAAGATGAAGCAAGGCTGAAGATAAAACATAGAGCTTTCCTGAAAATCTTTGAAGGAGTGTACAACCAGTGAGGAACCTCAACGCCACATACACTCAAAGAAAGAGAGAAAGAGCCTGAGCCAAGAAGAAGCAAGCAAAAGCGTCTCAAGCATTCAAGCCTTCAAGCTTTCTTTTCTCTCTTCTTTCTCCCTGTGCTTATTGTAATTCTTGGGGAGAGTTTTTGCTGAGAGTTTTTGGGTAGAGGCCATTCTTATAGAACTCTCAGCACTATTTTTTCTTTTATAAGAAAGACATCATGTCTAGCTGTAGGACTGTATACAGTGTAGAACCTAGCTAGGGGTTTATGTCTAGCAGAACCGCACTGGGGTTTGTACCAGGAGGTTTGCTTCTGAGTCTGTAAAAGAAGTGGGTTGCCTTCTTGCCCGGGAAAGAGAAGAAGACCAGCTGGGGTGCTGGGTGTTGTAGTGTCCTTGAGGGGGACTGTACCCTTGGTTAGTGAAATCCTAAGAGGTTGCTTGGGGATTGGACGTAGGACTTCCATGTGGGAAGGGCCGAACCAGGATAAATTCCTTGTGTCATTTGTGTGATTGTTTATTTGCTTCCGCACTGCTACTCTTTATCACACTAATATAACCAAACTTTCAAGTGTTAATTTTCTCTGTTTAAGTTTCTATTTCAGATTTCAGAAAAACCTATTCACCCCCCCCTCTAGGTTAGCTTGCTGCCGTACCAAAAGGGCCAACAAGTGGTATTAGAGCGGGTCTCTAAACATTCAAAGAAGATCCAACGATCTTAGAGCAAAGATCCATGGCAACTCAAGGATATGCTGAAGGTTAATCAGTCACCAGACCTCCATTCTTCGATGGAGAAGACTACCACTACTAGAAGATGAGAATGAAATGCTTCATTCGAGGTACAGACTTTGATCTGTGGCATGTAATAGAGGTAGGTGACTATGTTATTGTTCCTGTTGAAGGTACTACTGCTATTACAGCAGCGGATAAAAGCAAATTGTCCTTAAATTATAAAGCTAAGAATTATCTATGTTGTGCCTTATCTAAAAGAGAATTCAGTAGAGTATCTGCATGTAAATCTGCCAAAGAAATATGAGATAAACTGCAGGTAACTTATGAAGGAACAGATAAAGTGAAACAAACTAGGATATATATTCTTGTCTCTCAATATGAACAATTTAAAATGCTTCCTAACGAAAATATAACTCAAATGTATAATAGATTTTCGAGCATAGTAATTAGTCTAAGCGCACTTGGTAAAACTCTTTCTAATGAGGAAACCGTTAGAAAGATACTTAGGTCTTTAACTATTTCATGGACACCTAAAGTAACTGCTATTGAAGAGGCCCATGATTTAACCAAATTGTCGATTGATAATTTAATAGGTTCTCTCATGGCATATGAAATAAATATGGAGCGATTATCTGAAAGTTTATCTAAGAAGAAATGTACTAATGCTCTTAAAGTGGTAGCTGCTCCTTCCACTTCTTCTTCTAGCTCAAAAATTGCAGGATCTGAAGACAGTGATGTTAATGAAGTACTGTCCAAACTTCAGATGATTTTAAAGAAGAAGAAAAATGGATCAAGAAGGATCCAAAGGAAAGAGAAAAAGGAGAAAGAACCAGTCTGCTATGAATGTAGAAAACCCAGACATCTAAGACCAGAGTGTCCAAGACTCAAGAAGACTGGTCAAACCGAAAAATCCAAGAAGCAATACAAGAAGTTCAAAAGAAAAACCATGGCGGCTGCTTGGGAAAATGAAGAGAACACAAGCTCAGACTCATCAAGCTCAAGTTCAGAGAAAGAGCAAGTAAATCTAGCCCTCATGGTAGGACTAGATGAGGTATATTCTGACTCATTTTTTAATTCATGCACAAATTCAGGGTCAGAATCTGAAGACTTGGAAGAAGTCTTTAATGAACTTTATGATAAACACAAGGTTGTTGTAAAAGAATTGAAAAATATCAAGAACAACCTTACTTGTTTGGAAATTACTAATTCTGATCTGAAATCAGAAATGGAACAATTGGAAAAACAACTAAAGGTCAGTAGAGATAATAATCATCTTTTAAATGAAGAATTGAAAAGTAAGAATAATGAGAAGTTAGAGTTAGAAAAAAAATTAAAAACTCTAACTGAAGAAAATTTGTATTTAAAAGAATCAGTTAAGAAATTAACTCAAGGAAAAACATCTCTAGCTCTATGCTTAATATGATCAAAATTTGGAAATAATAAACAAGGGCTTAGGATACATTCCTCTGGAAAAAGAAAAACAAGCCATAAATCCAGGAAAATATCCTTTGCCGAAATTTGTAAAAGAAACCAAGTTGCCTCAGAAAAAGGCCCATGTAAAAGAAAATATTTCCAAAAATTATGTCCTAAATAGACATCATAAAAACAGTAAGAACTACAAAATAGATTATATTCATTGTTGTTCTCATTGTAATAAATTAGGACACACAGTAAACACCTGCACAACAAAGCACCTAGTTTGGATTCTGAAAGGATACTGTTATACATCTAACCATCAAGGACCCAAAACGATTTGGGTACCAATTTTTGAATAAGTTGTTTGCAGGAAAGCCTTGGAGCATCAGGATCAAATGATGCTCAAGGCACTGATGACTGCCAGCTCTTCATCCATCTCATATCTAAAGAGGGAGTAGTCACAAATTGTTTATTTCTATTCATATTACTACTAACAATGTTTCCAAGTTTTCTGTTAAGATGTATGCAGATAAAAATCTTGAAGACTTGACAAACAACATGACAAAGGTCAAGACCAATAAGATCTGACTTCCCTCACATTAAGGGGGAGTCTCATGCTCAGGGGGAGCCTACACTAAGGGGGAGTCATTCATTAAATATCTATTGTAGAACCCCTCGATGGTAAGAAATTTCTTTTTAAATGGGGAAAAAATGCATGGTAAGATCCTTCCTTTTTGGTTAGTGACAAAAAGGGGGAGAACTTGTATGTTCTGTGAATTTTCTGCATTTTCTATGTCTTAAGTATCTTTTTCAGAAAATTCTCATAAATTTTGTCATCACCAAAAAGGGGGAGATTGTTGAACCACTCTATGTTTGTCCTTGTATTTTGGTGATAACAAAACTTATGATAATATCAAATATATCTTTGTGATAACAAAATTTATGGTCAATTAAATATTATTAAATATCTTGTATCATTTGTGTCGCATCAATCTTATAGCAAAATGCTAAGTCTCACATTGATGCAATAAGGTGCACTAAAATGATAAAATCGATGTCTAATCTATATACATCGATTTTAGTTCAAGTGCCAAATTAATAAGCGCTACAACGATTTATCTTGATTGATTTTATAAGCGCTACAACGATTTGGTCTTAATTGATTTTATAAGCGCCATAACGATTCGTTTAGGGCTTATAACGATTTGATAAGTGAGCGCAACGATTTGTCCTCACATCGATTTGCCCTTCATAACGATTCATTAAGGCTCACATCGATTTCGGTCTCGTAACGATTTCTTAAGTGACCGCCTCGATTTGCCTTCGCAACGATTCATTAAGGCTCATAACGATTTGATAAGTGAGCGCAACGATTTGCCCTCACATCGATTTGCCTTCTATAACGATTCGTTAAGGCTCATAATGATTTCCTCGCATAACGATTTCATAAGTGAGAACAACAATTTGCTCTCATATCGATTTGGTTCTTACAACGATTCGATAAGTGCCATAACGATTTGCTTCTCACATTGATTCGATAAGTGCCATAACGATTTGCTTCTCACATCGATTTGTTAAGATCCATACCGATTTGCTTCTCACATCGATTTGTTAAGATTCATATCGATTTTTTAAAGTCTTATAAGTATAACGATTTGATAAGTAACTTAAACAACGATTCACTTTAATTCAAACACAATTTGTTTAAGTGCTTTTTGGCGCCTAAAGACAAGTCAAATATCTTCTGATAGAATAAAGCTGCATGCATATTTCAGAATCTTGTCAGAAAAAGATATGAACTACTATTTTCAGCATGATAGCCGAAACACAGTGGCATGCACCGTTGATCATAAACACTCTTTTATGCTAACACTCTCTTCTATGCTTACAGACCTCGAAGACCACCAGAGTCTGATTAAGACAAATGAAGAGAAGATCAGCAACTTCTAGAAGAGCTCCAACGGATCTCTTCAACGGATCTATTCAAAGCCTCGCATATAAAAGATGAAGCAAGGCTGAAGATAAAACAGAGAGCTTTCCTAAAAATCTTTGAAGGAGTGTACAACCAGTGAGGAACCTCAACGCCACATACACTCAAAGAAAGAGAGAAAGAGCCTGAGCCAAGAAGAAGCAAGCAAAAGCGTCTCAATCATTCAAGCCTTCAAGCTTTCTTTTCTCTCTTCTTTCTCCCTGTGCTTATTGTAATTCTTGGGGAGAGTTTTTGCTGAGAGTTTTTGGGTAGAGGCCATTCTTGTAGAACTCTCAGCACTGTTCTTTCTTTTATAAGAAAGACATCTTGTCCAGCTGTAGGACTGTATACAGTGTAGAACCTAGCTAGGGGTTTGTGTGTAGCAGAACCGCACTGGGGTTTGTACCAGGAGGTTTGCTTCTGAGCCTATAAAAGAAGTGGGCTGCCTTCTTGCCTGGGAAAGAGATGAAGACCAGCTGGGGTACTGGGTGTTGTAGTGTCCTTGAGGGGGACTATACCATTGGTTAGTGAAATCCCAAGAGGTTGCTTGGGGACTAAACGTAGGACTTCCATGTGGGAAGGGCCGAACTAGGATAAATTCCTTGTGTCATTTGTGTGATTGTTTATTTGCTTCCGCACTGCTACTCTTTATCACACTAATCTAACCAAACTTTCAAGTGTTAATTTTCTGTGTTTAAGTTTCTATTTCAGATTTCAGAAAAACCTATTCACCCCCCCTCTAGGTTAGCTTGCTGCCGTACCAAAAGGGCCAACATACAGTACAACAACGATTTCACTTAGAACATCGATTTCATTTAAACATCGACTTCAGATAAACACCGACTTCAGTTAAACAACGACTTTGTACAGAACATTGATTTCATTACATGTATACATGGATTATGTTCACATCGACTTCATGTTAACATGGATTACATTCTCACATGGATTATGGTTATAACTCAACATCGATTTCATATCTACATTGACTTCAATCACAACGATTTCTCATGAATATAGGTCATGCTTGGACATCAACTCTCATTGTACACAGACTGTATCTAAACATCAACTTTCTTTTGTATCGGTTATGTCTTAGACAGTTGATGAATATTATTGTTATAACCTTTTTTAGATACTCTTAAATATATTCCACATGATATTCAAGTTTATTTTCAAATGTATGTGGATTTCAAGTCTTCCCGCGAACCATGTTGTCTCCTGTATACTCAAACATTTATTGTGTGTGGTACAACATCTCTGCATGATATATCTTCTGTTTACCATACTCATGTCACATAAAGTAACGCTTTTTAGGATGACAGAATGGAATTTTATTTTTAGTATATCACGACTACTAACGTTGACTGACAGTTTAGATAAAGATAAGTTGTCTATGCTTCAACATTTATTGTATGCAGGGTTCCGGTAGTAACACATGCTACAACGTTGTACCTGTCAACCTGACAAAAGCAAGAAGAGATTCAGATAATCTTCCTCTATGTATGTGTCTATCCCAGCATTAAATGGCTGCATGTTCTCTTGCTCCCTACATCGGACCAGACACAACTAACGTGCATGAAGATGAGAGACAACAAATACTTCAACGGTTCAAATCGTTTAGAGAAGATAAATAGAAGACTGGTGACTCCATGCAGAATGACTTTTGAACAGCTTGAACACCTTAGTTACCTTGAAGAAAAAGAAAGAAGAGCTTGCTCCATCATTCGAAACAGTCTTCAGCTCTAGCTCTCCATAGCAACCTGTTCCAGTCTTTGAGAGCTTGTGTAGATCTGAGAGACCCTCATTCTGTGTAAATCTTTGTCTCTCATATTCCGCCTCAGATCAAGCAATCTCTATAAGCTTGGTCTAGGGGCCATCCACTCTTTACTCATTTTTCTTGAGTGTTCCTCTGCGTGTGTGAAGAGTAGATCGGCTGTGGAGTGGATGATTGTTCCCTTTGGTAAGAAGGAAGACCTATTGCATTTGTTGGTCCTCTCATTTTGATATGGCAGCAAGCTAACCTAGAGAGGGGGTGAATAGGTTTTCTGAAATCTGAAACAAAAACTTAAACACAGAAAATTAACACTTGAAAGTTTGGTTAGTTTAGTGTAAAAGAGTAGTAGTGCGGAAGCAAATAAACAATCACACAAAGGACACAAGGAATTTATCCTGTTCGGCCCTTCCCACATGGAAGTCCTACGTCCAGTCCCCAAGCAACCTCTTGGGATTTCACTAACCAAGGGTATAGTCCCCCTCAAGGACAATACAACACCCAGCACCCCAGCTGGTCTTCTTCTCTTTCCCGGGCAAGAAGGCAACCCACTTATTTTACAGGCTCATAAGTAAACCTCATGGTACAAACCCCAGTGCGGTTCTGCTAGACACAAACCCCTAGCTAGGTTCTACACTGTATATAGTCCTACAACTGGATAGAAATCTTTCTTAGAAGAGAAAGATCAGACCGAGAGCTATTACAAGATGAACACTAAGAACTAGCTCACAGTCAAGGACTCTCCCCCAAATTTACAATGAGCGTAGAGAGAGAATGAAGAGAGAGAAGAAAGCTTGAAGGAGGCTTGAATGCTTGAGATGCTTTTGATCGCTTCTTCTTTGGCTCAGGCTCTTTCTCTCTTTCTCTGAGTGTATGTGGAGTTTTGGTTCTTCATTGGATGTACACTCCTTGAATGATCTTTAGGAAGGCTCTTCTTTTGTTCTTCAACCATGCTTCATCTTTTATATGAGAGGCTTTTGAATAGATCCGTTGAAGAGATTCGTTGGAGTTCTAGCCGTTGCTCATCTTCTCTTCATTTGTCTTAATCAGACTCTGGTGGTCTTCGAGGTCTGTAAGCATAGAAGAGAGTGTTAGCATAAAAGAGTGTTTACACGATAACAGTGCATACTACTGTGTTTCTGTTAACATGGTAAAACTGATAGGTCATATCTTTTGCTGACAAGACTTTGAAATACACATGCAACTTTTTCTGTCAGAAGATATTTGACTTTTCATTTGGCGTCAAAAAGCACTTTAAACAATCGATGTTTAAATTGAAGTGAATTGTTGTTTAAGTTACTTATCAAATCGTTATGAGCCTTAACGAATCGTTATAGAAGGCAAATCGATGTGAGGGCAAATCGTTGCGCTCACTTATCAAATCGTTATGAGCCTTAATGAATCGTTATAGAACCAAATCGTTGTGAGAGCAAATCGTTGTGAGAGCAAATCGTTGTTCTCACTTATGAAATCGTTATGAGAACCAAATCAATGTGAGAGCAAATCGTTGTTCTCACTTATCAAATCGTTATACGGTCAAATCGATGTTTCACTTAACGAATCGTTACCCAATCAAATCGTTGTGTAACTTATCAAATCGTTTGTTAGTGAAATCGATGTGGCACTTTGAATAGAAATTGATGTATATTGAATGAACATCGATTTAGCATTTTAGTGCACATATACAGCGATAATTCTAATAAATTTATATTTATTAGGAAATCATGATATTAAATATATTTGATAATATTAATCATAAATTTTGTTATCATCAAAATATAAGGGTAAAGTATATGAATGGTTCAACAACATTAGGTGGTATAGTGCCTCTTCGTGTAGAGAAGAGAAGGCCAGCTGTGGCTGGATGTGTAAGTGTCCTTAAGGGGGACTGTACCCTTGTTTAGTGAAATCTCAAGTTGTTGCTTGGGGACTGGACGTCGGACTCCTTATGACAGGAGATCTGAACCAGGATAAAATCCTTGTTGTCTGTGTGTGTGTGTGATTTTATTGTGTCTTTACTTTATACTAATTCTAACCATCGAACTTAGTGTCTTCTGTCAAAGCATTTTATTTATAGGAATATTCTAAAAGAAATTTTTAGAAATCCATTCACCCCCCCTCTGGGCTTGCAACCTGGTCAACAAGTGGTATCAGAGCCAAGTCTCTTTAAGTAAGTAGATCTCACGATCTGAAGAGCAAAGATAAATGGCAGCCCAAGGTCATGCAGAAGGACAATCCGTCAATAGACCTTCTCTATTCGATGGTGAAGACTACCACTACTGGAAGACGAGGATGGAGTTCTTTCTTCAAGGACTTGATTTTCAACTGTGGACAATAATCAAAGAAGGAGATCTCAAAGTAACCAATGCCAAAGACAAATGGATAGATGAAGATAAGAAGAAACTGTCCCAAAACACCAAAGCAAAGAGTATACTATGTTGTTCACTGAGCAAGAAAGAATTCAACAGGATATCGGCATGTAAGTCAGCCAAAGAGATGTAGGACAAGCTGAGGCCCACTCATGAAGGAACTGACAAGATAAAAGAAACAAGAATTGATATATTGGTAGCTCAATATTAGAGGTTCCAAATACAGTCAGGAGAATCTATCTCCTAGATGTACAGTCACTTCACAGACATTACAAATGGCCTGGCTGGACTTGGAAAAACATATGAAACAGGAGACATGGTAAGAAAAATATTGAGATCCCTGCCGACTTCATGGACTCCTAAGGTAATCACCAAGGAGGAAGCTAATTGTAACAGTCCACGCCGTTCAAATCCGTTAACTCAATAACAGGCTTGACACAACACCGTCTCCCGCGATCGGGCCGAAGCCTCGCAAGGGATATCAATCACATATGTCCGTAAAAAATACAAAAGAACCACAATAAGCACATATAAGATACATTGCTCATATATGTCCATATGAAAAGTACATAAAATGTTCCATACATAGTCAACATAAAAGAAACAACAGCCTGGGACAAACCCCAAGGCTCCACAAGTAAGGACTTTACTCTGCTAGTGACGAGGGCCCGACTCCACTACGACGTTGACTGGAACTACAGAAGGGACGTGGATCCTCCTGCTCTCCCTCACTTGGAAGAAAAAGGGGTGAGCCTCATAAGTCATTGGCTCAGTAGGGTAACTCCCCCAAAGCCGAGAAATACCATTTATATCAAAGCTGTAAATCATGTAACAGTTGTAACCATATAAACATGATACTACAGTTGTAAATAAGTAAATGGAAACACACGTAAAAGTGCACAATCTAAAGAAGGGTACGCCGAACACGAGTTACGAGAACTGGTTCGCGACACCAGCCACCGACTCGGACAAACTACACAAGCACATCTCTCAGCCTCACAGCTACAGACGAAGGGTCTAGCTGCCGCTCCACCTCAACAAAGACAAGAACTGTGGAGACTAACCACACCACACCTGCTAGCAACATTGCTGTAGGACCAAGCCTAACACCTTTAGGGGCTCCAGCCGAGAACCCTAAAGTGAGGCACTGGAACAGAACTAGCTGAGGACCAGTACGTCTACTGGTGTCCGTCCCTCAACCAAGAGCGCGCTACGAACGGCCGCACACCCACAAACACGAGCCGTTGTCCCCTGTCATCTTTCCCTCAGCCGGACTTGCAACTCGAACACACGAGTGAGGGTGTCCAGGAAGACGACACAAATCTCGACGGTACTCCCGTACCGGGACAAGCCCTAAGCACCCGGTGCTAGGGTAACCGACTGGAGAGGTAACTACGGAAGGCGTGACACCCAACTTGCTATGCACACAAATCCACGTAAGACACCATGATTTCATTCACGACATGGGTCAACACAACCCATACAGACCCTACATTGCCTTGGTAACACTGCCCAAGCAACGTGGGACAGAAACTGGACAGACTGGCCACATCACACCAATGCTCGGGTGGCCACTTTCTTAGTCGCGTCCAACATAGATGCCGCTATTACATATCCAAAATGCGTCGGACATTCAGGACGCTATTCAACCCTGAATCGCATCGGGTGTAAGCGACGTGTTCACAAGAACGCGTCCACTGTACTGGATGCCTTTCAGAGTTTAGGAACACACCTTACAAACTCATTCCAGAAATCACTCCACCCAGTCCCACAATCATGTCAAGCTGAAAATAAATATGCAAATGAGTTCCTGCACATGCTTGCTATCATGCCCATGCAATTCCCAACAAAAGGAACCCTCAAACCATGATCCACACAACCTTACATCTTGCAAACTGAGTAAGAAACAGGGTAGAGTTCCCCTACCTATGAAGCACACACAAATCCGACGCTGCCAAGGGATCCCACGCTCCGACGCTCGCCCACACGTCGGAATTATGCCGAAGAGACTCCAATTGCCCCGAAACAGCCAAGAACATCTTCACAGCTGCTGCAGCATCTTCCCAAGGCCTGAGCAGTGCAAATGCACTGTTCGGCCAGGGGAAAATACACTTAACATCACGCAACCAAATCGCGTCGCACATACCCGACGCGTTAAGAAATGTGTCCGACATTGCCGACAGAATTAAAACATGCGACGTCCTACATGCGCCATGCGGCGCGCATGCAACGACAACCACGTAACAGCGGTGCATAATTGCGTTCCATATAGTGACTACGATTAGGATCCTAATCGCATCGGGAATACTAGACGCGATACCCCATGAGAATCGCGTCGTCTGTATGCAACACGATTTCAAAGAGCCCGACAGAGCCCAATCTGGGTTGGGTTGCCCAGCTCTCCGGCCTACCTCCTGACCCATAAAACCTGTAAAAACACCTATAGACCTTCATGGTCCAACAATGGCCACACACTGGCCCCCAAACCCGATAAACCTCGATCCGAACGTACCGATTATTACATTACTATCACCTAAAAAGAATTTCGTCTTCGAAATTAAAAGGATAAACATAATCACAGTTCAAAACACATACGACTATCACCTAAAAAGAAAGCAATACTTACTCAAACAAATACGGATATGTCTTGAACATCTCTTCAGCCAACTCCCAAGTATCTTCACCACCTTGTCTATTCTCCCACCGGATCTCGGATATACTTCCTCAACATTGAGATATCAAACACGTCGTGAGCATCCGTGAAGTCCGCTGGAAGCTCCAACCTGTAAGCCATTTCACCGATCCTTTCCAAAATCCGAAAAGAACCCACAAACCTGGGGCTCAACTTACCCCTCTTGCTGAACCTTAGAACACCTTTAGTTGGGGAAACTTTCAAAAACACATACTCTCCAACCTCAAACTGCAAGGGCCTACGCCAAACGTCTGCATAGCTCTTTTATCTACTTTGTGCCGTTTGGAGTTTCTCTTTAATAAACTTGACCACTTCTGCACATTGTTGCACCAATTCCAGTCCGATCACCTGCCTTTCACCCACTTCATGCCAATTCAATGGTGTTCTACAAGGTCTTCCATAAAGTGCCTCATACGGTGCCATACCGATACTTGTATGATAACTATTGTTGTAGGCAAACTCAACCATACCAAGGTGTTGTTCCCATCCACCTCCCCAAGCCAAACAACACGCCCGAAGCATATCCTCAATAGTTTGGATTGTTCTCTCCATTTGTCCGTTGGTTTGGAGATGATATGCGGAACTATACCTCAATTGCGTGCCCACAACCCTCTGAAAACTCCTCCAAAAACTAGATGTAAACCAAGGATCCCGATCTGAGACAATAGTAACCGGTATCCCATGCAATGGCACAATCCTTTCAACATATAATTTCGCCAACCGATCTACCGCCTATGACATGCTAATCGGTAATAACCTACACACTTTGGTTAACCGATCAACAAAAACCCAAATGTCCATTATGGCCTGATGCTGTCCTGGGCAAACCTGCAACAAAGTCCATTGAAATATCATCCCACTTCCATTGTGGTATTGGTAATGGCTGTAACACACCTCCCGGCCTTTGATGCTCCTCCTTAACTTGTTGACACACCGCACATCTTGCTATAAATTCTGCTATTTCCTTCTTTATGCTTGGCCACCAAAAATACCTTTTCAAATCCTGGTACATTTTAGTGCTTCCCAAATGTATAGTGTACCTGGACCGATGTGCTTCTTCTAACACTTTCTGCTTAACACCAGTTCTACTTGGAACATACAACCTGTGCCTATATCGCACAACACAATCATCATCAATTGTAACATCCTCCGTCTTCACAATGTCGGCCAAAAACTCATCTTCCTTTTGTGCTTCTATAACTTGCCAATATAAAGACGGTTCCATGGCACTACTAGCTAACACGGCTCTTCGTTGGTTGCTTGGTACAAACAAAGAACTTTCTGTCACATCTTCATATAATTTCCATTCTTTCATCATAATGTGACTCACAACCACCTTCCTACTTAAAGCATCTGCTACCACATTTGCCCTACCTGAATGATATGCTAAACTGAAATCATAATCCTTGAGATATTCCATCCACCTGCGCTGCCTTAAATTTAAGTCCTTCTCAGAGAAGATATACTTCAAACTTTTGATCCGTGAATATCTCAAACCTTTCCCCATACAAATTATGCCACCAAATATTTAATGCAAAGACAACCGCTGCCAATTCCAAGTCATGAGTAGGATAATTTTCTTCATGACGCTTCAATTGCCTAGATGCATATGCCACCACCTTCCCATGCTACATAAGTACTGCCCCAAGTCCTCTTCTGGATGCATCCGTATATATCACAAAACCACTTCGTCCTACCGGTATCTCCAATATTGGGGCTGAAGTGAGCCGCTTCTTCAACTCCATGAAACTACGCCTGCAGTTGGACGACCATTCAAATGGCACTCCTTTCCTAGTAAGCCTTGTCAATGGTGCTGCAATTTTAGAAAAATCTTGAATAAACCGCCTATAATACCTGGCCATACCAAGAAACTCTGGATTTTCGAAACTGTCTTTGGCTCCTCCCATTTCATAACAGCCTCCACTTTTACTGGATCTACAGCAGCACCCTCTCCTGAAATAATATCCCCCAAAAACTGAATCTCCTTAAGCCAAAACTCACACTTACTATACTTTGCATAAAGTTGATACTCCCTCAATGTTTGCAATGTAATTCTCAAATGATCTGCATGCTCTTCATCTGAGGCTGAATATACTAAAATGTCATCAATAAACACCACAATAAACCGGTCTAAATAAGGTTGAAAGATCTGATTCATCAAGTTCATAAATGCCGCTGGTGGATTGGTTAGCCCAAATGGCATAACCACAAACTCATAATGCCCATACCTTGTTCTAAATGTCGTCTTGTCTATGTCCTCCTCCTGGATCCTCAATTGATGGTATCCCGATCTCAAATCTATCTTGGAGTACACTTTGTTGATTGTAATTGATCAAATAGATCATCAATACGCGGAAGTGGATACCTATTTTTTTATAGTAACTTGATTCAACTGGCGATAATCTATGCACATTTCATACTACCATCTTTCTTCTTTACAAACAAGACCGACGCTCCCCATGGTGAATGACTCGGCCGAATGAATCCCTTCTCAAGTAACTCTTGCAATTGCTTCTTTAACTCCTTCAATTCTGTAGGTGCCATCCTGTATGGTGCTTTAGAAATGGGCATACTACCTGGCTGCAACTCAATAGTGAAATCCACCTCTCTATGCGGTGCTAACCCCAGTAACTCCTCCGGAAACACATCCGCAAATTCCCTAACAACAGGTACCATATCCACTATCTTTTCTGCCTCAACCAAACTAACAGATGCCAAATAGGCTACACATCCTGCATTAATTAATTTCCTAGCCTTTAGGGTAGAGATAATGAATTTAGGGGTGTAGAATGGGATACCTTGGAACTCAAATAAATCTCCTCCTGGATAGTTGAACCTCACTTTCTTTTTCCTACAATCAACAACTGCCCCATATGCTTCCAACCAATCCATGCCTAATATCATATCATACTCCTTTAACTGCAAAGCATATAATCTAGCTGGCAACTGATTATCCTGTATCATAATAGGTACCTCATCCAAATAACATGTGGTCAGCATAAAATCTCCCGACGGTACCTCCACCATAAGCTCACACTGCCTCTCCTCAAAAGGATGCACCATAACATCAAGAAAATCTTCAGAAATGAAAGAGTGAGATGCACCCGGATCAATCAATGTTCTTGCTGAAAATTCAAAGAGTGGTATAATACCTTCAATCAAATTTGATACTTCGCCTGGGCCCTGGTAATCGCCATTACTCGTCCTCGTCCTCCGCCCCTCTGGTAAGGTGCACCTCTCCCTTGCCCTGCTGAAGGTTGTTGTTGTTGCTGCTGTTGTTTCTGTGGTGCCCCTCTACCATAATTAGCTTTCCTTGGGTACGGACAATTCCTCGCCATGTGCCCCAGCTGATCACAATTATAACAACAGAATTCCCTGGACTGCCTTGCCGTACTTTGTTGAGACTCCTCCATCTCTAGCTTATAACCATGCCTTTGCTGAAATCCTTGCTGTTTGCCACCCCCTCGGCCTCTAAATATCTTTTTCAACTTATTTCCCCATTTTACAAAGCCTAAAGAAGACGATCCTCCCGAAGGTGCCTTTCCCTTACTAACACCCGCAGACTGTTGTGGAAGTCGAAAACTACCACCACTTGATCCTGATCCGCTAGACTTGTATGGTTCTTTCAAGTATTGCTGCTCTTTGGGCTACCTCTTCCACTATACCACACATCAAGGGAATAACCACATCTTGCAACTCCAGCCTCAATCCCCGAATGAAATACTCAATCATCATTGCATTGTTGTTTACTACATACAGAGCATACCTACTCAAGGCCATAAACCTCATTTGGTATTCCAACACCGACAAGTTCCCTTGCTAAAGTGTTCTAAATTGCTCCCTTTTTGTTTGCTGAACTTGTACCAGAAAGAAAGTGTTATTGAATACCTCAAGAAACTCGGGCCAAGTAATTGTTTCTTCAGCTCTACCGGTGAACACAGTCTGCATCTTAAGTCTCCACCATTCTTGTGCAAAACCCCTCAACTGATAGGTTGCCAAGATAACCCTATCTGCCTGAGGACACCTCATTGTAACAAACACCCTTTCAATTTCGTGAATCCAATGCTCAGCTGTGTCCGAACTTGGACCTCCTGAATATGTTGGTGGTTGCAAACGTAAGAACCTTTCCACCATCATCGTGGACTCCTCCACACTTGCTGGCCGCACTGGTACCACTGGAGGTAAAGGTGCTGCAAGAGGTGCCTCTACTCCATAGGGTGGTACTAATGGTGCTGGCATGATCTCCTCCATCACCGGTGGTGCTACTCCGGAGGGTTGACCCGGTAATTGCTGATCCAACCTTGTCCGGATATGCATGATACTCTCCCACATTCTCTCTATCATCTGGTGAGTAGACTCCTCAGAATCATCACCTCCTCCTCCCCAATCTCTTCTATCAGCCATTATAACCTACACACACACATTCCATCCACACAACACACAAGTATATCATTATAAAAATAGGGCCAACTACCAGCAGAAAACCATGATAAGGAACAACTATGTACATTTTCCGTTCTTTCATATTTACACGGACCTTGCTCTGATACTAACTGTAACAGTCCACGCCGTTCAAACCCGTTAACCCAATAACAGGCTTGACACGACACCGTCTCCCACGATCAGGCCGAAGCCTCGCAAGGGATATCAATCACATATGTCCTTAAAAAAATACAAAAGAACCACAATAAGCACATATAAGATACATTGCTCATATATGTTCATATGAAAAGTACATAATATGTTCCATACATAGTCAACATAAAAGAAACAATAGCCTGGGACAAACCCCCAAGGCTCCACAAGTAAGGACTTTACTCTGCTGGTGATGAGGGCCCGACTCCACTACGGTGTTGACCGGAACTATAGAAGGGATGTGGATCCTCCTGTTCTCCCTCACCTGGAAGAAAAAGGGGTGAGCCTCACAAGTCATTGGCTCAGTAGGGTAACTCCCCCAAAGCCAAGAAATACCATTTATATCAAAGTTGTAAATCATGTAACAGTTGTAACCATCTAAACATGATACTACAGTTGTAAATAAGTAAACGGCAACACACGTAAAAGTGTACAAGCTAAAGGAAGGGTACGCCGAACACGAGTCACGAGAACTGGTTCGCGACACTAGCCACCGATTCGAACAAACTATAGAAGTACACCTCTCAGCCTCGCAGCCACGAACGAAGGGTCCAACTGCCGCTCCACCTTAACAAAGACAAGAACTGTGGAGACTAACGACACCACACCTGCTAGCAACACTGTTGCAGGACCAAGCCTAACACCCTTAGGGGCTCCGGCCAAGAACCCTAAAGTGAGGCCCTGGAACAGGACTAGCTGAGGACCAGTACATCTACCAGTGTCCGTCCCTCAACCAAGAGCGTGCTAAAAATGGCTGCACACACACAAACACGAGCCATTGTCCCCTGTCGTCTTTCCCTCAGCCGGACGTACAACTTAACACACGAGTGAGGGTGTCCAGGAAGACGACACAAACCTCGACGGTACTCCCGTATCGGGACAAGCCCTAAGCACCCGGTGCTAGGGTAACCGAATGGAGAGGTAACTACGGAAGGCGTGACACCCAACTTGCTATGCACACAAATCCACGTAAGACATCACGATATCATTTACGACATGGGTCAACACAACCCATACAGACCCTACATTGCCTTGGTAACACTGCCCAAGCAACATGGGATAGAAACCGGACAGACTGGCCACAACACACCAGTGCTCGGGTGGCCACTTTCTTAGTCGCGTCCAACACAGACGCCGCTATTATATATCCAAAACACGTCGGACATTCAAGACGCTATTCAACCCTGAATCTCGTCAGGTGTAAGCGACGCGTTCACAAGAACGCGTCCATTGTACTGGATGCCTTTCAGAGTTCAGGAACACACCCTACAAACTCATTCCAGAAATCACTCCACCCAGTCCCACAATCATGTCAAGCTGGAAATAAACATGCAAATGAGTTCCTTCACATGCTTGCTATTGTTGGCCCTTTATGTACGGCAGCAAGGTAACCTAGAGGGGGGGGGGGAATAGGTTTTTCTGAAATCTGAAATCAAAACGTGAACACTTAAAAGTTTGGTTAGTGTTAGTGTGATGAAGAGTGGCAGTGCGGAAGCAAAAGAACAATCACACAAAAGGACACAGGAGATTTATCCTGGTTCGACCCTTCCCACATGGAAGTCCTACGTCCAGTCCCCAAGTAAACTCTTGGGATTTCACTAACCAAAGGTACAGTCCCCTTCAAGGACACTACAACACCCTGGATATCCCACCAGGTCTTCTTCTCTTTCCCGGGCAAGAAGGCAACCCACTTCTTTTCTAGGCTCAGAAGCAAACCTACTTCTTTTACAGGTTCAGAAGTAAACCTCCTGGAACAAACCCCAGTGCGGTTCTGCTAGACTTAAACCCCCAGCTAGGTCCTGTTGGTACAAACCCCAACAAGGTTCTGCTAGACACTAACCTCTAGCTAGGTTACACACTATATACAGTCCTACAGCTAGACATAAATCTTTCTTAGAAAAGAAAGATCAGACTGAGAGCTATTACAAGATGAACACTCAGGACTTAGCTCACTGTCACAGACTCTCCCCCAAGATTACAATGAGCACAGGGAGAAAAAGAAGAGAGAAGAAAGGAAGCTTGAAAGCGATGAAGACTTCTGCTTTGAAAGCTTCTGTAGAATTTTGGCTCGAGCTCTTCTCTCTTTCTCTGAGTGTTTGTGGCGTGAAGGTTCTTCTCACAGTTGTACACTCCTTGAAAAATATTCAGGAAAATGTTCTTCTTTTTCTTCAGCCATGCTTCATCTTTTATATGAGCAGCTTTAGAATAGATCCGTTGAAGAGATCCGTTGGAGCTCTTCTAGTCGTTGCTGATCTTTTCTTCATTTGTCTTAATCAGACTTTGGTGGTCTTCAAGGTCTGCACACATAGAAGAGAGTGTTAGCACAAAATAGTATTTATGATAAACAGTGCATACCACTGTGTTTCTGCTAACATGCTGAGAATAGAAGGTCATATCTTTTTCTGACAAGCATGCAGCTTTATTCTGTCAGAAGATATTTGACTTTTCATTTAGGCGCCAAGCATATTTGAAATATAAAGGCAATATGTGTTTGAATAGAATCCATGAAGAAATCGTTATGAGCATGACTTATGAAATCGGTATGTGAAGAGTCGTTGCTCATTTGTAAACAAATCGTTGAACAAATCGATGTGATCATTTATGAAATCGTTATGCAAGCAAATGGTTATGATCACCTGAAGAAATCGATGTGATCACTTATGAAATCGTTACGCAAGCAAATCGTTATGATCACCTGAAGAAATCGATGTGATCACTTGTGAAATCGTTATGTAAGCAAATCGTTATGATCTCTTGAAGAAATCAATGTGATCACTTATGAAATCATTATGCAAGCAAATCGTTATGAGAGCGAAATCGATATGAGGGTAAATCGATGTGACTATAAAAGTAATCGTTCTGAGATCGATTTCTTAACAAATCGTTATGGCCACTTTAGCGAATCGTTCTGAGATCGATTTCTTAACAAATCGTTATGGCCACTTAGCGAATTGTTTTGAGATCGATTTCTTAACAAATCGTTATGGCCACTTTAGCGAATCGTTCTGAGATCGATTTCTTAATAAATCGTTATGGCCACTTTAGCGAATCGTTCTGAGATCTATTTCTTAACAAATCGTTGCGCTTACAAAACAAATCGTTATACGATAAAATCGATGTTTCACTTAACGAATCGTTACACGATCAAATCGTTGTGTAACTTATGAATTGTTGTTAGTGAAATCGATGTGGCACTTTTGAATAGAAATCGATGTATATTGAATGAACATCGATTTAGCATTTTAGTGTGCCATATTTCATCAATGTGAGACTCAGCATTTTGCTATGAGATTGATGCGACTCAGATGAAACAAAATATTCAATAGTATTTAATCAACAAAGATATATATGAAATCATCATAAGTTTTGTAATCACCAAAATATAAGGACAACCATAAAGTGGTTCAACAGCTATCATGCCCATGCAATTCCCAACAAAAGGAACCCTCAAACCATGATCCACACAACCTTACATCTTGCAAATTGAGTAAGAAACAGGGTAGATTTCCACTACCTATGAAGCACAAACAAATCCGATGCTACCAAGGGATCCCCACACTCCAACGCTCGCCCACACGCCGGAATTGCGCCGAAGAGACTCCAATTGCCCCTAAACAGCCAAGAACACCTTCACAGCTACTGCAGCATCTTCCTCAAGCCTGAGCAGTGCAAATGCACTGTTCGGCCAGGAGAAGATACACTTAATAGCACACAATCAAATCGTGTCGTACATACCCGATGCGTTAAGAAACGCGTCTGACGTTGTCGACGCAATTAAAACGCGCGACGTCCTGCATGCGCCATACGGCGCGCATGCAGCGACAACCACGTAACGGCGGTGCATAATCGTGTTCCATATAGTGACCGCGATTAGGATCCTAATCGCATCGGGAATACCAGATGCGATACCCCATGAGAATCGTGTCGTCTGTATGCGACGCGGTCTCAAAGAACCCGACAGAGCCCAATCTGGGCTGGGTTGCCCAGCTCTCCTGCCTACCTCCTAACCCATAAAACCTGCAAAAACACCTATAGACCTCCATGGTCCAACAATGGCCACACACTGGCCCCCAAACCCGGTAAACCTCGATCCGAAATGTACCAGTTATTACACTAATGATCTTAGAAGAATGTCCCTCTGAAATGTTGCGGAAAACAACTATGATGAAATCTAGAGGGGGGGGGGGGGTTGAATATATTTCAGTGAGTTTAAAATTCACTCTATTAGAAGCTAAGAGAAATTGATGTAAGACTCAAATCTAAAACTCAATCACAATTCTAAACAGTTTAGATAGATCAAATGATGTGATAGCAATGAGCCTACCAACCATCTAGCGCACAAGCAATCAAACCACAAAGACACAATGATTTAGGGTGGTTCGGATTACACAATTGTGTATCCTACATCCACCATCCACACACACACACACAATGTGGCTTATATCGCCAGTTCAGAATAGATCACAATTCAACACACACAGTCTGAGATAACTGAGATCTTAGATTTGAACACACACACACGTGAAATTGGGCACAAGGATTTCTCCAATCTCACAAACCACATACTATGAGTTGAGTTTAAAGTGAAGAACGAGACAAGACACTTGAATTGTAAACTGAAGAGGTCTGGTTCGAATCCCCCTGTTCTGCTTCTGGTGGGAGATCAGATCTTCTACTTCAACTCCAGGAAGAAGACTCTGAGATCCGGATATTCCTCTTGAAATGGATCATCCAAGGTGCTTGGAGCTTCAAATTCTTCAGATCAGGACGCAGATCTCCAAGATGAAGCCTTCCTCTGAAATCACCTGCTGCTTCTGAAAGTTGGAAGAACTGGAGTGTGTGTGCCTCCAAGTATGAGTGGATAATGGGCATTTATAGTCCCATGGATCCACGAGATCCGTAGAATTTGGGGGCACAAAGATTCCCACTTAAAGTCTTCAATCAAACCCATCCACGTGTCCTTGCAATTCAGATCTGGAAAAATATCCGAGGTGTGTCGACACACTTTGTACTTGTGTTGACACACTATCCACTGTTTGCAGAATAGGCTTCTGGGAGGGACAGTGTGTGTCGACACACAAGCATCCTGTGTCGACACCACTGGCTACTGGCTTTAAAACAGGCTTCTGGGAGGGATAGTGAGTGTCAACACACAAGCATCCTGTGTCGACACCACTGACTCTATTATGCTCTGACTGCTTGTTGGATGCATGGAATGTGTCGACACCACTGAACTTGTGTCGACACAGCAGGCTTGCTTTCATGTTTATTTCTTCTGGAATTGAGTTATGTGTTGACACACTGTCTGAATAGTGTCGACACCACTGTCATCATGAGAATATTTCTGTGAGCTACACATGAAAAATGGTGTTAGATATAATTAAATCATGATTTCTACATTTGTATGGATCATAGTTAAACATCATCAAAATAAGAGATCCAACAATCTCCCCTTTTTTGATGATGGCAACTATGATTCATTAAAAATTTTTGTTAACTCAAACATGAGATTTTAATGCAGTCATTCACATCATTCCATGGCATACAAAAATGACAATAACATCCCAGATTCACATTACATCAAAATCAAACATATCATTCAATTTCCAATTCCCAAAATGAGCAAGCATAAAATTCAATGTGTAGACCAACAATCAGAGTTAACCAAAAAACTAAAGTATCACCCATTACAAATCATTACATCCTTCTCCCCCTTTAACATCATCAAAAGAAAAAAAGCATCATGTAGATGGAGGAGGAGGAGGTAGCTTGTCCTCAATTGTCTTCAATTTTGCTTCCAAAGCACCCAAATTAGATCTCAGCTAGGATTGCATAGTGGTCAGTCTGGTATGCAAAATTTCTTCCATTTTCTAAAGATTTTCGAAAACATGTGCTTGGAATTGAGTGAAGCCTTGAGACATGGGAGGAGGACCAGTTGATGAACTAGGAACAGTGCCTGTCTGCCATATGTTGCCAAATTCAGTTCTGAGATCTGCTATCTCCTGATCAATATGTGTTGTGTGTGCCTTCATATGTTCCATGTTTTCAATAAAGTAGGCAAAGGACAACTGACACTTTGACACTTAATTCACAACATCTTTTCCAGTCTGAATACTTTGTTGGGTATGATCCAGAATATTAGATAATATAGCTTGCAAATCAAATTGAAGACTATGTAGTTGAATGGAAGCATCACCCAAGGTTCCAACCAATCTGTTGAATCTTCTAATAGCATGTTCATCCATCTCTTGTTGTCTCAAAAATTGACCATTCACTGTATACTCGAGTCTTTGAATTATGAGCTCAAAACTGGCAGACATTTCTCTCATAGATGAGTTCAGATTGTCAAATTGAACCTGAAGGAATTTATAGAGCTCTGGAGGAATAGATGATCCACCAGATGAAGTGGAGGCTGAGCTATGATATTGCTGGAAGAAATTGGAAGGAACAAGCAAATGGGAAGGAGTTGGAGAAGCCTGAGGAGTTGGTGGAACTGGCATGTCTTGTGGGATAGCAGGTTCAACAGGTGGTTGTTGCACTGGATCACCCGGAGGGGCTTCAACTTTCGAAACATGCTCTTCTTCTACATTAGCTGCTGGTGGTTCCACAATAGGCCCTCTAAGCACTTGATCTCCTTCAATTCTAAACCCCATAAACTTCTTCATATGGTGTAAACAATATATGTTGTTCTGAGGTATTTTCTGTACCTTCTTATTTAGAAAAGAGACTCCAAAATGCTCAAGGACAACAGTCAAATGAGCAACATAAGGCAAGGATCTATGAAGTTCTTTCCTAATAGTCTTAGAGATGATTTGAGACATAATTAAATTCAAGTTCACCTTGATGTTCTTCTTCATGCAATACAGAATAAATCTCTGAATGTCAGTGAGCCTATTCCTACCACCACCTTGAGGAGTGATTATGGTGGTAAAAATATGGTGTACCAATCTGAGTGTTGGAGAAAAATTGTTGGTGTTGAAACGAGTGACATGAGTCTGTTTAGAATCTTTCTTGTCATGAGGAAGACCAGTAAGAAGAGTATATGCCTCATGAAGGTTAAACTTATAGCTGCAATAATCTTCACCAGAATCAGGTATGTGAAATAGTTGTGAAGCCAATTCTGGAGTGAAAAGAATCTGAACACCCTTAACCTATGATTTGAAACCTTCTTCAGTATCCACAATATTCAGATATAATTCTTGAACTAAACAAGGATAAAAGGTTCTGAAATCAGAAATGAAATGAAGCCATCCTTGAAATTCAAAGAAGGGAACAAACTCAGGGAATGCATCAGCAAGGTCTTGATTAGATAAATCCACAGCCCTAGGTTTTAAGGTAGACCTCCCTTCAGTGACAGTCTGAGAAGGGGTTGCTACTGGAGTCCCAGATGTGTCAGAGGAAGACTCTTCTACCGACTGACGCTTAGGGTTTGTGGAAGGGGTGCCATCAAGGGATGAATCATCGTCATCATAATCACTAGAATCATGAATAACTTTCCTCTTAGGGTATCTTGAAGGCATGGGGGACTTGCCTTTACTTTGTGGGGGTTGATCTGCCCCGCTTGGATGGTGTACCAGAAGGACCAGAGTCTGACTTCCTCTTAAACGGATCATGCCGAAATTTGCTTCTTCTTTTTGGTTGTGGTTCCTCGATGACAACACCTCTTGCAGCCGCCTTGGACTTGGCTCCACGCCTTGGAGTCTGCTTAGGTGCCATTGAAGGATGGAGAAAGATGAAGAAACCCGGAAGATGGATGAAGAACTCCGGAGAATGCAGAGGATCGGTTGCAAAGAAAGAAGGAGAGGGAAGTTTGAAAGGGTGGGAAACTGCTAAATAGGGTCGACCTAAGTTGGTTAAGAATTGTTGGATCTTTGAAAATGATGAGAAGAAAAATCTTTATTGTGATAAAAAGAGTCTAAAACCAATTATTCAAGGATTTTTAATATGTTAAAGATTTCATATCCAATTTCTCATCATCAATCCTTTACAAATTTACTGATTTGAGGAATATCATTCAAAATTTGGCCATTGAAAAATTCTGAAGCACCTGGATGACAACTCAATTGAATTACAATATTCTCTTCAGACAAGAATCATTATTTTACATCTTACTAAACCAAAGTAAGGTGATTTCTCCAGGATAAATGCAATTTGTATTGAAATTAAACACCCTTAAAAGATCTGATTTACGTATAAATTGTTCATTTTGTTTGATTGATTTTTCTTTAAATTGAAGCAATGAGAATTCAAATATAGTAAGTCTTTTTCACTCAAGTACACATGTTTTTCACACACCAGAGTCCCTGGTTACTGAAGATTTACTAATTATCCTGCTTCAAGGGGTTAATGAAAACCTTTTTACATGAAAATATACGTTTATCAGACGTCAATATTTCCAGTTACTCAGTTAACATTGATTTTTAATATTTTGATTTGACCCCTTAGAACAGAGATAACAAGACACCTCATGACATACATAGCTCTTCACCTTTTGTGAAGGTGTGCAGTTTCTCAGTGTACATGCCATTGCTCTGCCAGAAAAATAACTTGTTTATGAACATCAAGAAGTTAACACAATTTTAAAAGAAATGTATAAGGTCAATACTTAATTAAACATTTTTCAACCAAAGAAATTAGATTACTTTAGAATTTCAGAAAGCAAAAGCATGTTGACTTGAGAAATATGTTAAGATAATTAAGAATTCATTCCTTGTTATTTTCAGAAGAATTAATGATCATTTCATGAATTACATATTCATCAAATCACTAAACTAGTTTTGGTTTGATGAGAGAAAGAGCAGTGAAGCCTTTAGCTCCCCCTGAATTATTGATCTTATCAATTTTTTTTTTATAAAAAATAAAGGAAATCCTTCTTCAATCATAGAATTTACAAGAAAGTCAAATGAAATGGATGTGATTCAGATTGAAAGATTTAAGAATAGAATAGAAGAGATGTGTCGACACAGAAATGGACATATGTTGACACAGAATCTATGAAGAGACTACTTAGAGATCAAAAACAAGGTCTAGTGTCGACACTACACTGATTGTGTGTCGACCTGACAACATTGCAAAAACTCACATTTCCTCAGCAAATTTGATCAACCATAGCAGCTTGTTCTCAAAAACTTCATGTGCAAATTTGATTCCTTTGAAACCAAATTTCAGAACTCACTTTCACTTCTCAAGCAACAATGCTCCCCCTCAACATGTGCATTAATGAAACATATTACATTCAAATCATACACACTGAATCTCAGCATTCAATTTCAGCAAGCAAACAAGCATGATCAAGCATGTTTCAAACACAACCAATTTTAATTAAAAAAAAAACATTAATGATTCTTACACAAGGTAGATCATTGGTACTTGGCAGAGGTTATTCCTCACACATAATGATAGTTTCCAGACAAGCTTGACTTGTCTTTCCACAGTTCACCATTTGATATACCAATTTGATCTTTGCATAAGAATCTCAATTGATTTCACTTTTTTTTTATTGCATATTGCAAATTCCAAGTTCTCTTCTCAATGATGTGAATCTTTCTTCAGCCAATGGTTTTGTAAAAATGTCAACAATTTGTTTTTCAGTAGGAATGAATTCCAAATCAATGTTCTTGTTAGCAACTTCATCCCTAAGAAAATGATGTCTGATTTCAATATGTTTTGTCCTGGAATGTTGAATTGGGTTTTTGGAGAGATTAATGGCACTAGTATTGTCACATGATAGATGAACATCCAATATCAATATTATAGTCAAGCAGTTGACTTTTAATCCACAACACTTGAGCTGCACAACTCCCTGCAGCAACATATTCTACTTCTGTAGTAGAGAGTGCAACTGAGTGTTGCTTTTTGGATGCCCATGTTACCATGCAATTTCCCAAGAATTGACAGTAACCACTAGTACTCTTCCTATCAAGTTTACACCCAGCATAATCAGCATCAGAATATGAAATTAAATCAGCATGACACCCAGCTGGATACCATAAACCCAATTCATAAGTACCACAGAGATATCTAAATATTCTCTTAACTGCAAGCAAGTGACTTTCCTTTGGACTAGACTGAAATCTAGCACAAAGACACACATTGAATTGAATATCTGGCCTACTTGCAGTAAGATATAAGAGAGATCCAATCATACCTCTATATTGCTTTGCATTAACCAATTTACCTTTTTCGTCATTGTCCAACTTGATGCTTGTGCTCATGGGAGTGGATGCTGGCTTGGCTTGTTCAAATTGGAATCTTTTGAGCAACTCGTTGACATATTTGGCTTGATTAATAAAGAATCCATCCTCAAGTTATTTAACCTGCAAACCAAGGAAAAACTGTAACTCTCCCATAAGACTCATTTCAAACTCATTGTGCATGTGATTTGAAAACTCTTCACGCAGTGAAGGATTGGTGGAACAAAAAATAATATCATCCACATATACCTGAACTACAATGATATGATTGTGGACAGATTTTGTAAAAAGAGTTTGATCCACCTTACCTCTAGAATAATTTTTACTAACCAGAAAACTGCTCAGCCTGTCATACCATGCTCTTAGAGCCTGTTTCAAACCATAAAGAGCTTTGTGCAGTTTATAAACATGGTTAGGTTTATCATGATCTTCAAATCAGGTGGTTGAGCAACAAACACTTCCTCTTTAATATAACCATTCAGAAAAGCAATTTTCACATCCATTTGAAACAGTTTGAAATTTCTTGAACATGCATATGCCAATAGAATTCTTACAGCTTCTAACCTAGCTACTGGTGCCAAGGACTCTTCAAAGTCAACCCCAAATTCCTGATTGTATCCTTTTGCAACCAGTCTAGCTTTATTCCTAACAACTTTTCCTTCCTCATTCAATTTATTCCTAAACACCCATCTAGTTCCAATTATTGAGTTTTAAGATTTTCTGGGAACTAGACTCCAAACATTATTCCTTTTGAATTGATTTAATTCATCATGCATTGCTTCTACCCAAGAGTTATCTTTCAAAGCCTCTTCAATGTTTTTGGGTTCCACTTGAGATATAAAAGCCATTTGGTCTTGTTCAATGATGTTTTTGAAATGAGACCTAGTATGAACCCTATCATTGACATTACCTACAACATTTTCAAGTGGATGATCTTAGGAATATTTAAAATTACCTCTTGTCACTGTACTTACTTGCTCTGGTGTCGACCTGATACTATGTTGTGTTGACACATCCTCATGTTCAGCAACTTCTTCATTCTCCAGTGGTTGATCTGATTTTTTCAAAAGAATATCAACATCTTCTTCTTGGTTCCTGCAAGAGTCATGGTCATTAGGTTTTTCACAATTTTCATCAAAAATGACATGTGTAGTTTCTTCCACAGTTTTTGATTCATTATTAAATACCCTATATGACCTTGAATTTTCAGAATACCCTAGAAAAATGCCTACATCACTCTTCTTTTCAAATTTATCTAGATCATGTTTATCATTATTGTGAATGAAGACTTTACTTCCAAAGACCCTGAAATAAGCAATGTGAGGTTTCTTACCTTTTAAGAGTTTATAGGAAGTTTTCTTAAGGACAAGTTTTACCATAACTCTGTTGAGAACATAACATGAAGTATTGACAGCTTCTGCCCAAAAGCTCCTTGGAAGCTGACTTTCAATCAACAAAGTTCAGGACATCTCCACCAATGTCCTATTCTTCCTTTCAACAATTCCATTCTATTCAGGAGTCCTTGGGGAAGCAAATTTGTGATCAATTCCTTTATTTCTGCAAAAATCAAAAAATAGATTATTGTCAAATTCTCCTCCATGATCAGTAAGAATGGAGTAGATTTTATTTGTTTTTCCATTTTCAATTTTATTAACAACAACTTGGAAATTTTCAAGTGTGTCACTCTTATGAGATAGAAAAAATACCCAGGTAAATCTAGAGAAATCATCAACAATCACAAACCCAAATCTATGTCCACTAAGACTGAGTGTCCTAGTAGGATCAAATAAATCCATATGCAACAATTCAAAGGGTTTGGAAGTGATTAAAGGTGCAACATATTTGAATGATTTCCTAGTTTGTTTACCTAGAGCACATGTAGAACACACAATTGCATTTTTCTTTTTCTTCATTTTAGGTAATCCATTCACAAGAGCATGTCTCATCAATTTATTCAAAACATTCTCACTAGCATGACCTAGCCTACGATGCCACAATTGAAACAGATCATGCTGACTAGCAACTAGGCAAAGATTTTCATGTTGATGCTCATTCAGGTCAACTAGATAAACATTGTTAATCCTTTGACCAAGAAATTTTATTTTTCTAGAATCCTTTTCAACAATTTCACATGATTCAGAATTGAAAATTACCTTAAGGCCTTTGTCACAAAGTTGACTAATGCTCAGTAAGTTATGGTCAAGGCCTTCTACTAGCAAGACATTCTCAATAGAGCTTGAAGGATTCTTACCAATTTTTCCAGTTCCAATGATTTGACCTTTGTTTTTACCTCTAAAGATCACTTGTCCACCATCTTTCTCAGTTAGTGAAGAAAATTTCTCCCTATCCCCAGTCATATGTCTTGAACAACCACTGTCAAGGTACCATTTGTCTTTCTTGTGGGCTATAAGACATTCCTGCAAAAATGTTTAGAAAGAAGATTTTGGTATCCAAATTTCTTTGGGTCCCATCAGTTTTCTCAATTCAATAACAAGTTGTTTTGGAATCCAGATTTGTTTCATTCTACATATATTCACTTTTGATCTGCATTTGTCATCAGTATGTCTGGATTTTTTGCAGATAGTGCATGTCATGATGAAGGATCGAGGAAAAGGTGTGGATAAGATCTAGAAGGGGGGGGGGATGAATAGATCTATGCCACTCTATGCGGAAGCTTAAGCAATTTAAAATTACTTTGAGAATCAGAGGCAATTTAATCAGTGAAAAACACAGATCTGATGAGATGATAGGTGAGTTGATAAATAGATGTGAAACCAATTGATTAAGTGAATTTTAAGCGATCCTATGCAAGCATCTAACAGATAATGGAATCAAACCACAAATAGACAAGTGGACACAAATCACCCATGTGATTCCTACATCCACCCCTCACACCCAGTGAGGATTCACTAAACAACTTGGGTAACACACCCACTGGAGCCAGACAACTCCAACACCTGAGCTTACAACTCACACACCTCTAGAGTAAGACTACTCTAGATCCCTGAGCAAGACTGCTCAACAAACACTTGAGCTCGATGACTCAAACTGAGCACAATGGCTCACAAACAACTATGCTAGACACCAACACAAGACATAGATCTTCTTGCAGCAGATCATGTCACACATGAGAACATTCATGAGAATTATGCAGAAGCACTTGCACAATCTCAAAATGTCTCAGAAGAACAAAAGTACAAAGAAGATTATATGAAAAGACTTTGTTCTTCAGTGTACTCCCTTGTAGAAGCTCAGATTGGGAAGAGGCTTGAATTCTTGAAGTCCCAGCCGATGCTCTGCACAATTGAACTTGGGGATCTTCCTTAAAATCTTCTCCAACAGATGCTTCTACTTGATCTACTTCCTTGAGGCGCTTCAGATGCTTCTTCAACAATCACACTCCAATTCTCACAATCGAATTGATGAGAATTGGTCTTCAGAAGACACCAGGAGAGCAGAGGAGGGAGATGAACTCTTCTCGCCGCCAAAGGGAACTTTCTGGAGGCTCCAAGGGTTCGTTGGGTCTCTTGATGTGATGGATGGCCAATTGGGGGCCTTTTATACCCAAAAGATTCCAAAGATACCCTTTAGGTACAAGGGCACACGATCCTAGGTTGATACACCATCGCCCTAGGCTGACACGTGGCAATCATCCATCTTAAGTTGGAATTTTTCCATAGTGTGTCGACCTACCCTGGTGGTGGTGTCGACACACTATCCCAAATCTGAAAACAGGCTGTTCTGGGAACAAGGTCCAGTGTCGACCTGCTCCCATCTTGTGTCGACCTGCTGTCCCATTCTTCAAACAGACTGTTCTGGGAGTTGATCCAGTGTCGACCAGCCCTAGTGGTAGTGTCGACCTGCTGTCCCAATCCTGCAAACAGGCTGTTCTGGGAACGAGGTCCAGTGTCGACCTGCCCTGATCCTGTGTCGACCTGGGTAGACTAATTCTTGGAATCTGCAACTCGTGTCGACCTGCTTTTTGACTTGTGTCGACACAGTCTCAGCATTTCTTCAGCTTTTTGCCTTTGAGACTGAGGTGTTGTGTCGACACCATTGAGGGGTGTGTCGACACCATTGTTGCAAAAGGTATTTGTACCTGAAAATTAAACACATATATCATTAGTAAAATGTTTTATTATGAGTACAAATGATAAGTGTGTTTTGAAACATGCTTTTTAAATATGTAATTCAGTTGAAATGTGTTTATCATGTTTCAATTAATTTGCATTCAAATCACATTTGTCATCATCAAAATAGGAGGGGAAAAGATATGAAATTACACTCAACCCAACACATGATTCCTTTTGGTGTGAAATTTTTGTTGTTTTTGAAGTGAGAGTTAGATTTAATTGTGAAATTTTTATTGTTTTTCTGATATGAAGTAAATCCAACACTGGACTTCAAGTTCTGTTGATTATTGCCTTGAACTCTTCCATGTTTGTATTGTGTTTTGGAATTTTTCATTTGATTCTGATTTTTGAGTTTTGAGTTCATTGGTGGTTTTCCCTGAATGTTTTTCTCTGACTGACTGTAAGAGGTGCTTCCTTTAACAAATGAAGTTATTAAGGTTTGCCCAATTTTCTTCTTGTTTTCAGTCTGAAAACCTAGACCATGCTTAGTAGTGTTCATCCGAACTCCTAATATAGCATCTAGGTTTTCTTTTCCTTTGACAAATTTTGACAAGATTTTTTTCTTGTCGTTCAGTTCTTTTTGAACAATCTTCAATTCTTCCTGAATCACTTCTTTTTCTTTTTTAAGTTTTTCATTTTTATCTATTAGAATTTGTTTCTCCTTTTCAGTGCACTGACATCTTTCTTTAACAAGATCAAGCTATTCATTTAAACATTCTTGTTCCTTTTTCAAGCTCACAATCTCATTGTTCAAAAAATTTATTTGTTCAGATTCTTGAGAATTATGCAATATGTTGTGAATTTTCTTTTCCAATGTTTTATTTTCAGATTTTAGTTCACACAAATTTTCAAATAATGTAGCATATGCTTCTTCCCAATCCTCAGTTGGAAAATCTTCAAATGATGAGCTTACCTCATTATTCTCTTCATTTCTGGCCATTAAACATGTGATTTCTTCTTCATTAGATCCACTTTCTTCTTGCTCTTCATCATCTTCATCGCTCCATGTGGCCAGCATGTCTTTGGTTTTCTTGAACATCTGATTCTTCAGCTTTTTCTTCAAGTCAGGACACTCTCCTCTCATGTGTTCTGGTTTCCTGCATTCATAACAGATTATGTCAATTTTCTTGTTTGTTTCAATTTTCCTATTGAAGTCATTTTTCTTTGAAAAATCCTTTTTGTTGGAAGGTTTGAACTTACCTTTCCCTTTCTTTCTCAAGAATTTCTTGAATTGCCTTGTCAATAAGGCCAATTCATCATCATCATCTTCATCAGTTTCATCAGATTTTTCAATAACATTCTTTGAGCTAGATGAGGCTTTCAAAGCAATAGGTTTTTTAGATGCAATGACAGATGCATTTCTTTTCAAATTAATCTCATATGTCATTAATGAACCTATCAGCTCATCTAATTGCATGGTTGATAAATTCTTTGAATCCTCAATTACAGTGGCCTTTGTGTGCCAGGCTGATGGCAGAGACCTAAGTATTTTCCTGACAGGATCACTGTTGGTATAATCTTTTCCTAGACCTCTAAGACAATTTACAATAAGCATGAACCTAGAAAACATTTCGGAAATGGTCTCATCACTCTTCATCCTGAATATTTCATACTCTGAGACTAGAATACTTGCCTTTGTTTCCCTTACCTCAGAGGTTCCCTCATTTATTAGTTGGAGTTTATCCCACATCTCCTTCACAGACTTACATGATGATACTCTGGAGTACTCTTTGGGATGGATGGCACACTGCATCATATTCATAGCACTCCAGTTAAGTGTGGACTTCTTGATATGCTCCTTAGCCTATAAATCTTCATCTTCTGGCAATTCAGCAGGCCCTTTGTCAACAATCTTCCAGAGCTCATAGTCCTGAGCTCTTAAGAATACCTGCATCCTATTTTTCCAATAGGAATAATCAAATCCATCGAAAAAAGGAGGCCTAGTAACTGAGTGACCCTCAGCCATGAATCCCTTAGTGATTTCCATAGCAAGAACTCTTGATCGCTAGATCAAACACTTATCAAGTGCAATGAGAACCCTCTCTGATACCAAATGAAATGTTGCGGAAAACAGCTATGATGAAATCTAGAAGGGGGGGGGAGGTTGAATATATTTCAATGAATTTAAAATTCACTCTATTTGTAGCTAAGAGAAATTGATGTAAGACTCAAATCTAAAACTCAATCATAATTCTGAACAGTTTAGATAGATCAAATGATGTGATAGCAATGAGCCTACCAAGCATCTAGCGCACAGGCAATCAAACCATAGAGACACAATGATTTAGGGTGGTTCGGATTACACAATTGTGTATCCTGCATCCACCATCCACACACACACACAATGTGGCTTATATCGCCAGTTCAGAATAGATCACAATTCAACACACAGTCTGAGATAACTGAGATCTCAGATCTGAACACACACGTAAAATTGGGCACAAGGATTGCTCCAATCTCACAAACCACACACTATGAGTTGAGTTTAAAGTGAAGAACCAGACAAGACACTTGAATTGTAAACTGGAGAGGTCTGGTTCGAATCCCCCTATTCTGCTTCCAGGTGGGAGATCAGATCTTCTGCTTCAACTCCAGGAAGAAGACACTGAGATCTGGAAATTCCTCTTGAAATGGATCATCCAAGGTGCTTGGAGCTTCAAATTCTTCAGATCAGGATGCAGATATCCAGGATGAAGCCTTCCTCTGAAATCACCTACTACTTCTGAAAGTTGGAAGAACTAGAGTGTGTGTGCCTCCAAGTATGAGTGGAAAATGGACATTTATAGTCCCATGGATCCACGAGATCCCTTGGAATTTAGGGGCACAAATATTCTCGATCAAAAGTCTTCAATCAAACCCATCCACGTGTCCTTGCAATTCAGATCTGGAAAAATATCCGAGGTGTGTCGACACACTTTGTACTTGTGTCGACACACTATCCACTGGTTGCAGAATAGGCTTCTAGGAGGGACAGTGTGTGCCGACACACAAGCATCCTGTGTCGACACCACTGGCTACTGGCTTCAAAACAGGCTTCTGAGAGGGACAGTGAGTGTCGACACACAAGCATCCTGTGTCGACACCACTGACTCTATTATGCTCTGACTGCTTGCTAGATGCATGGAATGTGTCGACACCACTAAACTTGTGTCGACACAGCAGAATTGCTTTCATGTTTATTTCTTCTAGAATTGAGTTATGTGTTGACACACTTTCTGAATAGTGTCGACACCACTGTCATCATGAGAATATTTCTGTGAGCTACACATGGAAAATGGTGTTAGATATAATTGAAGCATGATTTCTACATTTGTATGTATCATAGTTAAACATCATCAAAATAAGAGATCCAACACCCTCGAGAAACTCATTGGGTCTTTAATGGCTCATGAAATAAACATGGAAATGCTAGGAGAATCCTCCAGCAAGAAGAAGCACAACATTGCCATCAAGGCTACAGAAAATACTTCTGAGGGTGAATCAGAAAGTGAAAAGAGTGATCAGAACAGTGAAAATGAAGAAGCTTTTCTCTCCAGACGACTGCAATGCATTCTAGCCAAGAAGAAATATCAGTCAGGAAGAAGGTACTTTAAGAAAGGTAGAGAATTCAAGAGATCTGAAGGCAAAGAAGTCAAAAGGTATGAGCCCATATGCTATGAATGTAAGAAGCCTGAACATCTCAAGGTTGTGTGTCCAAAACTGAAGAAGATTGAATTCAAGAAAAAGGATAACATGAAGAAATTTAAGAAATACAAGAAGAAAGCCATGGCTGCTGCTTGGAACAATGAGAGTGACTCAGATAGTGAGTCAAGCTCCAGCGAAAAAGAAGAAGAAAAGGTCAACTTGGCTTTTATGGCAAATGTCGACGACAAGGGAAGCCTTAGAGCATCAAAGTGGTACCTAGACAGTGGGTGCTCAAGGCATATGACCGGCAACAAAAGGTTATTCTCTTCTATCAAAGATGAAGAAGGAACAGTAACTTATGGAGATAATGGTAAAGGATCAGTGATTGGTTGTGGATCAATTGGAAGCAAAGACAAGATCCTGATAGAAGATGTTCTCTGTGTTAAAGGACTCAAGCACAATTTAATCAGCATCAGTTAACTATGCGACAAGAGTCATCAGATCAAATTTCAGGAATCCAAATGCCTAATCATTGAGGATGGAACAACTATTTTTGAAGCCTGCAGAGAGAAAAATCTGTATGTACTACACCTAGAAGAGTTGAAGAATCATGACATTTGTCTGGCAGCAAGCAAAGAACATAATGCTGAACTTTGGCACAGAATATTAGGACATTGCAGCTTGGACGGAATCAGAAAACTCATCAAATATGATCTAGTGGAAGGTCTACCGAAGATGAATTCAAGACTAGACAATATCTGTGAACCATGTGCAAAAGGAAAGCATGCAAGATCCTCCTTCAAATCCAAGACAATAGTCACCACCTCCAAACCACTAGAACTGCTTCATATGGACTAGTTTGGACCAATGAGAACAACTAGTTTGGGAGGAAAGAATTTCGAATTTGTTATAGTTGATGATTATTCCAGATATACATGGGTATCATTTCTTGAGCACAAAGATGACACTTTTGATAGCTTTGTGAAGTTCAGTAAACTAGTTCAGAAAGATAAGAAGTACAATATCATAAGTATTCAATCGGATCATGGAGGAGAGTTTCAGAATGACAAGTTTGAAGAATTCTGTGATGATCTGGGGATTGAACACAATTTCTCAGCACCAAGAACACCATAGCAAAATGGAGTAGCTAAGAGGAAGAATAGAACACTTCTGGATATGGCAAGAACAATATTATCTGAGTATAATCTTCCAAGATATTTCTGGGCCGAAGCTATCAATGCAACTTTCTATATAATTAATAGAGTCATGATCAGACCCATTCTAAAGAAGACTGCATACGAACTGTACAAGCAAAAGAAGCCCAAGATTAACCATCTCAGAACATTTGGATGCCCATGCTTCATTCACTACAATGGTAAGAGAGATATTGGTAAGTTGGATCCCAAATCAGATGAAGATATTTTTATGGGGTATACTTCTAAACCTAAAGGATATAGAGTTTTTAACAAAAGAAGTTTATTAATTGAACAAACTATACATGTTATTTTTGATGAGTCTAACCCTTCCTTGAGAAAGGGAATTGGTAGTGATGATGAAGATGCATAAAACCTTTCTAAGAAACTGAAAGAAGCAACCATCAAAGATGATGAAGATCCACCCTTGGAAGAACTGCAACAAAAAGATATCATCCATGATGATCTTCCAAAGGAATGGAGATAGAAGAAGATCACCCAAAAGATAATATCATTGGAGATCCATCCGTTGGGGTAAGAACTAGAGGTAATACCATTCCTTGTGTTTACTTAGCATTTGTCTCTCAAATAGAGCCGAAGATAGTCAATGAAGCACTATCTGATGAATCTTAGATTTTAGCCATACAAGATGAACTTAATCAGTTCAAGAGAAATCATGTCTGGTCCCTTGTTCTTAGACCATCAGATCATCCTGTGATTGGCACCAAATGGGTGTTCAGGAACAAATTGGATGAAATTGGTGTTAGCACTAGAAATAAGGCTAGATTGGTTGGTCAAGGCTATTCCCAAGAGGAAGGCATAAATTTCGATGAAACCTATGCACCAGTTGCTAGACTAGAGGCTATTCGAATATTGCTTGCCTATGCATCTGCATTAGATTTAAAACTTTTACAAATGGATGTAAAATTAGCTTTTTTAAATGGCTTTATAAAGGAGGAAGTTTATGTAGAACAGCCTCCTGGTTTTGATGATTTTGATTTTCCAAATCATGTTTTCAAATTGCATAAAATTTTATATGGTTTAAAACAAGCACCTAGAGCCTGGTATGAAAGACTCAGTGCTTTTTTTATTAGATCATGGTTTTATTAGAGGTCAAGTAGATAGTACCCTCTTTATTAAATCTAATGCCAAAAATATATTAATTGTACAAATCTATGTAGATGACATTATCTTTGAATCTACTGATGAATCTCTGTGCAAGTATTTTGAAAAGCTAATGCAGGGAGAATTTGAAATGAGCATGATGGGAGAACTCAACTACTTCCTTGGACTACAAATCAAGCAAAGCAATGAAGGAACTCATATCAGTCAGGTAAAATACACCAAGGAACTGTTGAAGAAGTTTGGTTTTGAGAATGCCAAACCAATGTCCACTCCCATGAGTACATCAATTAGGTTAGATACTGATCCGGAAGGTAAGAAAGTTGATCAGAAACTTTATGTTGGGTTTTCCATATATCATGTTTTTGATGATCACATTAACATCCTTGAACATTGATTTAATGCAAAATTGATGTGCTAACTAACATGAAAAACACCATGAAAGTGATTGAGTTAAACATTGCTAAATCATACAATGTACATCACTAACAATGTATTTGCATGTAGGTGCACAAGCATGAAACATGGAGCATTGAAGAAATGAGCAAAAAGCACAAATATCTGTCAAAGAGGTGTATCTGTCGACAGATGAAATGTACCTGTCGACAGATTCATACAGTCATTCCAAGACAGAACTCAGGTTTGCATCTCTGAGTGTATCTGTCGACAGATGCAATGTACCTGTCGACAGATACACACAGTCAACCCAGGACAGAGCTCAGGTTTTCTATTCCTGAGTGCATCTGTCGACATATACACTCAGAAACTCAATTTCCTGAAACCCAGTTCTCAGCCTGAGTGCGCCTGTCGACAGATGCAAGTGCACCTGTCGACAGACGACGGAAACATGAGATTTTGTGTTTCCAAATCCGGCCCCATTTGGGCGTTTCCTTCCTCCACGACCCCCACCTTTACCTAACACTATATAAGCATCCTTTTGGAGCCAAATTCGCAGAGAGCAGCCTCCCATCCAAGAGCCTCCAAGGGACCAAGAAGAAAAGCCCAAATTGCTGCTCTGCTTCACCTTCCGCCCAGATCGTCGTGGAATCACCATCTATGCAGAGCTGAAGCCGGATCGTCATCAATTCAACCTTCTACATCGATCAATCTACATCCAATCGAAGTTTGAAGAGCGTTTGGACGATCCACGAGAAGAATTCCAACGGATTTGTTCCCTAATTCCTAATTCTTCTCCATTTCATAATTTCCATTCCATCGTGTGTGTGTGTGGTTGTGTTTCGAGCATCCCTTGTGCTTGATTCACGTAATTGTGGTTGTTCTGATCGTGCTTCATCAGACAACGTGTGTGTGGTTGAGTTGTAGTGTTGAACTCGCTCATAAGCAATCGTTTCTGCGTGTGTGTGTGGACGGTGGATGTAGGATACACGAGTTGTGTACTCCGAACCACCTTAAATCATCGTGTTCTGTGGTTTGTTCGCGTTTTGCGATAGATGATTGGTAGGCACGGTGTTCATACGCACGTTTGATTCCCTGTTCTCATATATCAACTCAAGCTTTCTTAATCTCAATCAATTCCATTCAAGTTTCATTGAGATTGCTGTAGGACCGAAAAGAAGCCATCAATAGTTAGAATTTGCCGTAATCTATTCAACCCCCCCTTCTAGATTACCGTATTGTGTATTTCCGCATAACCCTTCAATTGGTATCAAGCGGGTTTCTCCGATTTACTGTTTTTCGTCATTTGATCTAGCGATCAGGAGATTTTCGATCTTATGGATTCTAGCAAAGGGTATTGGCCGAGGGACATTCAGTAACCAGGCCACCCTATTTTGATGGCACTGACTATCCTTATTGGAAAAACCGTATGCAGGTATTTTTGAGAGCTCAAAATTACGAGCTGTGGAAGATAGTCAGCAAGGGACCATATGTGTTGCCCGAGGACGAAGACACCTGGACGAAAGACCAAATAGCCAAAGGAACTCTCAACTGGAGCGCACTAAACATGATGCAATGTGCGGTGCATCCAAAGGAGTTCTCAAGAGTCTCCACATGCTCAACAGCAAAAGAGATGTGGGACAAGCTTGAACTCATTTACGAAGGTACGTCCGAGGTAAGGGAAACTAAAGTTAGCATGTTAGTGTCTGAATATGAAATGTTCAAGATGAAAACTGATGAAACCGTATCAGACATGTTTGCAAGATTCATGATAATAGTTAACGGGCTAAAAGGTCTTAAGAAGGAATACTCTGAAAGTGACTTAGTAAGAAAGATCCTTCGATCTCTTACTTCATCTTGGAATACTAAGGCCACTGTCATTGAGGATTCCAAAGACCTTTCCAAAATGAAATTGGATGAACTAATTGGCTCTCTAATGACATATGAAATCAACATCAAAAGAAAAGAATTAGAAGAAAATCCTAGGAAGTCAATTGCTCTAAGAGCATCCAATAAAACATCAACAAGTTCTAAGAAATCCATTCAACAAGATAGTGATGAGCAAGAAACCTCTAGTGAGAGTGATGATGGTGAAATGGCAATGCTCACTAGACAATTCAAGAGATTTCTCAAGTTCAAGAGGAAAGACACAGGTAACTCTAAACCCTTTCCAAAGAAAATTTTTTCACAGAAATATGAGTCCAACAAAAAATCTGACATTGTTTGTTATGAATGCAAGAAACAGGGGCACATGAGAGGAGAATGCCCGGAACTCAAGAAGAAACTGAAGAAAGAAAAATTCACCTCCAAAAGGCCAAAGCAATGTTGGCCACCTGGAGTGATGAAGATGAAGATGAAGATGCACAAGAAACATCCGATGATGAAGAAGTGAAATGTTTGATGGCTAGGAGTGATGACTCCAGCGAGGTAAATTTCTCATTTGATGATTTCACTGCAAGTGAATGGGAGGAAGCATACACTACTTTATTTGAAAATTTCGTGAATATAGATCTGAGAATAAAGCATTAAAAAAGAAATGCAACTCCCTTGTGCATGATAAGAACAATGATGAACGAATTGCATTCCTGACAAAAGAATTAGAAATGATGAAAGTTGATGAAAAGACTCATAATGAAGAAATGGATTGCTTGAAAATGAAATTGCAAGAAACACAAAAAGAAAAGACTGTTTAAGCCATTCTATTGAATTCCTTCAAGAAGAACAATTAGAAACAAGAAAAAGTTGGAACAAACTGAAAAGGAATTGAAAGAAAAATCTGAGGACTTAATGAAATTTGTAAAAGGGAAGCAAAATCTAGATGCGGTTTTGGGCGCCAAAATACATGTAACCAAGCATGGGTTAGGATATCAACCTGTCAAACAAAAGAAAATAGGAGAGTCATTGATCACTTCATTTGTTGATCCTAGCCCAAGCACAAGCAAGCATGTTCCCACAAAGCATAACTCAAGAAAGTCTCAGACCAAGGCAATGCAACTTAAACAAAATGTTCCCAACAAACAAAAGAAAAAGGCACCTGTCGACAGATGCAATGGTGCCTGTCGACAGACAAGAACAGTTTCAACCAATAAACAGTCTAACAAGCAACAAAAAATTGAAAAGAAAATTCCTTCATGCAATGTATGCAAAAAGATTGGTCATGATGAAAAACAATGCTGGAATAATCCAAAGAAACAAAAGTTCAAACAAGTTTGGATTCCTAAACATTACTTTGTTGCATGAATGAAATTTTGGGACCCAAAGTAATTTGGGTACCAAAACCTCTTGTCTGATCCACATTTGCAGGAATGCCTAGCAGCCCAACATCAAAACAAATGGTACTTGGATAGCGGCTGTTCGAGGCACATGACGGGCGACAAAGGTAAATTTGTTTCCTAGTGGAGAAAGACGGAGGACAAGTCATCTTTGGAGGTAACAACAAAGGCCAAATCATTGGCACAGGTAATGTTGGTAAGTGTCCTCCAACTCAATTGAAAATGTACTGTTGGTTGATGGCCTTAATCACAATTTGCTTAGCATAAGTCAATTATGTGATAGAGGTCACAACGTCATCTTTGAATCAAATTCATGTCAAATTGTTGATAAAGAAACAGGAAGTGTAAAATTTTCTGGAAAAAGAGTGAATAACATTTACTTAGTTGACTTAGATGATCCAGAAAATGACAACTTGTGTCTTGTTGCAAATAGACAGGATGAATTGACCTTGTGGCATCGTAGGCTTGGCCATGCGAGCTACAACGTGTTGCACAAGATCATGAAGCTCAAATTGGTAAGTGGACTTCCTGACATTTCTTTTAGCAACAATGAAAGTTTTTGTGATGCATGTGCACAGGGAAAACAGACCCGGAAGTCTTTCAAATCTAAAGCACCGGTAAGCACATCTAAACCATATGAACTGTTGCACATGGACCTTTTTGGACCAACTAGAACTCTAAGTCTCAATGGCAAACGTTTTGGTTTTGTCATTGTAGATGATTTTTCTAGGTTCACATGGGTCAAATTCTTGGCACACAAAGTGAAACACTTGTAATATTCCAAGAATTTTTAATAGATTGAGCATGGCAATGTGAATAAAATATGTTCAATCCGCACCGATCACGGGGAGAATTTGATAACAATGCATTTTCTGATTTTTGCAGGCACCAAGGAATTGAACATCTGTTCTCTTCCCCAAGGACTCCAGAACAAAATGGAGTAGTGGAGAGGAAAAACAGAACATTGGTGGAAATGGCTCGCACTCTTCTGGTTGAAGGCCAACTCTCCAAAAGGTTTTGGGCAGAAGCAGTGAACACTTCGTGCTACATTCTAAACAGAGCCATGGTAAGACCTGTGATAAGAAAACCCCCTACCAGTTGTTGAAAGGTAAGAACCCAACCTTGGGTACTTCCGAGTTTTTGGCTCAAAGGTATTTATTCATAACAATGATAAATCTGATTTAGATAAATTTGAAGCCAAAAGTGATCAAGGTGTTTTTCTAGGCTACTCAGAACACTCTAGGGCATATAGGGTGTTTAACAATAAAACACGCACTGTGGAAGAAACTCCACATGTCATTTTTGATGAGACTTATGCCAAATCTAACTGTTTGAATATTAACAGGACTGAAAAGAGGATGAAGGAACATCACTTAAGGATCTTCAAGTCAAAGCAAAAGACAAATCTGAAGAAGATTCTAAGACCAAAGGTGGATATCTTCACAGGGACTACGATGAAGATGATGAAATAGCATTCAGAAAACAAGATGAAACACTTGAAGAGACTCCACCAGAAAGTGAACCTCCTGAAGAACAACATTCACAAGATCAAATTCCTCAAGGACAAGATACTCCCGGCCCTTCAACAATCACAAATGTGAGGTATTCCAAAGATCACCCACTTGATGATGTGATAGGTAGTTTAAATGATTCTGTTCAAACGAGGTCTCAAGTAAGAAAAATAATTGAACATGATCTTTTTGCTTTTGTTTCTCAAGTGGAACCCAAAAATGTTGAAGAAGCCTTAAAAGACAACTCATGGATTGATGCTATGCATGAGGAACTTGGTCAATTTCAAAGAAATAATGTATGGAGTTTAGTTCCTAAAACCCCTGAAATCTCTATCATAGGAACTAGATGGGTGTTTAGGAATAAACTTAATGAAGAAGGAAAAGTGATCAGAAATAAAGCAAGACTCGTAGCAAAAGGATATAGTCAAGAATTTGGTGTAGACTTTGAAGAGTCCTTTGCTCCTGTAGCCAGGTTAGAAGCAGTCAGAATTTTATTGGCATATGCATGCTCCCATAAGTTCAAACTCTATCAAATGGATGTTAAAACTGCTTTCTTAAATGGCTATATCAAAGAAGAAGTCTATGTCTCTCAACCACCAGGTTTTGAAAATTCTGAAATGCCTAACCATGTGTATAAATTGCACAAAGCTCTTTATGGTTTGAAACAGGCACCTCGAGCTTGGTATGATAGACTAAGCAATTTTCTGGTAAGCAAGAACTACTCAAGAGGTGAAACAACATAAAGACGGATTCTTCATAAATCAAGAAAAGTATGTCAAAGAGCTTCTCAAACGATTTCAATTTGAGCAAGCTAAACCGGCCTCCACCCCAATGAGCACAAGCATCAAATTGGAAAATGATGAGAAAGGTAAACCGGTAGATGCAAAGCACTTCCGAGGTATGATTGGCTCACTCCTTTATCTTACTGCAAGTAGACCGGATATTCAATTTAGTGTTTGCCTTTGTGCTAGATATCAATCTAGTCCAAAGGAAAGCCATTTAATTGCAGTCAAGAGAATTTTCCGATATCTCTCAGGCACATGCAATTTGGGTTTTTGGTACCCAGCAGGCAGTAGCTTTGATTTGATTTCATATTCTGATGCTGACTATGCTGGATGTAAAATTGATAGAAAAAGCACTAGTGGATATTGCCAATTCCTTGGCGGTTGCATGGTTTCGTGGGCATCCAAAAAACAACACTCGGTTGCACTCTCCACTGCAGAGGCAGAATATGTCGCTGCAGGAAGTTGTGCAGCTCAAGTGTTGTGGATCAAAAGTCAGTTAGCTGACTATAATGTTCAAATTGGATGCACACCTATCCTATGTGACAACACAAGTGCTATCAACCTTTCAAAAAACCCTGTCCAACACTCTCGGACTAAACACATAGAAATCCGTCATCATTTCTTGAGAGATGAAGTTGCCAATAAAACCTTGGAACTTATTTTCATTCCCACAGAAAAACAATTGGCTGATATTTTCACCAAACCCTTGTCTGAAGATAGATTCACATCCTTAAGAAGAGAATTGGGTTTGTGTAAAATGCAATGAAACTAACTATCCATATTGGAGTACATGCTCTTTATATGTGAATGACTATGTGGTATATCAAATGGTGAACTGTGGAAGAACAAGTTCGGCTTGTTTGGAAACTATCATCATGCGTGAGGAAATATTCTCCGCTTATCATGTTAACTCCATGAACATGTTTTTTTCTGTGATCATGTGCTTGTGTGTGACTTTCTTTAAATGATCATGTTTGTTTTGTATCAAATGCTTGTGTGAATCCTTGCTTAGATGTTGTGTCAACACGTGCACACACTATGGGGGAGTAAGTTAAGGATAGATGAGTATTCTCTTGAGGAAACTCTTCCAACATCTACTTGTTGAATTCTCACTTCCTTGAACTCAATGTGCAATCAATCTGAAACCAGAAAAATCCACTCTGTTCATATCTGTCGACAGACACATTCTATCTGTCGACAGATTCAATCAGTCTTGTTCTGGCAGAAACTTCAATTCTTCAGTCTGTGTGAATCTGTCGACAGACAGATTCCTTCTGTCGACAGATACACACATTCTTCCTTATTTTTCAATTCCTTCTTCATACTTTTCAAGAAAAGTGTTCCTCACTTGATTTAAAGGTAAACCATTGGTTTGTTGTGTGCAATATAACCTTTTCATATCCACTTCATGTCAAAGTCGTGAACCAAGTCTAAATGTTCTTTGATGCAACACTTGATTGAGGTCTTTTTAGATCATTTTGAACACAATGAGCAAACCAAATGATTTTTAAACATCTCTTTGAATAACTCCCTTGTCGTTAAACATGAATCTAAAATGATTTGAAAAATCAGAAAGCTCTTGAATTTAGTGTTCTACATTCCAACTTGCCTAAAGAAATCTCATGTACTTGACAAAAAGCAAAAAATAATAATAATAAAAAAGGAGAAAAGCTACCTATTTCTTCGGTTCAATCAACAAATTTGTCTTTCATTTGTGGGATGGAGGTAGAGCAATGATGAAAATCACTAAGTAACCGGGGACATGGGCATCACCAATGTCGGTCTTCGCGTCAAAAGGTTGTTTCATTATCTCTATACAATGGCTTGACGGACACTCACATTGAGTAACTGGAGGTATTGGCATCACAAATGTCTACCTTCACATGAAAAAGTGAAAGTGCTCCTCATTGCCACTCTTTTCCATCTTCGTTGTTTAAAGATTCTAAAATCATACCAGAAATAGAGTGAAGCCTCCGAAATTTTTTTTATGTCAAGTCCAATGTGTTTCTTCGGTAAGACGTTCTTGTGGCCATTTAATTCAATTGTCATCTGACTATCATCTCTATTTAAATGCATGTTTTTCTTCAACGGCCTTAATCAAAAGAGTTATTTAATTTTCACTGGCTTTTGTGAAATGTGTTCCTCATGATCTAATTAAAGAACTTATCGTTTTTAATTCAAAATCATTTTAGATTTGTGTCATGTCTTCATCTTAATGGATATGAATTTTTTGTCTTGCACATACACCCATTTTGCCTTAAAACAACAAATGAACACTTGTCCCTTTGAAAAATTTTGTCAAAAAACAAGTTTTCACCAAAAAGGAGTTATCTGTCGACAGATAGACTTGCATCTGTCGACAGACGACGGCCCAGATCCGTTTTTACAGAAAACCCTCGCGCCGGTTCACCTCCTTTTTGTGGGGCCTTCCTTTTAAAACCTTCCAAATCCATTCTAAGGCTGCCCACGACCCATTCTCACCCCTCCTCTCTTGTTCCCTCCTCCTCCTCTCCAAACCCCCTATCTTTCCCCCTTCAGGGCTCCGTCTCCGACGATCCTGCTCCTCGTCTGGGATCCCTCCACTCTCCCTTCACACACCATTCTCATCCTTCTTCCTGCGATGGCACCCAAATCGAAGCTTCTCGCTCGCCGTCGTCGCGCTCCGACGGACGCCGGAGAAAGCTCCAGGGCTCCTTCCGAACGCCGCAGCAAGCATCGTGAGGATCGGTTGCCGAAACTCATCGTTCCTCAAGGTCTCCGTCTTATCCGACCCACCGGCACCTTCAAGAAAATAGTCCAATCCCGGTATGTGGATTTCGAGTCCTTAGCACCGATGTTCCCCTCACTCCTACCCTATTTTGACACTCAAGGATGGACATCCTTCTTGTACTCCCACCTGCAGTACTCTCCAACTGCTGTTTTCGAGTTCTACAATAACCTAGGGCTTTCCGATCAGGGAGATCTCTACTCTTCGGTGAAAGGCACTCATTTTCGCCTCACCGCCAATCTTCTCTCCACAGCCCTCGAAATTCCAAACTCAGGAGTCGAACTCTTCAACTACACTCCCTCTGCTTCTGAGTACTATGAGCTTCTGACGTTGGAACCTATGACACTACCAAGGAGATTGCTCGTCTCAACGCCAACTCCTTTCCTCCTTGATCCGATGATCCATCACATCTTCACTACCTTGATCGTCCCGAAGGATGGAAGTCGAGAGTTAGTCACCGAGGTCCACAAATCCCTATTCAATTTTTCCTCAAGTGTCAAGAAATCAATCTTCCTGAACTCATGATAGCCTCATCCGTCGGTGTTTCTCTACCCAAAAGATCAATGCCATATGCTTGCCCCATCACTTCTCTTCTTATTTTCCTTGGCATTCCCTATCCCTCCAAGTGAGCTCATCTCACTAAAATCCCGAAGTGCCTTTGACCTCACTGCCGCCAACCGCATGGGCTACAAGATTGTAGACTTGTCGTCACAAGGACTCTCAAGGGCAAGGAACCACAAGGAGCTGAAGTGTCAACTGGTGAAGAAGACAATGAAGATGATGAAGCAATGAAGGAAGTGATGAAGACCCTCAGGATGAGCAAATGCCTGACCAAGCTCAGAGTTTGATGATGTACCTGTGCTCAAGAACATCCTTCATGATTACTTGGCACAAATCCAGCAGAGATGAGTCTCAGAATTTGCTCACATGACGTCAAGATTTGATCCACAAGTGGACGCTCGCCTCAACACTTTAGATGATTTGCTCACATGACGTCAAGATTTGATCAAGTGGACGCTCGCCTCAAACATTTAGATGACGGCTTGACCACCTCTACTCCGAGAGAGATGGATCCCGTCACCCTCCTCCTGCTGGACATGACAATGAATAGAGGGTCTCAGGGTCATTAGAGGTCACTAAGAGTCTTAGATGGGAATTAGTCTCACTTGTCTTGTCATCTTTGTTTGTTCATGTTTATTTCCCTTTCTTTTTATTGAGTCATGTAATGATTATCAAATGTACTGTGAAATTTCAATGATCAATCAATGAAAACTCAGTTCATGTTTATTTGTTTCTAAATGTGCATGACTTGACCTTTTGCATGTTGTCAAAAAGGGGGAGCATCAATATATGCATCAATTGAATATTTTTGTCATCATCAAAAAGGGGGAGATTGTTGGGTTTTCCAATATCATGTTTTTGATGATCACATTAACATCCTTGAACATTGATTTAATGCAAAATTGATGTGCTAACTAACATGAAAAACACCATGAAAGTGATTGAGTTAAACATTGCTAAATCATACAATGTACATCACTTAACAATGTATTTGCATGTAGGTGCACAAGCATGAAACATGGAGCATTGAAGAATGAGCAAAAAGCACAAATATCATCAAAGAGGTGGATCTGTCGAAGTGAAATGTACCTGTCGACAGATTCATACAGTCATTCCAAGACAGAACTCAGGTTTGCATCTCTGAGTGTATCTGTCGACAGATGCAATGTACTGTCGACAGATACACACAGTCAACCCAGGACAGAGCTCAGGTTTTCTATCCTGAGTGCATCTGTCGACAGATGCAAATGCCTGTCGACAGATACACTCAGAAACTCAATTTCTGAAACCCAGTTCTCAGCCTGAGTGCGCTTGTCGACAGATGCAAGTGCACCTGTCGACAGACGACGGAAACATGAGATTTTGTGTTCCAAATCCGGCCCCATTTGGGTGTTTCCTTCCTCCACGACCCCCACTTTACCTAACACTATATAAGCATCCTTTTGGAGCCAAATTCGCAGAGAGCAGCATCCCATCCAAGAGCCTCCAAGGGACCAAGAAGAAAAGCCCCAAATTGCTGCTCTGCTAAGCCGGATCGTCATCAATTCAACCTTCTACATCGATCAATCTACATCCAATCGAAGTTTGAAGAGCGTTTGGACGATCCACGAGAAGAATTCCAACCGGATTTGTTCCCTAATTCCTAATTCTCTCCATTTCATAATTTCCATTCATCGTGTGTGTGTGTGGTTGTGTTTCGAGCATCCCTTGTGCTTGATTCACGTAATTGTGGTTGTTCTGATCGTGTTCATCAGACAACGTGTGTGTGTTGAGTTGTTGTGTTGAACTCGCTCATAAGCAGTCGTTTCTGCGTGTGTGTGTGGACGGTGGATGTAGGATACACGAGTTGTGTACTCCGAACCACCTTAAATCATCGTGTTCTGTGGTTTGTTCGCGTTTTGCGATAGATGATTGGTAGGCACGGTGTTCATACGCACGTTTGATTCCCTGTTCTCATATATCAACTCAAGCTTTCTTATCTCAATCAAATTCAATTCAAGTTTCAATGAGATTGCTGTAGCACCGAAAAGAAGCCATCAATAGTTAGAATTTGCCGTAATCTATTCAAACCCCCCCCTTCTAGATTACCGTATTGTGTATTTTCCGCATAACCCTTGACTTTATGGAGGATGATTGGTTTCATGACTCTATTAACCGCAAGTAGACCACGATTTTATTTAGGTATGCATGTGTGCAAGATTATTAATCTGACTAAGGAAACTCATCTAATATCAGTAAAAGAATCTTTAGATATCTAGCTCATATCATAACTTAGGGCCTATGGTATCCTAAAACCTGTGAAAACTAGTTTAATTGGATAATCGATGATGACTATGCTGGATGCAAGTAGATAAAAAGCACCAGTGGTTGTTGTCAATTCTTACAGGATGCTTGATTTTCGGTCTTCAAAAAAACAAAACTCAGTAGCTCTATCAACAAGAAGCTGAGTATGTAGCCGCTGGGAGCTGTTGCACTCAACTCCTTGGATCAAACATAAGCTTGAGGGACTAGGGGCTACACATCAAGACCATTCCATTGTTGTGCAGCACTCGAGGACAAAGTATATTGAGGTTAGATATCATTTTATTAGAGATCATGTAGCAAATGGTAATATTAGTATTTCATTGTAGATACACAAAATCAATTAGCAGATATCTTTACAAAAGCCTTACTTGAAGAGAGATTTACATCTCTTAGACGGGAACTAGGCATGTGCAATTTGTAATAGATCTATCTGTATATATAGCTGGAATAAAATAATCTATTTCAGAATAAGACTTATCTCTCCCCGCTTTATTTAAAAATCCATTACCTTACGCTATCATCGCCTATTTTGTCGCTTTCCGTATTAACTGCTCCACCGTTTCAAAAGTTACTTTATGTCCTTCCGTTACGAAGGGAGCTCATCCCTCACCGATTCTCTCTCTCTCTCATCCCTTTCGACTCCAAGGTCTGCAAAACCCTCATCGACTCCAGAATCCTTCTTCCCTGCTCTCGAAGGTTTTGACTCTTCCCTCTCAGATTTCTTGAGGGGTCTTGTTCCTCTCTGCAAAGTGGATAGAAAAAGCACAAGTACTTAGAGTATATGCACTTGTGTAAGATTAAGATTTTAGATTGGATGGTGCTTATGGGTTGTATTTTTGTAGGAGAGAGTTGATGTTCAGTGGGCCTCTGTGCTACGTACGAGGTATGAGGATGGTGCTATAGAGGTGACTTGGGCCGAGTTCACTAGACTCTTTTGAGCCAAGTTCATCCCTGAGCACATTCAGGACAAGATGGAGTAGGAGTTCCTATCTCTCACATAGGGCTCCATGATTGTCCTAGAGTACGAGGCCAAGTTTGTCGAGATTTCCAAGTACGCTCCCCACATTGTTGCAGATGAGTGCAGGAAGGCCAAGAAGTTTGTGATAGGGCTCAACCATCACTCAGGTCGAGACTGGTTGCTTTTGACCATCGGACTTTAGATGAGGCTCTCAGCGCAGCATGCAGGCAGGAGAGTGAGATGGATCAATACATAGTGGAGAAGAGGGCAGCCTAGAAGAGGTCAGCGCCACCTTTTCAGAGGCAGGACAGGAAGAAGGCAGCGGTGTACCAGCAGCCACAACGTTCAATAGCAGCTCCGAGTCAGTCGGCGGTTGTACCCCAGACACCCAGTTTTAAGCCCAACGACAAGAAGGTGTGTCCTCATTGCAGAAGGACACACGGCGGATCCAAGTGTTGGAAGCTAGCAGGGAAGTGCCTGAAGTGTGGTAGCACTGAGCACCAGATCAGAGATTTCCCCAAACTCCAGCAGTTTGCTCAGAGAGGAGCGCCAGCCCCAGCAGTGGCAGCAGCAACGGCACCAGTGATAGAGAAACTAGGAAGGCCTCAGGCCCAAGCCCGAGTGTATGCCCGTGCACGTGAAGACGTAGAGCAGGCCGAGAACGTCACAGAAGGTAAGGTTTTAGTTATGGGTGTGCAGGCTCGAGTGTTGTTTGATATGGGTGCTACACACTCATTTATTTCCGAGTAGTTTGCTAAGCAGTTAGCGGAAGAGTCTGGAGTTGAGGTAGAGGAGTTAGAGGTTCCCTTGTCTGTGCACACACTAGCAGGTACAGTAGTGACCAGGAAGTGCATCCCATCCTTAGCTATGTGCATTGAAGATAGAGGCTTGTTCGGGTGCTTCTACTTGCTCAAGATGAAGGACTACGACACTATACTTCGTCTGGATTGGCTTGAGGAGCACTATGCCTTGGTTGATTGCAGGGGGAAGAAGATTACTTTCCGTATTCTTGGAAAAGATGAGTTCTCACATTCGTTGCCAAGGAATCTAACAGGAAGGTTTGTGATCTCTGCCATTGTAATGACCCGAGAACCCGACCCTCGGCCCACGCCGAGGACCCGATTTTCACGGCCACCGCCCACGGATCCGGGGACCCGGAAGGGCTATAAACTACGTCTAACAGGATATGTAACGGAAGTAAACGTCAACTGCTAAACTAGAAGCGTACAGCGGAAACAGAAAAGAGAGTGAGATCGCTGTGTACCACTCTAAGTACAGTCCCAACGCACGCACGCTAGTACAAGTAAAAGGCAGGGAAAGAACAAGTCCCTTAGAGGCATACCCCGAGGGTGACGTACAGTAAAAAGGGGGAACCACTGCTAGCTACGGGGACCACGCCTACTGCCCCGTCTCCTCCGCCCGCACGCGCCCTGCCGCTGCTGAGAAGTCTCACCTGGGAAAAGGAGCGATGAGCTTCACACAGAACTCAGTAGGGACTACCAATCTCCTACTGGCTCTAAACAGGAAGGAGATATAAAATACAAATGAAAGACAACGGTTTATATCTTCTACCTACAAACGGAAGTGCGGAAGCAAAACTACAACTAGCACTGTACGGAAAGTGCACACGGTCGGAAACTCCGTACGACTGCTCGTCGTGACCACCACACGGCTAGTAAACACAGACGGAGGGAACTCCGCATGGACAAAGAACACTAGCTACGGAAACACTACCACTAGTCACGGTCAGGTGCGTTCACCGATGTCTTACCCTCGACCCGGGTCCTGACCCTCACGTCTCGTCAGAGTGAGGTAGGAACACAAGTAACACAACAGTAACTGCCGTAGTCTGGCCAGACTACGGTCCCACGCCTGACCTCTCCAAACGGTTCTGGGGCCGTAAGGAGCGAGGCAGTGAGAAGAAGGACTGGCTGGCCTGTGCCGGGTAGAACTCCTAACTGTCCTCGGCGTCCCAGACCACCCACGAGAGCTCTGCAAGTGACTCACACGCCACTGCCCTAACCACCATTTTCCCCTAAGCTCCGGAGTCTGCCTGGTGGCTGCCAATTCGAGCACACTCGTAGCTCGGAGTACTCCCTCAACAGGCTCCCGAGGACGGGGGTCCCAGGCAACGGTAACAACCTCTCACACGGAACAAGCCCTCAAGCTCCGAGCACCGGGTGAAAGACTAGTGTAGACCGCACTAGGGAACTAGCACAAGTGCCACGGGAACAGTAAAAGAAGAGCAGAAACGGAAAGAGGACAAAACCTGTCTCTCGGTCGGAGTCGCGACGCAGCGGGCCGTCGCGACCATATCGCTACGCCCTAGCAGGTCGCGACCGGGACGCGACGCACAGGAGCGTCGCGACCATGTCGCGGTCGGGCGCACCACCGCGACATGATCGCGGCCTCCGAGGCGACCGCGTCACCAGCCGAGCAGGGTTCCGGATCAGTCTCTCCAGGAACCCTCCCCAAAACACGAAACAACATTCACAAGGGGGAAGGGGATCATGCACAATATGTAGCAAAGCTATAACTCCACCTAACCACCCACGATCCCTCAAAGCATGGATCTACACTCAAAGGAAGCCTCACTCACTCGAGCATGGAGTTCTCACACTCCCAAGCCCCAAACCACAAGGAACCATGGTCAAGAGGGGAAGGGATCATGCTTAGGGTGGGAGGATCAAGAGTCCTACTCCACACGAGAAGAACGAACCCTTATGGCCTTCTCGTTGGAACGAACTCCTCCTCCTCCTCGCATCGGACAACCGAGCACACGCCCTGCATGAACAGCACGTCCATACCTCAGCACGAGCACCACGAGCGAAGGGAACGCCGAGAAACGAGAGGGAACTCAAGAGAGGGAAGAAAGAGTGAAAAGGGCGAGAGAGGGAAAAGGGGCGTGCCTTCAGTTTTGAACCGATGGCCCCCAGAACGCGACGTAGCGGCCCGACGTGACACTAACACTGTCGCGACGCCCACAAGCGCCGCGACCATGTCGCGGCCGCCCGCCAAGGTGCGACACTAAAAGCATGGTCAAACCTCGAAGACCGAAAAAGTAGTTGCGACGGCCTGGCAGGTCGCATCAATGCCAATGACCCTGCCACCCGACATGACCGTTCTGATAGACAGGACAGCGGTCAAGCCGTGTCAGAACGCAGTCGCGACAGCCGGGGACGCGACAGGACGCGACGCTCACCCCCGCCGCGACACCCGCCAAGGCTGTCGCGGCAGGCCGCTCTGGCGCGACGATTCGCGGCCAGGGCGCCTGTCGTGACTTTGAGGATGGGGCCAAGGGCCCAAGGGGGCCGGGTCTTACATCCCACCCACCTTAAGACATTTCATCCTCGAAATGAAAACAACTCGGTCTCAAACCGGAAAGCAGTACAAGGAGAAGTAACATACCACTCAATCAAACAATTAGGGGAACTGCTCCAGCATTTCATCCTCGTGCTCCCAGGTGGCCTCGCCACCAACGCGGTTCTGCCAAACAACTTTTACCAGCGGAATCTGCTTCCTGCGCAACTGCTGAACGCTGCGGTCGACAACGCTGACCGGGTACTCTGGTACTGACAAGTCAGGCGCTACCTCCAGCTGCGAGTAGTCCAACACGTGCGAAGGATTTGCGACGTACCTCCTGAGCTGTGAAACGTGAAACACACTGTGCACACTTGCTAGCTCTGCCAGAAGACTCAACCTGTAAGCCACCTCGCCGACCCTCTCGGTAACAGGGAAAGGCCTGACGTACCTCGGACTGAGCTTTCCCTTCCTGCCAAACCTCATGACGCCCTTGGTCGGCGAGACCCGCAAGAAAACAAGGTCACCAATGCTGAACTGCAACGGTCTCCTGCGGACGTCTGCGTAACTCTTCTGTCTACTCTGTGCTGCCCGAAGCCTCTACCTGATCAGACTGACCGTGTCTGCACACTACTGCACTAACTCTAGTCCTAAAAGCTGCCTCTCTCCAACCTCGAACCAGTAAAGTGGAGTCCTGCACGGGCGACCATACAAAGCCTCGTATGGTGCCATTCCGATGCTCGAGTGATAACTGTTGTTATACGCAAACTCCACCATCGGAAGGTGCGACTCCCACGTGCCGCTCCAGTCTAAACAGCATGCTCTCAGCATGTCCTCCAGTGTCTGAATGGTCCGCTCTGACTGACCATCTGTCTGAGGGTGGTACACTGTGCTGAACCTCAACTCTGTACCCAGTGCTCTCTGAAGACTGCGCCAAAACCCTGACGTGAACCTCGGACCCTCTGTCTCTCTGAGACGACTGAAAAACCCTGATCCCGAACCTCGGATCTCTGTCGAGACGAAAACTGGATCCCGTGCAACGAAACAACTCTGTCCACGTACAGCCTGGCTAACCTGTCCACTGACCACGACATCCTGATCGGAAGAAAGTGCGCTGCCTTAGTCAAACGATCCACAATCACCCAGATACCATCGTGCCTCTGTGGGGTGCGGGGCAAACCAACCACAAAGTCCATGGTGATGTCGTCCCACTTCCACTCAGGAATGGGCAACGACTGCAACTCACCACCAGGACGCTGATGCTCGGCCTTCACCTGTTGACAGGTAAGGCACCGAGAAACAAACTCTGCCACGCCCCTCTTCATCCCTGGCCACCAGAAGGACCTCCTCAAGCAATGGTACATCTTGGTGGAGCCAAGATGAACAGCATACCTCGATCTGTGAGCCTCTGACAAAACTGCCTGGCGCGCCTCCTCAGGAACGTACAAACGGCCTCTGAATCTGACCTCGCTGTCCTCGTCAAGCTCCACATCTGGCATCTGTAAAACGTCTGCCAACTGAGGGTCTGCCTACTGGGCCTGCAACACCTGCCTGAACACTGACGGCCGAACTGACAAACTACTCGCCACTGCACGGTCTCTAGTCCTCGACGGGACGAACACTCCCTGGGACAACTCCTCGAACAGCCTCCACTCTTTGACCATCAGTGAACTCAAGCGCACGCGCCTGCTCAAAGCATCGGCTACGACGTTAGCCCTTCCTGGGTGATAGGAGAGGGTTAGGTCATAGTCCTTCAAATACTCCATCCATCGACGCTGCCTCAAGTTCAGATCCCTCTTGGTGAAGATATACTGCAAACTCTGGTGATCGGTAAAGATCTGAAAAGCCTCGCCATACAGGTAGTGCCTCCACAACTTGAGAGCAAACACCACTGCTGCCAGCTCCAGGTCGTGGGTGGGGTAGTTCTCCTCATGCTTCTTAAGCTGCCGAGAAGCATAGGCAACGACCCCACCGTGCTGCATCAGCACAGCACCCAAACCTGACCTCGACGCATCGGTGTAGACCACGAAACCACCGCTGCCCGATGGCAAGACCAGCACTGGCGCTGAAGTCAACCTCGTCTTCAGCTCTCGGAAGCTCTGCTCACAGTCCTCTGACCAAACAAACCTGATGTCCTGCCTAGTCAACCTGGTCAATGGCGCTGCTATCTTGGCAAAATCCTGAATGAACCTCCGGTAGTAACCGGCCAAACCCATAAAACTGCGAACCTCAAACACCGATGTGGGCTGCTCCCACGACAACACGGCCTCCACCTTGGCAGGGTCCACTGCCACACCAGAACCCAAGATCACGTGCCCGAGAAAGTGCACCTCCCTCAGCCAAAATTCGCACTTGTCGAACTTGGCATAAAGGCGGTGACTCCGCAGGGTCTCCAGCACGATCCTCAGGTGCTCCTCGTGCTCTTCCTCAGAAGCCGAGTAGACCAAGATATCATCAACAAAAACAACCACAAAGCGATCTAGGTACTCACTGAACACCCTATGCATCAGATCCATGAATGCTGCGGGTGCGTTCGTCAGCCCAAAAGGCATCACGACGAATTCAAAGTGACCGTACCTGGAACGGAAAGCCGACAAACCAACATCTGATTCTCTGATCCGCATCTGATAGTAACCGGATCTCAAGTCAATGTTCGAGAAAACTCGGGCCGACTGCAACTGATCAAACAAATCATCGATCCTCGGTAAAGGGTACCTGTTCTTCACAGTAACCTGGTTCAACTGCCGATAATCGATGCACAAACGAAGACTGCCATCCTTCTTTCGCACAAACATAATAGGCACACCCCACGGCAAACGACTCGGGCGAATGAAGCCCAGCTCAAGAAGCTCCTGCAACTGGCGCTTCAACTCACGCAGCTCCGCCGGGGACATCCGGTAAGGTGCCTTGGACAAAGGCATCGTACCGGGCAAAAGCTCAATGGAGAACTCTACCTCCCGCTCAGGCGGCAAACCAGGTAGATCCTCCGGGAAGACGTCGGAGAACTTAGAAACAACCGGCACGTCAAAAACTTAAGATCCGCTAGGCTCCAAAGAACAAACCGAAGCAAGGTACGCCACACAGCCATCGCGGATCAAACGGCGAGCTCTACACAATGAAATAAATGGCCGACGGGTAGACCGGATACCTCGGAAGAAGAGGACGGGCTCTCCAGGTATCCTAAACCGAACGGTCTTCCGCTAGCAATCAACAACGACTGAGTGAGCCTCCAACCAGTCTATGCCCAGGATGACGTCAAAGTCACAAAGCTGCAGTGCGTACAACCTGGCCGGCAACTGGTGCCCCTCAACCTCGACTGCCACGCCCTCCAGGTAACCAAAAGAACGCATATAGTCACCAGACGGGAGATCGACCATCACGTCACACTACCTCTCAGGAGCGTGACAAGCAAGAGACTCATAGAATTCCTCGGAAGCAAAACACAAGGAAGCACCGTGGTCAACCAAAACACGAGCGGCTCTGCCAAGGATAGGTAGAGTACCTATAACAAGGTTTGACGCCTCTGCCTGCTCCCGGGTGAGCGCCATCACACGACCACGACCACGCCCACGCTGCGGCGTCTGCTGGGGCTGCTACTGCTGCTGCGGCTGCTGGAGGTACTGCTGCTGCTGCTGGTACGGCTGGTACTGCTGCGGCTGCGGAAACTGCTGAGCCTGCTGCTGGTACTGCCCTCGCTGCTACTGACGCGGTGCCTGCTGCTGGGGAGGGTACTGGTACTGCGGCGGCTGCTGAGCGTACTGCACTGGCTGCTGCTGCTGCGGGACTTGCCCTATGGGGCAATCCCTCCTGAAGTGGCCCGGTAAGCCACAGGTGTAGCAAACTGGCTCCTGACTGCCCTGCTCAGCTCCCTGGACAACTGACTGCTCTACAAACCTGGACTGGCGCTGCTGCTGCCGGCTCCGTCCGCCCCCGCGAGTAGACAACTTCCTAAATTGCGAGCGAATTCCGGCGTCGCCAGAACTGCCCGAGCCGGAGGAAGAGGAAGTCGCACTACCGCGGCTACCTACTGGACGCTGGTAAGGCAAGGACCTGGAAGAGGCTCCTCCCTGCTGCTGCTGCTGTGGCTGCTGCTGCTGAGGTTGCCAGGTCTCTCTGTCCAAGGCAGTGGCCTTCGCCACGGCCTCTCCCAAGGTGGTACACATGTGCGACGTCACACCCCACCTCAGGTCTTGTCTCAGTCCTGCCATGAACCTCTCTGCACACGCCTGGTCGCTGCCTACGACATGAGGCACATGCCTCAACAACCGGACAAACCTCTGGTGGTACTGCGAAACGATGAGGTCGCTCTGAACCAATGTGTGGAACTGGTCCCGTCTCTCACGTCGAACATAGTCGGGGAAGTACTCGCCGTGGAAGACCTCCAAAAACCGCTGCCAAGTGATCTGATCCAACCGCTGCTCCGGGAAGTGCGTCTGCCTCTGAACTCTCCACCACTCATGGGCTGCTCCCTTGAGCGGGTACACCCCCAGTCGAACCTGGTCCTCCTCAGCGCACTCCATCGTCTCGAAGATGCGCTCCAACTCATGGGTCCAGCTCTCTGCCTTATCTGGATCATACTCACCATGGAACATCGGTGGCCGGAGACGTAAGAATCTCTCTAGGAGAGCGGTCCTATCCTCCGTAACCGACGTCCTCCTCCAGCCGGCCTGGGTACTCCCAGTGCCCGACCGTTGCTGACGCTCTGGCTGCTCCACCTCTGGCTCTACCTGCTGCTGCTCCGACACTACTGGAGGGGGTACCGGAAACTGAACACCCGCTGCTGCCTGCCCGGGCTGGTACGCTCCCTGGAACACGCTCCTAAAGAACTGCTATATTAAGGGAAACCAGTCTGCGTACTGCTGCGGCTGGGGCTGGTACTCCTGCTGCTGCTGCCCACCTGCCGCTGCTGCTGCCGTTGCACCCTGAGGCTGTGCCACTGACTCGTCTGCCGATACCTCCTCCTGGACCTGCCCCTGTGCGGGCATCTCGGACTCATCCTGCTGCTCAACCAGCTGCCTAGCCTGACTGCGCCTACGCGGAGCCATGACCTACACGACCCACAACCAACAAGGGTTAACAATACCACTCGGGCGGCTAGCAGTGTACTTGTACTACTGTTGGGACTTCCTGTTGCAGTTCAAATCCATTACAAGTCCTGTCAAACTCTCGCTTTGATACCAACTGTAACGACCCGAGAACCCGACCCTCGGCCCACGCCGAGGACCCGATTTTTGCGGCCGTCGCCCACGGATCCGGGGACCCGGAAGGGCTATAAACTACGTCTAACAGGATATGTAACGGAAGTAAACGTCAACTGCTAAACTAGAAGCGTACATGCGGAAACAGTAAAGAGAGCGAGACCGCTGTGTACCGCTCTAAGTACAGTCCCAACGCACGCACGCTAGTACAAGTAAAAGGCAGGGAAAGAACAAGTCCCTTAGGGGCATACCCCGAGGGTGACGTACAGTAAAAAGGGGGAACCACTGCTAGCTACGGGGACCACGCCTACTGCCCCGTCTCCTCCGCCCGGCGCGCGCCCTGCCGCTGCTGAGAAGTCTCACCTGGGAAAAGGAGGGATGAGCTTCACAACAGAAGCTCAGTAGGGACTACCAATCTCCTACTGGCTCTAAACAGGCAGGAGAATATAAATATCAAATGAAAGACAACGTTTATATCTTCTACCTTCAAACGGAAGTGCGGAAGCAAAACTACAACTAGCACGGTACGGAAAGTGCACACGGTCGGAAACTCCGTACGACTGCTCGTCGTGACCACCACACGGCTAGTAAACACAGACGGAGGGAACTCTGCCTGGAAAAAGAACACTAGCTACGGAAACGCTACCACTAGTCACGGTCAGGTGTGTCCGTCGACGTCTTACCCTCGACCTGGGTCCTGACCCTCATGTCTCGTCAGAGCGAGGTAGGAACACAAGTAACACAACAGTAACCGCCGTAGTCTGGCCAGACTACGGTCCTATGCCTGACCTCTCCAAACGGTTCCGGGGCCATATGGAGTGAGGCAGTGAGAAGAAGGACTGGCTGGCCTGCGCTCGGTAGAACTCCTAACTGTCCTCGGCGTCCCAGACCACCCACGAGAGCTCTGCAAGTGACTCACACACCACTGCCCTAACCACCGTTTTCCCCTAAGCTCCGGAGTCCGCCTGGTGGCTGCCAACTCGAGCACACTCGTAGCCCGGAGTACTCCCTCAACAGGCTCCCGAGGACAGGGGTCCCAGGCAACGGTTACAACCTCTCACACGGAATAAGCCCTCAAGCGCCGAGCACTGGGTGAAAGACTAGTGTAGACCGCACTAGGGAACTAGCACAAGTGCCACGGGAACAGTAAAAGAAGAGCAGAAACAGAAAGAGGACAAAACCTGTCTCTCGGTCGGAGTCGCGACGCAGCGGGCCGTCGCGACCATGTCGCGACGCCCTAGCAGGTCGCGACCGGGACGCGACGCACAGGAGTGTCGCGACCATGTCGCGGTCGGGCGCACCACGGCGACATGATCACGGCCTCCGAGGCGACCGCGTCACCAGCCGAGCAGGGTTCCGGAGCAGTCTCTCCAGGAACCCTCCCCAAAACACAAAACAACATTCACAAGGGGGAAGGGGATTATGCACAACATGTAGCAAAGCTATAACTCCACCAAACCACCCACGATCCCTCAAAGCATGGATCTACGCTCGAAGGAAGCCTCACTCAACTCGAGCATGGAGTTCTCACACTCCCAAGCCCCAAACCACAAGGAAACCACGATCAAGAGGGGGAAGGGATCATGCTTAGGGCGGGAGGATCAAGAGTCCCTACCTCCACACGAAGAACGAACCCGTTATGGCCTTCTCGTAGGAACTCCTCCTCCTCCTCCTCGCACCGGACAACCCGAGCACACGCCCTGCACGAACAGCACGTCCACGCCTCAGCACGAGCACCTCGAGCGAAAGGGAACTCCGAGAAATGAGAGGGAACTCGAGAGAGGGGAGAAAGAGTGAAAAGGGCGAGAGAGGGAAAAGGGGCGCGCCTTCGGTTTTGAACCGATGGCCCCCAGAACGCGACGTAGCGGCCCGACACGACACTAACACTGTAGCGACGCCCACAAGCGCCGCGACCATGTCGCGGCCGCCCGCCAAGGCGCGACACTAAATGCACGGTCAAACCTCAAAGACCGGAAAAGCAGTCACAATGGCCTGGTAGGTCGCGTCAACGCTGACGACCCTGCCACCCGACACGACCGTTCTGACAGACAGGACAGCGGTCAAGCCGTGTCAGAACGCAGTCGCGACAGCCAGGGGTGACGCGACAAGGACGCGACGCTCACCCCCACCGTGACACGAACCGCCAATGCTGTCGCGGCAGGCCGCTCTGGCGCGACCATGTCACGGCCAGGGCGCCTGTCGCGACTTTGAGGATGGGGCCAAGGGCCCAAGGGGGCCGGGTCTTACAGCCATGAAGGCTATGAAGATGGTAAACAAGGGTTGTGATGCTTTTCTTGCCAGTGTGGTCTTAGTTCCTATGGCCGATCAGTCATCTACCCTTGAGGAGATCGAGGTTGTGCAGGAGTTCCTAGACGTGTTCCCTGATGATTTGTCTAGATTGCCACCAGAAAGGGAGATAGAGTTCACCATAGAGTTGCTTCCAGGCACCTCATCTATCTCTAAGGCTCCCTACCGGATGGCACCTGCAGAGTTAGCTGAGTTGAGGAAGCAGTTGCAAGAGTTGCTTGACAAGGGGTTCATTCGCCCTAGTGTGTCATCATGGGGCGCACCTGTACTATTCATGAAGAAGAAAGATGGTTCCCTCAGGCTGTGCATTGACTATAGGAAGCTCAATCAGGTGACAGTGAAGAACAAGTACCCCTTGCCGTGCATAGATGATTTGTTTGATCAGCTGCAGAATGCATCCGTGTTCTCCAAGATAGATCTACAGTCTAGCTACCATCAGTTGAGGATCAAGTGTAAAGATGTGTCCAAGACTGCATTCAGGACCCGCTATAGACACTATGATTTCCTTGTGCTTCCATTTGGTCTGACTAACGCCCCTGCAGTATTCATGGATCTCGTGAATAGGGTGTTTAGGCCATATTTGGATAGTTTTTTTGTGGTGTTCATAGACGATGTGTTAGTCTATTCCCCTGATGAGGCTACACACCGTGAGCATCTGAGGATTGTTCTGGAGGTTCTCCGAGAGCACAAGTTGTATGCCAAGTTTAGCAAGTGCGACTTCTGGATGCGGGAGGTTCACTTCCTTGGGCATGTCATCTCAGGCACTGGAGTTGCTGTTGATCCGGTGAAGGTTCAAGCGGTGTTAGAGTGGGAGACTCCGAGGACACCATCTGAGATCAAGAGTTTTCTTGGGTTAGCAGGCTATTACAGGCAATTCATTGAAGGCTTTGCCTCTATCGCAGCACCTTTGACCGAGCTGACCAGGAAAGGGGTTAAGTATGTGTGGTCTGAGGATTGTGAGAGCAGTTTCCAGATGCTGAAGACAAGGCTGACATCTACACTTGTGTCGATATTGCCTAGTGGTGCCGAGGGTTTTGTGATCTATTCTGATGATTCCCAGATAGACCTTGGATGTGTTTTGATGCATCATGGTAAGGTAGTTGCCTATGCTTCTCGCCAATTAAAGGAGCATGAGCGTAACTATCCGACCCATGATTTGGAGTTGGCGGCTGTGATTCATGCAATGAAGATCTGGAGACACTATCTTTATGGTGTCAAGTTTGAGGTGTTCACTGACCACAAGAGCTTGAGGTACCTTTTCTCTCAGAAGGAGTTGAACCTGCGACAGAGAAGGTGGATAGAGTTTTTTAAGGACTATGTGTAACGCCCCGAAAATTTTATTTGTTAGGAAAATATGAATAATGTGGTTATTAAACATAACAATTATCATAAGAGGTAAATAATTAAAATTTGAGATTAATTGGTGTTAATAAACATTACCCTAAGTGTCGTACTCTGAGGTGCGCGCTCCGACAGGGCAACACCGAAATTTTGTAACGAAAATGGAATCTGAAAACACCATAATTTCCAGAAAAATGTGGTGATATCAGAAATGTAAATATCCAGATTTGTTGACGTATAGATTTCAAGATTAAGCTGACGTAACTATTTTCGGGCATTTTTCATTGGGTGAATTCTAAAAATTAAACTAAAATCACCATAATTTGTAAAATCTTTTCATTAGCCTATGGTTGAAATTTTAATGTAAATGGACATCATTTGAGTATATAAACATGAGGACTTTTGGGTCAGCTGATGTATTGGCCATTTACAATGGATATTTTTAGAATTAAGGAATCGCCTACGTGTGAGGAGTTGGAAAAGTCACCTCACTGGGGTAGGAGACCTACACGTTAATCCCTTAGGTGTAATCTTTGAGTTGTGCATGGTAATCATGTCAATAGTAAAAACCAAGTGGTTTTACTGCGACACTTTGATGGCCGACGTGCCATCGTGCATGAGGAAGCTTTCTGGATTATAAAAACACCCCATCACCCCTCGTACGCACCTTTCCACCGTTTGCTCTTGCTTGCTCTTGCACCTACTCCTACTGTTGTTGTCGTGCACCTTTGTGCTGGTGGGAATGTGCCGGAGCTGGGCTACTGTCACCACCAAGAAGAGCTGCAGCTGCACTCCTGTTGCGATTGTTGCATTGCTGCTTCTATAGATTCTATTGGAGGCTGCTGCGTTTGCACCTTGGTATCATCTTTCTTCTGCTAGTTGTGAACCCTTCGAAGGGAAGGTTTCATCCTTCAAGTTAGGTAGGATTATTTTCCTTCCTTTCCTATCCTTACCCTTTAAACATGCTATAGAACCTTCTGTTTAGGTGTTTGAGTCCTCAGGTTTTTGCTTTGACTCCATAAATACTTCTGGAACTGTGTGTTCATCATGTAGAAATCTTCTTGTTGAGTGCATAACCGTTGATTATAGGAGTGGTTCTTCCAGTGTCATGTTGTGCTAAGTTTTAGAAAATCATGTGTAGGTTGTATTCACATGTTTTGTCTTGTCTAACATGTATACCAGTTGAGAAAGCTAGAAACAAGACCTTCTATTTGATATTGTTCATGTTTAGATCCATTGGTTCCATGGGTAAGACCCTTAGAGTTGTGATTAAACCATTTCTGGAAGTTAACCAAGCGGTTGTCGACAGATGGGAATCACCTGTCAACAAACCCCCAAGCTTCTAGAACCCAAGCCTACTGGAAACACCAGTGGCTGTCGACAGATGCACTGGCCTGTTGACAGCCAGGCCAGGCCTATCGATAGGTACTGCCCAAAACCAGAACCTGGGTTCTGGATACCTGCACCGGTTGACAGCCACCTTGGCTGTCAACATACACTGTTTGGGCCAGTGTTCTAGCACCTTTCTTTGCTCAGTCTCTAGCTAACACTTCATACTATTAGCCTAGCAAGCTACCTCCTTCTTTCCTATGGGTATTTACCAATATGTTGTTGCCTAGTTGACGAGCCCAGAGGGGGGGTGAATGTGTCTTTTAAAATAATCTACAAGATACCTGTAACTAAAAAATATTCACACAAACGTTCTTCGAAGGAGGTTAGTGACTGTTAGTTTAAATATCAAACACACAAAGAAGACAATCACACAACACAAGGATTATCCTGGTTCGGACCTCCTCTCATTAGGAGTCCTACGTCCAGTCCCTGAGCAACAACTCAGGATTTCACTAACTAGGGTACAGTCCCCCTAAGGACGCAACAACACCCAGCTCAGCTGGTCTTCCTTCACACCCGAAGGGAACAACAACACCCTGGATACCTCACCAGGTCTTCCTTCACAACCGAAGGGAACTACACCCTGGATACCACCAGGTCTTCCTTCACACCCGAAGGGAACAACAACTCAAAAAGAATTGAATGAAATTCAAGCCCTTAGATCAAGCTTTTAACAAGCCAAGATCTGAAGCAACTAGCACTGAGAGCAAGGATCTAAACAAGGCACACTCTTAGAACTACACGGGCTCTCTTAGAAAATCTATTACAGCACAGAGAGCGAAGAGCTGAAGGTGATGAGGAATGAGATTCTTGGCTCTAGACTTTCTTCAGAAGAATTTTAATGCTTGAACACGAGATCTATTGTTATATCTGTCTTCTATATGTCTTCTATTCTTCTGACTTGTATTTATATCTTCAATTCGAAATAGAGACGTTGAAGTGTCCGTTGTCTCTCTCTTAAGTAGTCGTTAGACTGAATGACACCTGGAGTCTTGGAAGCTTCTAGTCAACAGTCTTTTGATCACTTGAGCACGCAAAGAGATGAGATCTTCAGAAATATCCTTTGGCTTCTATTTTGTTTAACGTTGTAACATGGAGCTAGATCAGAGGTCTGCACAAATGTCAATCTCAAATAGCAGACAGCTAAGCTGTCTCTGATGTCAGTTAACGTTAGTAGCAATAGACACGAAAATAGTAATGCCAAATAGCTAAGTCTAAAAGATGTAATCAGAATAAGCAGATAAAGGATGATATCATCTGCAAGCATGCAGAGATATGTTCAGATCTCATAAATGCAGAAGCGTCAGAGAGATATCTACGTGGAATTTGACCAGTCAATGCTTTTAAGGCGAATAAGATATCAATTTTGATATAAGATATGAAATTGATGACTTTATGACTTATGAAATCGTTATGAATAAGTCAGAATCACCAAGTCGTTTTGAGACAAAGCAAATCGTTATGTTTAATGAAGAAATCATTATGAAACACTTATCAAATAGTTATAGAAAACAAATCGTTGTGTTCACTGAAGAAATCGTTGTGAAACATTTAAGAAATCGTTACGGCGAGCAAGTCGTTGCGAGTTCTAAAGAAATCGTTATGATTACTTAAGAAATCGTTACGGCGAGCAAGTCGTTGCGAGTTCTAAAGAAATCGTTATGATTACTTAAGAAATCGTTACAGTGAGCAAGTCGTTGCGAGTTCTAAAGAAATCGTTGCGATGACTTATAGAATCGTTATGACAGACAAGTCGTTACGCTTTCTAAAGAAATCGTTGCGATGACTTATAGAATCGTTATGACAGGCAAGTCGTTATGCTTTCTAAAGAAATCGTTGCGATGACTTATAGAATCGTTATGACAGGCAAGTCGTTATGCTTTCTAAAGAAATTGTTGCGATGACTTATAGAATCGTTACAGCATCGACTTGTTTGAAACAACATGACTTTTCAGTCTTATAAGGAAATCGTTATGATGAACAACAGAAATTGATATGGACTTAGAGAAATAGATTAAAGCTTCGGAGAAGTAATGCATACCTTTATTGGCTTGATTGACCTTGGTATTTTTCCTGTACTTAAGACTTATGAGATATTCATTAGATAATATTGATAAACCCTTGTTTGGTTTTGTTAATCATCAAAACATATATATATGTAAGTAATTAAAATTACATGGGGACAAACTGATCATCAATCTCCCCCTTTTTGATGATGACAAAACTGAACAATAGGCATAAATAATAAGTATCTGAAATTAGTTTGAAGATATGACATGCAAAGTGTCTCCTTAGATATCAGACAATCTAATTTTCTCCCCAAAATGTTTGGAATAATGTATTTCTGACATGCTAATTTTCTCCCCCTTTTTGTCATTAAGGAAAAAGACAATCTGAGACAAAGAAAGAAGAGAAAAGATAGAGGAGAGAACCAAGGGAATTTTCATTAACTTTGAGGTTGGACAGGTAAATAGAAAGCAGGAGACAAAAGAGAGGCAAAATGGGAAATAGTTTCCCACGCCTGTGCTTCCTGCTCTTCAAAATGAGTTTTAAAGACTCCAAAAGACAAAGAGTAGGTTGGTCCCATAGAGGAAGCCATCCTTTTGAGATGAAGATCTAGGTGCTTATAGAGGAGATCAGCATATGCATTCTTGTCCATGTTCATCTTGAGGAAAGGACGAGTCCCAAAGCTGGCACAGGTGAGGAATTGGTCCATGGTCACAGGATAGTGGTTGTGGTTGTCTCTGAGAGCCTTGTGCATAGCCACATATACTTTGTATCTTTCCTCCCAGACTTTGAAGGGGTCATTAACAAGATGTATAGAATTCATATCTAAGAAGGTAGCTGGAGAAATAGCTGGTTTGCCTTCCCTGGCCTAATCTTCATTGATAGCAAACAGCTGCTGAGCTGACAAGGGGTAGAACGTAGACCATTCGGAGGATGTCAGCCTTTCACATTCAGACAGAATGGGGGCAAGAACTTCAGCACTGACATGCCCCTGGTGATATTCCCTAAATAGGAATCTAGGAAAAGCAACCAGGCAGCCTTTCTGTACTTTAATTCTGCCCATTACTCTGGCAAAACGCTCAAAGATGATGGATCCTACAGAGGACTCCATAACTAGAAAATGGATTTGAGGAAGGGCTATTTCTTCAGGCACTTTGAGGGTAGCAAAATCTACCTGAACATCTGAAGAATGTGAGATACCCAGAGTCAGAGCTGAAATGGCCTTCCTGAATTGGCTAAGCTGAACCTCTGGAAGTCTATGGACATATCTGTAATTGTTGAATAGCATGAAATGTCTGATCATGATGATTTCCTTTTGAATGTAGGGTGCCCAAAGTTCTCTATGGTACAACCTGAACCACTCTGATAAGGTCAGGGAGTGGTCCCTTGGAGGGAATCTAGCAGATTTGGCAAGAATAAATTTCTTGAGGAGTTCCTTGTGACCTTTGCCCCACTGCTCTTCAGTTTTGGAGTGGGCAAGAGATAAGATTTTGGACTTTTCGGATTTTGAAAGAGAAGTGTAGGGTAGAATGGTGTTCAAATGATCTGTAAGATTTTGAAAGGGAAGGTTAATGATGGTGGCAAGAACAACCTTGGAAAGGTATTCTCGATACAGTGGTTTGTTTTTGTTGTCCACTGTGAGAGAGAACCACAAAGGTGGGTATTTAGGTTCAGAGGAAATGGAGGAAGTAGAGGTAATTTTCCTCTTCTTGGGGGCAGGACTGGAAGAGTCTGCCCTATGGACATGTTCTCCAACCTTCAACACAGACCTGAGGATCCCTTCCTCAAACTCATCCTTTATCTTTTCCATAAAGGGAGAGTTGAGTTGAGCTCTTTCAGGTATGACAGTGATGAAAGATGGTGGAGGAGTAGGATGAAGAAAAGAATGTGATGTAGTAGGGAGGTCATCAACTGGTCCAAGGGAGGGACCAGAGGAGGAGGAGGAGGCTCCAGCTGAGGATGCTGGAGGGACCTCAAGTATAGGAGAAGGAGAAGGAATTGTAGTGGAGGAGGCTGGAGATGAGGTGGACTGAAAAGGTGCTGGAGAGGAAACGGGTCTAGATTGAGGCTTCTTGAAGGTTTGTGGTGCAGGAGGAGCTGTAGGAGCTGAGGGTGGAGTTGGAGGAATAGGTGTGTGAGAGGGAGAAGAGGGAGCTGGGGGCTTGGGTGCCAAGGACTCTTCTGCCTCTTGCTGCACAGACTCACTCTCCAATGGCCTTGATGGCCCTGACCTTTGCTCAGCTGGCCCTGGAGGCCCTTCAACCTGATCAGCTGGCCCAGATGGCCCTTGCTCATTTACTGCTGCCTCTGCTGATGCTGCTGCTGCTTCTGGCCCTGTTGGCCCTGCCGATTGAACTGATGGCCCTGACTCCGGAACCTGGGCTGCAGGAGGTGGAGGAGGAGGAATTTGAGCTCCAACCACCTTGAGAATATCTCCCAACAAATTTTTCATGGTGCCCATTTTCTGGTTAAACCACTTCATGGCATTTCTTATGCTGGAAATTTCCTTAGTAGCTGATGCTTGGCTCATGAAGATTGAACTAACATCTGATTGGAGAGAGCACAGGATTGTGCCTTGAGCATCAAGCCTCTCAATCACAGGCTTCAGATTAATCACTATTTTCTGCTTCATTAGCCTTTCATGTGGAGTATCTGATAAGAGTGGTACTTCAGGCTCCACTTCTTTCCCTTTCTGCCTAGCCTCTGAAGCTGGAGGAGGCTGATCATCATCAGAATCTGAGGAGCTGGCTGTCTCCCCTTCTCTGACATCATCCTGATCATGAGGTAGATCTTCATCACGTGGTACATCACCCATTGGCTCATCATGGTGAGTTGCTTCTTCTGCTTGACCTTTCTTGGATTGCTCCCCCTGAGCAGGAGCATCTTTGTCCATCAATTCTTGCTCCCCCTGAATGGGAGCATCTTCCAAAATGACACTTGATGGAGCACTGGACTGCTCCTCTTGAACTGTTGCTGCCACTGATTTCTCAATGTGGCCTGATGCCACAACTTCCTCTGCAATTTCATCAGTCTCTGAGGTGACTGGAGTGATGAGAACAGAGTCCACTACATCTCTGAGAATGGAGGCAATAATGGAGGTGGGCAGATTATCTGCTGCACCTACCACTGCTTCTTCTTCAGGTCCTTCTGGAGATTGTGAAACTGCTTGGATAAGGGGTGACCCTGCAGTCTCAACTGCTGCTTGAGTTTCTTCTACTGATTCTGCTGGAAGAGAAGGTACTGCTGGCTCAAACTCTATTCTCTGTTCTACTGCTACTTGGACTGTTTGAGGTTGCTCTGCTACTGGTTCTGCTGCTTCTTCCTGAACATCAGGAAAAACCAGAATGCCTCCTATGATGGCCTCTCCCTCGGCCACTGAGGTCTTAGACCAAACACCATTTATGACTGAGAAACCACTTTTCTGGAGATTTCTGGACCTAATTGATTGGCCCATTTTCCCAACAACTGCTCCTGCCAGATCAATGCCAAAGTGTTTGAAGACTTTGGTGAGCAGATGTGCAAATGGCAAGGAAACATTGAGCTTGGATTTTGTGTCCCAAATTTGATCTCTGGCAAACGTCATTCTTTCCATCATTACTGCGGCCATGTTGATTTCCTTGTTCTGTATGGCCCAGAACATCATGTCAGAATCTGCCTTTGTACAGGTGGAGAATGTGGCGCTTCTTGGAACTAAGATCTGACACACTATGAAGTGGAGGAGGCGGTTGAACGCATTCAGTTGGTTGATGTCCAATTTTCCATCTCTTAATCTGTATCCCGGCCCTACAATGCCAAGACCCTTGACCTGGGCATTCACGGAGTGAACCCCACTGTGCCCTTATGTTGTTACTCCAAACAACTCATGCAGAAGCTCACAGTCTATCTTAATCTGGTTCCCTTGACATATGAAACCAGGGACCCATCTTCTTGAGTCTTCAAGCATACATAGAAAGCCTTCACGAGGTCTGGATAACTTACCTTAGAGAAGGTTGTTACTCCCATCCATTTCAAAGCTTCAATAACACTGTTCATACCATTCTTTTCAAGATCCGCAACGTCCACTGCCTTGTTCCCACACACTTTGGTCTTCACGAACTAGAACCTCTCCTGCTGCTCAGGAGTGAGGAACTCGGCACTGTAGCCACCCAAACTCCCGGAAACAGCTGATGCGGCCATGGAATCAAGTAAGGAGGTTTTCTGGAGGTTTGAGAAGGAAGAAGGAGTGAAAGCCCTTGAGAAATTTCGCGGGAAGAGGAGAAAAGCTTCAAAGACTAGCAGAGAGTCGATGTCGAAATCGCTAGGGCATCGGCTTGGGCAACCAGACGAAAGAGGGTAAAGGTAGAAGACGAGATATGAATCGTTATCTCATTCAATTTTTAGGAATAAATTAATGCGTTGTGGAAAGTGAGGCGCCAAAAGGCGGCAAAAGAAGACAAAAGAGTTTGACTATTCAAACCGACTTCAATGAGAGAGCGGTTACGAAGGATAATTTGAATTTCTTTTGCTTAAAGCCATGGGGGGAAAAGTTACTTAATTCTGAAATTTAATGTGCCAGTTTTAAACAAAACCTTTTTCACAAATGGCACATGCCTAATTCCCTTCTAAGAGATGTGAATCTCTCCTCGGGTAAGGCTTTTGTGAAAATGTCTACTAACTGACCATTTGTATCAATAAAAGATATTTCAATATTACCATTTGCTACATGGTCGCGAATAAAATGGTATCTAACCTCAATATGCGTGGTCCTTGAATGTTGAACTGGATTCTTGGTGAGATTTATGGCACTAGTGTTGTCACACAACAGTGGGATGGATTTGATGTTTAATCCAAAATCTTCAAGTTGTTGCTTTATCCATAAGAGTTGTGTACAACAATTTCCAGCAGCTACGTACTCAGCTTCAGCTGTAGATAGTGCCACTGAATTTTGTTTCTTTGAAGACCAAGATATTAAACATCCTGCAAGAAATTGACAACAACCACTGGTGCTTTTTCTATCTAATTTGCATCCAGCATAGTCAGCATCAGAGTAACCTACTAAGTTAATTTCACAATGTTTTGGATACCATAGACCTAAGTCATGAGTTCTTGATAAATATCTAAATATTCTTTTCACAGAAATTAAATGTGATTCTTTAGGATCTGCTTGATACCTAGCACACATGCATATACTAAATAAAATATCAGGTCTACTAGCTATTAAATAAAGGAGTGAACCTATCATACCTCTGTAGATCTTTTGATCTACTTTCTTACCATCTTTGTCACTGTCCATCCTTGTTGAAGTGCTCATCGGTGTTGACAGTGGCTTGGTATTTTTGAATCCAAATTTCCTTAAGAGTTCTTTTGTGTACTTTGCTTGACAGATGTGAGTTCCTTCCTTTCCTTGTTTGATTTGTAATCCAAGGAAATAATTAAGTTCTCCCATCATGCTCATTTCAAATTCTCCCTGCATCAACTTTTCAAAGTACTTGCAAAGGGATTCATCAGTAGAACCAAAAATAATATCATCTACATAAATTTGAACTAGTAGAATGTGTTTGACCTTTAACTTTATGAAAAGAGTACTATCTACTTGACCTCTACTGAAACCATGGTTTAAAAGAAAAGAACTAAGCCTTTCATACCAGGCTCTAGGTGCTTGCTTTAAACCATATAATGCTTTGTGTAATTTGAAAACGTGATTCGGAAAATCAGTATCATCAAAACCTGGAGGTTGTACTACATAGACTTCCTCCTTAATAAAACCATTCAAAAATGCAGACTTAACATCCATTTGAAATAATTTCAAATCTAATGCGGATGCATATGCAAGCAAAATTCTAATAGCCTCAAGTCTAGCTACAGGTGCATAGGTTTCATCGAAATCTATGCCTTCCTCTTGTGAATAGCCTTGAGCTACCAATCTAGCCTTGTTTCTTAGGATCACACCAGTTTCATCCAGTTTATTTCTGAACACCCATTTGGTGCCAATGACTGGATGGTCTGATGGTCTAGGAACAAGTGACCATACTTGGTTTCTCTTGAATTGATTTAATTCATCTTGCATAGCTAATATCCAAGATTCATCACAAAGAGCTTCATTGACTGTCCTCGGCTCTATTTGAGAAACAAATGCTAGGTAATCACAGGGAATTACATTACCTCTTGTTCTTACCCCTACAGATGGATCACCAATAATATTTTCGAGTGGGTGATCTTTCTTGTGTCTCCATTCCTTTGGAAGATTTTCATGTGTAGTTTCTTTTTGTTGCAAGTCTTCCAGAGGTGGATCATCCTTGTCCTCAATTGATGTATTCTTTAGTTTCTTGGACAGCTCATCTGTATCATCATTATCACTATCTTCTTCCTTTCTCAAGGAATGGTTAGTTTCATCAAAAATAATATGTACAGACTGTTCAATTAATAAAGTGCGTTTATTAAATACTCTGTAGCCTTTGGGTTTAGAGGTGTACCCCATGAAGATACCTTCATCTGATTTGGCATCCAACTTACCAATGTCTCTTTTTCCATTGTTGTGAATGAAGCAAGGACATCCAAATGTCCTGAAATGGCTGATCTTTGGTTTCTTTCCTTTGAACAGTTCATATGCAGTCTTCTTCAGGATTGGTCTGATCATAACTCTGTTGATAATGTAGCTTGCTGTGTTGACTGCTTCAGCCCAAAAATACCTTGGCAGATCATATTCTGATAACATTGTTCTTGCCATATCCAATAGAGTTCTATTCTTTCTCTCAGTAATTCTATTTTGCTGTGGTGTCCTTGGTGCTGAGAAATTATGCTCAATTCCCTGATCATCACAGAACTTAGCAAATTTTTTGTTCTGAAATTCACCACCATGATCTGATCGGATAGAAACAATGCTGAACTTTTTATCCTTCTGAACTTTCTTGCTGAAACTGACAAAGTTATCAAATGTGTCATCTTTATGCTCTAGAAATGACACCCATGTGAATCTTGAGTAATCATCGACTATGACAAATCCAAAGTTCTTTCCTCCAAGACTGGTAGTCCTCATTGGCCCAAATAGATCCATATGAAGGAGCTCTAAGGGTTTTGAGGTGGTCACCACCGTTTTTGACTTGAAGGAGCTTTTGGTGTGCTTTCCTTTAGCACAAGGTCTACAGACACCTTCCATTTTTGCACTGACCTTTGGCAGACCTTCTACAAGATTGTTCTTCACCAATTTTCTCATACCATCTATGCTACAATGTCCTAGTCGTCTGTGCCATAATTCAGTAGATTTTTCCTTATTTGCTGACAGACAGACATTTTGTTCTTTGAGTTCCTCAAGATAGAGCACATACAAGTTCTTTTCTCTATTTGCTTCAAAGATGACTGATCCATCCTTCAGTATGCTACATTTCGATTCTTGAAACTGGATCTGATGGCCTTTGTCACACAGCTGGCTGATGCTAATGAGATTATCCTTCAACCCTTTGACAAGCAACACATCTTCCATAACTGTTCTTCCTTTGTTATTCACAGACCCACTGCCAATTACTGTTCCTTTTCCAATATCTCCATAAGTAACTATTCCTTCTTCAGCTCGGAGATGAGTGAATAACTTATGGTTTCCTGACATGTGCCTTGAGCACCCACTATCCAAGTACCATTTGGATGCTCGGGGTTAACCTGAAATAAAATCATCAAGTTTTAGGTACCCAAGTTCTTTTGGGTCCTGATTGGTTAGTATCATTGATTTTACTTTTTATTATCCATTTCTTATGTCTTGTTGGGCATGTCATTATGATGTGTCCTAACTTGTTGCAGTGACTACAGCAGGATAATTTGGTTACTTTTTCTATATATTTGAAATCATCTTTGTATGCTATATCTTGTTCAGGTACAAATTTTGGTGTTGGATATGTTTTAGGATAAACTATGGTTTCTTCATTATCTGGGGATGTATATCCTAACCCATTTTTCTTCTTACCTGATCTTCTAGCACCTTTTAATATTAGGGAGTTTTTACCATTTGTAAATTTTTCTAATGTGCTAGATAACTTTATGTTTTCTTCTGTTAGAGTCTTGATTTTAGTTCTTAGTTCATCTACATTTTCTTGTTTTACTAATTCAGTTATTTGTTTATTTTTGTCTTTTAAGTCTTCACATAATAATTCATTTCTTATTTTAAGTTCAGTTATTTGTTTTTCTAATTCTTCATTTTCTATTTTCAGATCAGAGTTAGTGTTTTCTAAACAAGCACTATTTTTCTTACTAGCTTTTAATAGTTTAGTTACTTCTTTATATTTATTATATAGTTCATTAAATGCTTCCTCTAGATTATCTGAATCAGAATCATTGCATGAATCAAAAGAGGAGTTAGAAGTTACCTTATCTTCAGTATTTGCCATGAAAGCCAAATGGGCTTCTTCTTCATCGCTGCAGGAGTTTGACTCACTGTCTGAGTCGCTACTGTTTTCCCATGCTGCTGCCATCGCCTTCTTCTTGTACTTTCTGAACTTCTTGGAGCTCTCTTTCTTTTTGAGCTCCAGCTTCTTGAATTTTGGACACTCAGCTTTAATGTGTCCTGGTTTTTTGCATTCATAGCAGATGGGTTCTCCTTTCTTTAGATCTTTTCCATCTGGTTTCTTGAAGTCCTTGTTTCTTTTGAAGTGCCTTCTACCAGATTGGAACTTCTTCTTCTTAGCTAGAATCCGCTGCAATCTTCTAGATTGCATTGCTTCCTCATTCTCACTGTCCACATCACTTTCACTCTCATCTGAACTTGCTTCTGGTGAATCTTCTTCATCCTTTAAGGCGTTGGAGTGCTTCTTTCTGCTAGAGGACTCTCCTAGCCTTTCCATGTTGATCTCATGGGCCATGAGGGACCCAATGAGCTTTTCTACTGACATTCTCTTCAGGTCATTAGCTTCTTCTATTGCTGTGACCTTTGGGGTCTATGAGGACGGTAAGGATCTAAGTATTTTCCTCACCATGTCTCCAATCTCATAGGTTTTCCCCAGACCAGCTAGTCCATTTGTGATGTCAGTGAATCGACTGAACATTTGAGTTATGGACTTACCTGATTGCATCTGAAATCTTTCATATTGAGTGACAAGAATGTAGATTCTTGTTTCCTTCACTTTGTCTGTGCCTTCATAAGTAATCCTGACCTTTTCCCACATTTCCATTGAGAATTTGCAGGCTGAGACTCTGTTGAACTCCTTTTTACTTAGAGCACAGCATAAAATGCTCTTTGCTTTGCAGTTTAAGGAGATCTTCTTTCTGTCATCATCTGTCCACTGAGCTTTCTCATTGGTGACTAGAAGATCACCTTCTTCTACTATGGACCATATCTGATAATCGTGGCCTTGTAGTAAGTACTCCATTCTGGTTTTCCAATAAGGATAATCTTCACCATCGAAGAGCGGGGGTCGGTTGACAGACTAACCTTCAATGTTGCCTTGGGCTGCCATGGATCTTTACTCTTCAGATCGTTGGATCCTTTCTTTGTCGAAGAGACTCGCTTTGATACCACTTGTTGCCCAGTTGACGAGCCCAGAGGGGGGGTGAATGGGTCTTTTAAAATAATCTACAAGATACCTGTAACTAAAAAATATTCACACAAACGTTCTTCGAAGGAGGTTAGTGACTGTTAGTTTAAATATCAAACACACAAAGAAGACAATCACACAACACAAGGATTATCCTGGTTCGGACCTCCTCTCCTTAGGAGTCCTACGTCCAGTCCCTGAGCAACAACTCAGGATTTCACTAACTAGGGTACAGTCCCCCTAAGGACGCAACAACACCCAGCTCAGCTGGTCTTCCTTCACACCCGAAGGGAACAATAACACCCTGGATACCTCACCAGGTCTTCCTTCACAACCGAAGGGAACTACACCCTGGATACCACCATGTCTTCCTTCACACCCGAAGGGAACAACAACTCAAAAAGAATTGAATGAAATTCAAGCCCCTAGATCAAGCTTTTAACAAGCCAAGATCTGAAGCAACTAGCACTGAGAGCAAGGATCTAAACAAGGCACACTCTCAGAACTACACGGGCTCTCTTAGAAAATCTATTACAGCACAGAGAGCGAAGAGCTGAAGGTGATGAGGAATGAGATTCTTGGCTCTAGACTTTCTTCAGGAGAATTTTAATGCTTGAACACGATCTATTGTTATATCTGTCTTCTATATGTCTTCTATTCTTATGACTTGTATTTATATCTTCAATTCGAAATATAGACGTTGAAGTGTCCGTTGTCTCTCTCTTGAGTAGTCGTTAGACTGAATGACACCTGGAGTCTTGGAAGCTTCCAATCAACAGTCTTTTGATCACTTGAGCACGCAAAGAGATGAGATCTTCAGAAATATCCTTTGGCTTCTATTTTGTTTAACGTTGTAACATGGAGCTAGATCAGAGGTCTGCACAAATGTCAATCTCAAATAGCAGACAACTAAGCTGTCTCTGATGTCAGTCAACGTTAGTAGCAATAGACATGAAAATAGTAATGCCAAATAGCTAAGTCTAAAAGATGTAATCAGAATAAGCAGATAAAGGATGATATCATCTGCAAGCATGCAGAGATACGTTCAGATCTCATAAATGCAGAAGCGTCAGAGAGATATCTACGTGGAATTTGACCAGTCAATGCTTTTAAGGCGAATAAGATATCAATTTTGATATAAGATATGAAATTGATGACTTTATGACTTATGAAATCATTATGAATAAGTCAGATTGACCAAGTCGTTATGAGACATAGCAAATCGTTATGTTTAATGAAGAAATCATTATGAAACACTTATCAAATCGTTATAGAAAACAAATCGTTGTGTTCACTGAAGAAATCGTTGTGAAACATTTAAGAAATCGTTACGGCGAGCAAGTCGTTGCGAGTTCTAAAGAAATCGTTATGATTACTTAAGAAATCGTTACGGCGAGCAAGTCATTGCGAGTTCTAAAGAAATCATTATGATTACTTAAGAAATCGTTATGGCGAGCAAGTCGTTGCGAGTTCTAAAGAAATCGTTATGATTACTTAAGAAATCGTTACGGCGAGCAAGTCGTTGCGAGTTCTAAAGAAATCGTTGCGATGACTTATAGAATCGTTATGACAGGAAAGTCGTTATACTTTCTAAAGAAATCGTTGCGATGACTTATAGAATCGTTATGATAGGCAGGTCGTTATGCTTTCTAAAGAAATTGTTGCGATGACTTATAGAATCGTTACAGCATCAACTTGTTTGAAACAACATGACTTTTCAGTCTTATAAGGAAATCGTTATGATGAACAATAGAAATCGATATGGACTTAGAGAAATAGATTAAAGCTTCAGAGAAGTAATGCATACCTTTATTGGCTTGATTGACCTTGGTATTTTTCCTGTACTTAAGACTTATGAGATATTCATTAGATAATATTGATAAACCCTTGTTTGGTTTTGTTAATCATCAAAATATATATATATGTAAGTAATTAAAATTACATGGGGACAAACTGATCATCATATGTCACTAAAGAAACCACTCAAATTGTTTTTCCCTTTCCTACTTTGAATTGTTCATGAAGTCACCCAGTACAAATAGTGCCCAGTTGGTTCCCTTTCCCTGTGTTCAAAGAACTTGATCTATAACCTTTGTTTACATGAGAATGTGGGTGTTTGAGTACCACAGTTGGTTATGAATGACTTGTGATGACAATTATTGGGTCCCTGGACCCCACTTGATTAATATGCTTGTGCAAATAGGGCTGGTCCAGTCCTAGGAGGAGCACCCGAATTCATTTACGGGCTGTAAGGAATGATAAAGGATCTAAGGATGTTTGGCATTGCATCAATACAAGCTTGATTAAGTCATCATGTTATTTTTATGTGTGAACATGTTTGTGAACCAGAATATGAGTATAGTCATGAATCTCTGATCATGTTTTGTATTCCAGCACTTCTATTTCACATTCATTGTCAAGTTGACAAGCCTGCTTGTTCATCTTTGTTATCAGTCAAATCCCTTATCTTGATTGTCGTATAGCTTAATCCTGTTGATTAAAGGATTTGAATCCTACTGGGCTAGTTAGCTCACATATCCTACCATTTCAGGTGACCAAGATGGGGGTGAAGCTTAAAGGGAAAAGTGTGCTGCGTGGACCACCTGTCATCAAGCAACCAGTCATGTTACTGTTTTTAGTGTTATGAAAATGAAATGTAATAAATTGAAGTTTACTCTTTTCTGCTCCTCACTTATACTGTAATGACGAGTACTTTGTAATAATGCTTCTGCTTAGTTAGTTAGTTATGAACAAATAAATGCTAGTTTTATTTTTGTGCTTGATATCTGTCATTTCTGATAAATAAACTTTTATTAGGACATGACAGATAATTTGGTATCAGAGCTTTAGGTCGATAAACCTAGGGAGTAACCAGTGAGTTAGGGTAGAAACTTGGGGGTAGTTACAAAGACAATAGTGATTTTATAATTACATAAATACTTAATTTGTTACCTGTTACAGCATGGACATGAATGCCCAAGAACGATTGGTGGCAGCAATGTAGATCCTCTGCCAGGATATAGAATTATATGCTTAGACCCAAAGGGAAGCACACATGCAGATCAAGGAGGAGGTGCTGAACTTGACTGCAGGTGCATTTCTGGTGGGAAATCCACGTGCTTCTCTGGATACTATGACCCAAATCATGAACAATCTGGATAGCTTGAAGTTAGAACAGGACATGTTGCTCCACCAAGTGGAAGGGTATTTGGAGGTAATGACTGAAGCGGCATGGGAGCTGTACCATGGTCCTGGAGGAGAACGACAACCACCATCTATAGAGTCTGTTGTACAGACTTGAAGTTAGTCTGGAAGGAGAAAACCCATTTTTGTAAACCTCTCCTTTTTGTTAAGTGGTGATTGTACATATAACTTCCATGTATATGTGGAATGAGAGATTAGAGGATGTTGATGATATTGTAAATAATTCGGCTTAGTAGGAAGAATGCTGTAAATATTTTTAGCTATGGAACAAAAGTGCTAATGCAATGTAATGTAAATATTTTAATTAGTTAATGAAAAGTGGTGTGTTATGTGAAATTCAAAGTTTGTATATGATGAATGTGAGCATGGTTTAGTTATAGTATTAATTGTTGCCCAGCTAGCAAGCCCAGAGGGAGGGTGAATGAGATTCTTTAAAATTCGATTATCTAAACCTGTCAACAAAAATGATCAACACAAGAGACTACGATCGATTGTTAGTGTTAGTAGTATAGAAGATAACAAGCACACAGAAGCAAGCACACTGCACAAGGATTTTTATCCTGGTTCGGACCTCCTCTCCACAGGAGTCCTACGTCCAGTCCCTGAGCAACAACTCAGGATTCCACTACCCAAGGGTACAGTCCCCCTCAAGGACACTTACACATCTAGCCACAGCTGGCCTTCTCTTCTCAAATAGAAGAGGTGCAATACACCCTGAACCTCAGGTCTTCCTTCTATTCGAAGGGAACGCAACCACCTGCCAACTACAGGTCCTCTCTTCAACCTAGAAGAGGAACAACACAACAAAGTGTTGAAGAGAAGGACAAGCCCCTAGACCAAGCTAATAGAACAGTGCTTGATCTGAAGCAAGAACTGAGAGAAGGAGATTTACAAAGAGGAACTCTCTCAGTACACAAATGCTCTCTGAAGGATTTACACTAGACACAGAGAGCTAAGAGCTTGAGCGATGGAATGAGGCTTGGCTCTTTTCTGGTGCTCGACAAATTCTCTAATGAAGGCTCGAAAAAGAATTACTTTCGTATATTCTTCATTGTATCTTTTGGAGTCTTCAGTTCTTCAATATATATTGTCCTTTGAAAAAGTAGTCATTGAAGTATCCGTTGTCTCTAAGCTCTGGTATACGTTAGACTGCATGGTATTGTAGACTTTCCAATCAACGGTCCTTTACATTCCATGCATGCAAACAGAAGATCCTTCTAGATATCCTTTATCTTTCATTTTGTTCAACGTTGTAAATGGTTGTGCTGTCAGAGACTTGCACACAATAAATGCTGAATGATAGACAGCTACGCGGTCTGTATTTGTCAGTCAACGTTAGAACGAATATACATCAAAATAAAAATACCATTCTTCTTTCTAAAAAATATGTTTCCAATATAAGCATAGGAATAGAAGATATATGAGCATGCATTGTGCAGTGAAATGTTCAATCATAATAATTGCATGGATATCGGAGAAAAGCGAGGGAAGACTTTGACTTTCAAAAACATTTGAAATATGTTTAAATAACAAGTCATTGCAATGAAATCATTATGAGTATGACTTATGAAACCGTTGATTGAATGAGTCGTTGTTTGAAGGTGATAGATCATTGCACATGAGTAAGTAAATCAATGTGAACATAAATAGTTATACAGTCATAACCAAATCATTGTAAAGACAAATCGTTATGAGAATATAAGCAAACCATTATGAACAAGTCGTTATAACCAAATCGTTATAAACAAGTCGATGTGAATGAATCGTTATAAACAAATTTATGTGAACGAATCGTTATGACCAAATCATTATAAGTAAATCGATGTGAACGAATCGTTATGACCAAACCGAGTCGTTATGTAACATATCAAGTCGTTACGACGATCGAGTCGTTGTGTAACTTATTGAATCGTTACGACGATCGAGTCGTTGTGTAACTTATTGAATCGTTACGACGATCGAGTCGTTGTGTAACTTATCAAGTCATTACGACGATCGAGTCGTTGTGTAACTTATCGAATCGTTACAGCGACCAAGTCGTTGTGAGTGCAAATCGTTATACTCACTTAACAAGTCATTGTGAGTGCAAATCGTTGTACTTACTTAACAAGTCGTTGTGAGTACAAATCGTTGTACTTACTTAACAAGTTGATGTGAGTGCAAATCGTTATAAGCACGAAATCGATATGGCACTTATGAAATCGTTATGTAATGCAGTAACTTATGAAATGGTTATGCTATGCAGTCGTTAATATAACTTATGAAATCATTATGCTATGATGGAAATCGCTATGCTTTCAAAGCGAGTCAATGTGTACTTAGTCAAAATTCATGCTTTGAACTTTAAAAACTTCAATGTAAGAAATACTTACATAGTTGCTTTATTTCGCCTGATTTACTTCTTGTGCCTAAGCTTCATGAAACTTGTTAGATAACACTTAATTGAAGTTTTGTTAATCACCAAAATAGATATATAATTTATGAAATTATATGGGGATGAGCTGATCATCAATCTCCCCCTTTTTGGTGATGACAAAACATAACAAAGATACATATAGTTCTGAAATAAAACCTAAAATAAAGAGAATTCAATTTCCCCCTTTATATGTATTTCAGAAGTATGATATTTATATTTCTCCCCCTTTTTGTCATTAAGCAAAAAGATAAAGCAATGAGACAAGGACAGAAAGAGAAAATATAAGTGAAATCAAAGAACTGTTCTATTTATCTTGAGGGGGTAAGCAGGAGACAGAAGAGAGGCATGCCGTTGTATAATGGGCAAAGCCTTGCGTTCCTACTCCTCAAAATAGGCTTGAAAAGCCCCAAAAGTGATAGAATAAGATGACCCCATGTTAGGAAGCATTCTTTTGATATGAAGTTGGCGCTGAGCATCTATAAAGGTGTCATATTCATCGTGGCCAAGAGAGACCTTGATGGTAGTGAAAGAGCCAAAACTGGCAAACCGAAGAAACTGGTTGATCTTGATAGGGTAGTGGATCTGATGCTGCAGGAGATTTTTCTTCAAAGCCACAAAACGTTTGTACCGCTCTACCCACTGAGCATAGGGTTCTTGAACTAGATTGATGGAATTTAAGTCTAAAAAGGCTTCAGCCGAGAGAGAAGGCTTCCTTGCCTTAAACAAGGAGCTGTTCAAAGTTGCCAGCTGAAGGGCAGACTGGTTGTAATGTTTTTCCCAATCGGTGGGAGAGAGCCTTTCACTTTCAGATAGAAGAGGGGCAAGAACCTCAGAAGTGATATGGCCTAGGTGAAATTCCCAGAAGAGGAATCTTTGGAAGGAGGGGAGACGACCCTGCTGAGCTGAGATCCTTCCCATTACGCGAGCAAATCTCTCAAAGATAATAGGACCAACTGATGAGTCCATGACCAAGGAATGCAATTTGGGGAGAAACACAATTTCTGGTATTTTCAGGGTAGCAAAATCAACTTTGAAAGAACAGTTAACTGGACTTTCAACTCTAAGCAAAGCAACGGCTCCCTGGAATTGACCCAACTGAACTTCAAGAAAATTGTGGTGATAATGATAGTCATTGAAGAGCTGGAAGTACTGGATGAGTTTTACTTCCTTTCGAATAAAGGGCACCTAGGTAGACTTGTGATGAATGACAAACCACTCAGAGAGAGTGAGTGGGTGATCCCAGGGTGGAAACTGATCGGACTTTGCAAGTAGAAACTTTATGTAGAGAGCCTTGTGCCCCTTGGACCACTGATCTTCAGATTTGCATTCAGCCATTTGAAAGATTTTAGATTGATCAACTTTGGAGATGTGGCAATAGGGAAGAACAACATTGAGATGATCAGTTAGATTAAGATAAAGAACACCAAAAATGGTGGCAAGGATACATTTTTTGAGATATTCACAATAGATGGGTTTTCTTCGATTCTCAATAGAGAGGGAGAACTAGAAAGGAGGAAATTTAGGTTCGGTGGGAAGAGCAAGAGTGTTGGAGAGTTTCCTCTTTTTAGAAATAGGACTAGGAGAGCCAGTTTTGTGGACATGAGAACCAACTTCCAGAACTGAGCGGATTGTGGTAATTTCCAACTCATCCTCGATTTTTTTGAGAAAGGGACCTTCAAGTTGTGCACCTTCAGGTATAAAGGTAACAAAGGAGGGAGGAGTAGGAGGATGAAGAAATGACTGATGGGTAGGAGGAGGTATGATGGATGGTCCAGCTGAAGAAGGACCAGAAGAGGATGAGGCTCCAGCTGAGGAGGAGGCTGGAGGGTTTTCAATGATAGGAGAAGGTGGAGGAATGGATGTGGAGGTGGCAGGAGATGAGGAAGATTCAGAAGTAAATGGTGTTGGAGATGAGATGATGCGAGGCATGGGTTGTTTGAAGGTGATAGGTGCTGGAGGAGCTGTGGATGAAGATGGTGGTGGAGGGGCTAGAGTTTGAAGAAGAGAAGGAACAAGGGCTTCTGAGGCTACGACCGGTGCTTCTACTCTTGAAGTTTCAACCTCAGAAACCACATACATCAACCTGAATTTTTGAACAAAATAAAAATTTATATAATATTAAAAATTTGATTTATTAGAAAATCAAATAAAAGAAAATAAATTACGTAGGAAATTAATGGAAAGAGAATTAAATAAAACCCATTAAATGAAAAGAAGTATTGGGCTTTATTAAATTGACCCAATAGAATTTAGTGGGCCAAAATAGGAATTAAAAAAAGAATAATGGGAAAATACCCTAAATTCACAACTTAATTATTACCTAATTAGAAAAGGGATATTTAATACATTAAATAAGCAAATAGAGTTAGAATTGGAATCCTAAACCTACCATACTTGATTGGCCACGAATTTGGCTCTCTTCCCAACTCAATTAGGATGTAGAATGCTTAGAAGGAAGGTAGAGAATAGGAAATGTCGAAATTAATAGGAATTTGAGTCCGATTAGGAAATTGAAAGGGAAAGAGCTTAAATACTCTCTTATTCGCCCCAAGGCCGGCCCTAGCTCGTGCCAAGGGACTCCTGGTCGAGGGAAAAAGCCAAGGAGGTGGAGATCTCGTGGGAGAAAGGAGTTCTCAAGCCCTCAACCCGAGTTCTTCAAGTCTTAACCCTAGAAGAAGAAAATAATCAAAGGTAGGCATTCTCACGAGCATAAACCATGAAATTTTTTTTGTAGGATGTCTCGTCCATAAGAAACCAAAGCCCTTTGGTTTCATATTTTTCCATTAAACAAATCTGTAGTTCTCAATTTTCAAAGTTCTGTGAACTTCATGACCCCAAACCCTCTTATTAAATTCATATCTTCATGTTTACTCATCCTCATGCCATGAGATTTTTACTTTAAGAACTGATGGATGTTAGGGTTCTTTTGCCCATAAAGCCCTATTTTCATCTACTCTATCTTGCGAATAAATTCTTGCATCTCCACTGTCCGTAGTCTATTGTACCCCATGTTTCATTTGATTAAAACTTGAACAAAACATATCCGTTTACAAATTCCTATTTACTGCAAGTTCTCATGCATGTTTAGATCAACCTGCAACTAGTTTCATGATTTTTTGTTGCTTGTACAATTAGTTCTATATTTTTGAATCCCCCTGTGTCAAGAAGGGCAACTCTTGGACCGCATTCCAAGACATGTCTGACCCCCTGTCGGACTCAGGTGCTGGCCCTGTGAACGCGACGGCTCGATAGGTTGCGTTCAGAGGTCTTGTCGCGACAGCATCAACTGTCACAATCTGAACGCGACAGACACTGCCGTCACGATCCGTGCGCCTGTCCTAACTTAACTGTCGCGATCCTTGCAAGTCCCCGTCGCGATTTCAGCACCTGTTCCGAGCAACCTATCGCGTTCAGTGCAAGCCCTTGTCGCGATCTGCACTGACCCCGTCGCTACCCTCACGGGGGTACGTCGCGATCTCGATCTTTTACAGAAAAACCCCTGAATAGTAATGCTCTAATCGCCTATTGTGCTTATACCCTTTAATCCCAGATATAACCGCAGTAATTGCACTTAATATAAATCGAACAATTATATGTGATTTAAAATACATACACAAGACTAATTTCCATCTATGATTTCATGTCACATGCACACACTTTGAAACCATCCAAATATGGCTTAATTGGCATTAACATGTTACTAAATACATCTGGTAATTTATGTAATTAAATTGCCTCATGCTTAATTATACAAGTGTACATTTTCTCGCGATGTTTTGGAACACCGATCTCGACGCTCCATTGTTCTAGAACTCCTCTAGAACATAGAGCACTTGTTTCTATACACACTCTCTTGACTTGGACGAACTCTCTGTCGGATACTCCTTCTGTCGGACTAGTGAGTCTTTGTTCAAGGCCTCCGTAAGTCTCCTCTGTCCATGGATTCCCACATGGTCGACGAGCCGGTTGTACCCTAACACCTATGATACCCCTTTAGGGATCAATACGATCCAAACGGCTATTAGAAGTTCGCTCTCATCTTCAATCACGCCGGACCTCTGGACCTGTGCTTAACATGGCCAGCGGTAGGGTTGTGAGTTCCACCTGACTGCCAACACCAAGTGCGCGTGCTGTGTAACTGTTACTATCGCCTGTTTACTCGACGTGTTACGTGCAATGTCCAGTAGCTCTCATCTATACTCTACTCTCTCGTCTATTCACGTTCACTCTGCTATCTCGTCTATTCATCTAGTGCTCTTATCTATTTCTTGGTACTCTTTATTAGCCATTGACTGATTGTCTAAAGATAAACAATATAACCAATGCCTGGCAATATATAAAGGGCCTGATCTGGTCCTAGGATGTGCGCCCGAAAACGCTAGTGCCCATGGGAGTTAAATGATCAGAGTGTTTGGCATTACACTCGAGTGCTATCTATCTCGACTATCTAAATGACAATCAAAAAGTGCTATATTCTCTCGTGTCTATTGACAAAAAGTGTTATGCTATACTCGTTGTGCTATTGCTATACTTTGTACTATTGTGCTATGGCCATCCTGCTATTTTTGTGCTATTCCCGACACTTGTGCTATTTTTGGAAAGTCTATATTTGGAAAGTCTTGCTATTTCGATCATGCGCTATCCTGCTATCTTTTACCATATTTGACTTTCTCGTTCTATCATTAGTTACTCTGCCTTTAATGCATTAATTATTTAAAGCTTGCTTGAGCCTGAGATTTAAGTCCTACTGGGCATTATCGCTCACCCTGCGTTATTTTGTCATTGTGTTCTCAGGTGAGACCGAGGATGAACCATACACTCAAGAGGACGGGAACGACCTGGAGTGATGTCATGAGTACCCTAGTGTCCTATCACTATGTTTAGCGTTGTAGTAGTTACGTTTGAGTTTAGTCTTTGCTTTATTTCAATGTAATTGGGCCCTATAGATTGGCTTTGATATTAGTGGTTGTAACTAGACATTTGAAATTTTTAATGAGAAAGGTTTGCTTTAGTATTATTCATTGTGCAATAGTTTGATGTCTAGTACCTGCTCTGTACCCGTTTACTTGCAATTGCCTCGCGTTCTGATATTCCGCGTCGGGGCGTGATAGTTTTGCTGTATCAAAGCCTAGGTTATTCTTAAGTATAGGATGATCTAGGTTAACCTGCCTCGACTAGAGTCAATTATCCTACCTATGTGAGTTGTGGTTAAAGCAAAGGGTAACTAGCTAAAATGAACTTACACATGCACGAATTAAATTCCACATTGATATTATGACAATAAGTTATTTTGTAGGAATTAAGCAATCATGATGGCTGCTGAACGTGCTCAAATGAGGGGCATGCAACATACCATCCAAGAACTGATGCGCGCCATTGTGCAAGCTACCCAAGGAGGTGGCAATCGTGGTGCAGGTGACCTACATCGCAACTTCAGGAGTCTGAACCCGCCAAGGTTCAGTGGATTCACGGATCCGGATGAAGCCGAGCACTGGCTGAAGGAAACGGAAAGGATCTTCTGTGTCATGCAATGTGCAGCGGGGGATAAGCTGCTACAGGCTACTTTCCAACTGGAGAAGGACGCCCGCGCTTGGTGGGAGTCAGTGGAAGCTACTAGAGAGAATGGGCAATTCACCTGGAACAAGTTTAAGGAAGCTTTCAACTCTAAATAACTCTCCGAGCGTGTCCAAGAAAGGAAGGCTACGGAATTCACTGCTCTTAAACAACGGAGTTTGACTGTGGCCGAATATGAAGCCCAATTTTCAAGACTGGCGCGCTATGCTGCACATCTAGTGAACACTAAAAGGATGAAGGCTAAGCGCTTTCTCAATGGCCTTAAGCCCCACTACATCACTCAACTGGCACCTCTCGACATCCAGACCTATGCCGAGATGGTAAAGAAAGCCCAACTGTTGGAAGATGCTACGGACTTCACCGACCGTATCAAAGGGAAGTTCATCAAGAAGGAAGTGACCTCGGGTCAGTCATCTGCTAAGCCTACCAATGGCAAGAAGCGTCCCTTCAACATCACGGAGGGATCCGGCCAAGAAAGGAAACCCAAGATTTTCGTACCCAACACTCCAGCCAAAGGCAACTGCAAGCATTGTGACAAGCCAGGTCACACTGCTGACGAATGCTGGAGGAAAGCCGGCGCATGTCTGCGTTGTGGGAGTCGCGAGCACCGCATCCCCGAGTGCCCGCTACTGAAAGAGAATGAAAGGCGCCCTAATGTGCCTAAGAAATAAGGAAAGCTGCAAGCTCTGCATAATGAAGAAACCATAGAGGAAGGAGGTGTGGTAGAAGGTACCCTTCAAGTTTCATCTCTATCCGCATTTGTCTTATTTGATACTGGAGCAACTCATTCATTTATATCTCAAAATTTTGCGGATACCTTGAATACCAAACCTACATCCATGGGATGTGAATTCTCTGTTACTACACCACTAGGAGAGAAGGAAAAACTAAATAAATACTTTCCATCTGCCGATGTAATGATCGGAGGCCAAAACTTAAAGTCCGACCTGGTATGTATGCCCATGGAAGGCTATGATGAAATCTTAGGAGCCGACTGGTTGTCCGCTTATGGAGCAAGTGTCGACTGTAAGAAAGGGAAGGTTACCTTTAGTGACTTTCCTAAATTGGCATTCTCTGGGATTAGACATAAGAGACGGATGTCTCTAATCTCCGCCATAAAAGATCATAACATGATAAGGAAAGGCTGCATTGCTTTCCTTGCGGTCGTAGTTGTGGAAAAGAAGGGTTCTAAGATAGAAGACATCCACATAGTCTAGGATTTCCCCGATGTATTCCCCGAAGACCTGCCCGGGATTCCCCCTGAACGAGATGTCAACTTCGCCAGTGAGCTGATTCCTAGAGCCTCACCGGTATCACGTCAACCGTACCAGATGTCACCTTTCGAGCTAAAGGAATTAAAGGCGCAACTGATGGAGCTACTAGAAAAGGGGTTCATCAGAACAAGTACTTCCCCATGGGGGGCGCCTGTGTTGTTCGTCAAGAAGAAGGATGGATCGATGAGGCTCTGCATCAACTATCGACAACTCAATCAACTCACCATCAAGAACAAGTACCCTTTGCCCAGAGTCGATGAACTGTTCGACCAAATATCTGGAGCTCAATATTTCTCCAAGATCGATCTTCGATTTGGCTATCACCAAATGAGGATCAAGGATGATGATATCTTCAAAACGGCTTTCAGGAGCAGGTATGGACATTATGAATTCATCGTTATGCCTTTTGGTCTAACCAATGCTCCTGCAGCCTTTATGCAACTCATGAACAACATATATCGGCCATACCTTGACAAGTTCGTGGTCGTCTTCATCGACGATATCCTCATATACTCCAAGACCAAGGAAGAGCATGAAGAACACCTGAAGATTTCACTGCAAGTCTTGTGAGACAACAAACTATACGCAAAACTTAGCAAGTGTGAATTCTGGCTCGAAGAAGTGTCCTTCTTGGGCCATGTCATCTCAAAGGACGACATCTCAGTTGATCCCTCCAAAGTCGAAGCTGTACTCAATTGGGAGAGACCAACTAATGTCACCGAGATAAGAGGCTTCTTGGGACTGGCGGGCTACTACAGGCTGTTCATCAAGGACTTCTCCAAGATCGCCGTTCCTCTCACGCATCTGACATGAAAGGAGAATTACTACTTCTGGAGTAAGGAGTGTGAGAAGAGTTTCCAAACTCTCAAGGACTGTCCACTTCAACACCTGTTCTCGCTCTGTCAATAGAGGGAGAAGGTTTCTCTGTCTACACCGATGCCTCGGGAATTGGTCTAGGTTGTGTACTAATGCAAAAGGAGAAAGTCATCGCCTACTCTTCTCGACAACTGAAGACTCATGAAGTCAACTACCCCGTGCATGATCTGGAATTGGCGGCCATGGTCTTCGCCTTGAAGATCTGGAGACAATATTTGTATGGTGAGAAATTCACGGTCTACTCAGATAATAAAAGTCTGAAGTACTTATTCTCCAGAAGGAACTCAACATGAGACAGAGAAGATGGCTAGAATATTCGAAGGACATCTGGCAAAGGTAATGCCATGGCTGACGCTCTTAGTAGAAAGTCGATGGCATCTGTTTCAAGTCTAGTCCTTGGCGAGATGCAACTACTAGAACAATTCGCAAGGTTGGACTTAAATACTGAACATAGAGATGACCGAGTCTTGATTGCCAATATCAAGATTCAATCCAACTTGCTGGAAGAGATTAAAGCTCAACAAGATAATGATCCAGTCTTAATTCGCGTCAATGAAACTCTAGATGAAAGGCCGGACTTTGCCATGACTGAGGATGGAAGGCTAGTATTTCAAGGGAGGACATGTGTCCCCGACAATGAAGAACTGAAGAGGAAGCTAATGGATGAAGCCCACAAGACAAAGTACACTATTCATCCTGGAGGTACCAAAATGTATCAAGATATGAAGAGAACGTTTTGGTGGCCGAACATGAAGAGAGAGGTAGCCGAACATGCCGCTCACTGCCTTACTTGCCTACAAGTAAAAGCGAAACACCTGCGCCCTGCCGGTGTACTCAGACCGCTAGATATTCCGGAATGGAAGTGGGAAAGCATTGGCATGGACTTCATCATGGGTTTACCCAAGACTCGTGGTGGACTCAATGCCATATGGGTCATTGTTGACCGGCTAACCAAATCCGCTCACTTCCTTGCTATAAAGAGTAAGTGGTCGGTAGAAGTACTAGCTGCCTTATATGTCAAGGAGATTGTAAGACTACATGGAGTTCCATCATCCATAGTCTCGGATCAAGATCCGAGATTCACATCTCACTTTTGGAAAGGACTACAAGGTGCGCTTGGTACTAAACTCAACTTTACTACCACGTTCCATCCACAATCCGATGGGCAAACTGAAAGAACCAACCAAATAATTGAAGTCATGTTGAGAGCCTGCACTATAGATTTCCAAGGTTATTGGAACGAGCACCTACCTCTAATTGAGTTCGCCTATAACAACAGTTATCAGGCAAGCATCAAGATGGCACCGTTCGAAGCACTCTACAGAAGGAACTGTAGATCACCCGCATGCTGGAATGAGGTCGGAGAACAACAATGGCTAGGCCGAGAGATGGTGCAGAATACCACAAGAGACATTCAGGTGATCAGAGACTGGCTCAAGATTGCTCAATCCAGACAAAAGAGCTACGCCGACAAAAGAAGGCGAGACCTGGAATTTCAAGTGGGTGATCATGTATTCCTAAAGGTGTCACCTACACATGGCATCCAAAGATTTGGGGTGAAAGGAAAGCTCAGTCTTAGATTCATTGGTCCTTTGAAGTACTCGAAAGGATTGGTGAGGTTGCATACCGATTGGCATTGCCACCGGATCTGGCATGTGTACACAATGTGTTCCATGTCTCCATGCTCAGGAAATATGTCTATGACCCTACACACATCATCCGCCACGAGAAGTTGGTGCTAAACAAGGATGTGACATACGAAGAGAAGCTAGTCAAGATACTGGAATGGAAGGTACAACAACTCAGGAACCGTCCCATCCACGTGGTTAAGGTCTTATGGAATAACCACGGAGTGGAAGAAGCCACATGGGAACCGGAAGGAATCATCAGACGTAACTACCCCGATCTTTTCGATAAGACATTTCCTCCCTTATGATCATATGAATTTGGGGACCAAATTATTTTTAAGAGGGGGAGGATGTAGCAACCTGAATTTTTGAACAAAATAAGAATTTATATAATTTTAAATTTTTTGATTTATTAGAAAATCAAATAAAAGAAAATAAATTACATAGGAAATTAATGGAAAGAGAATTAAATAAAACCCATTAAATGAAAAGAAGTATTGAGCTTTATTAAATTGACCCAATAGAATTTAGTGGGCCAAAATAGGAATTAAAGGAAAAAAGAATAATGGGAAAATACCCTAAATTCGCAACTTAATTATTACCTAATTAGAAAAGGGGTATTTAATACATTAAATAAGCAAATAGAGTTAGAATTGGAATCCTAAACCTACCATACTTGATTGGCCACGAATTTGGCTCTCTTCCCAACTCAATTAGGATGGGGAATGCTTAGAAGGAAGGTAGAGAATAAGAAATCTTGAAATTAATAGGATTTTGAGTCCTATTAGGAAATTGAAAGGGAAAGAGCTTAAATACTCTCTTATTTGCCCCAAGGCCACCCCTAGCTCGTGCCAAGGGATTCTTGGTCGAGGGAAAGAGCCAAGGAGGTGGAGATCTCGTGGGAGAAAGGAGTTCTCAAGCCCTCAACCCGAGTTCTTCAAGTCTTAACCTTAGAAGAGGAAAACGATCAAAGGCAGGCATTCTCACGAGCATAAACCATGAAAATTTTTCTGTAGGATGTCTCGTCCATCAGTAACCAAAGCCCTTTGGTTTCATATTTTTCCATCGAACAAATCTGTAGTTCTCAATTTTCAAAGTTCTGTGAACTTCATGACCCCGAACCCTCTTATTAAATTCATATCTTCATGTTTACTCATCCTCATGCCATGAGATTTTTATTGTAAGAACTAATGGATGTTAGGGTTCTTTTGCCCCTAAAAGCCCTAATTTTCATCTACTCTATCTTGCGAATAAATTCTTGCATCTCCACTATTCGTAGTCTGTTGTACCCCATGTTTCATTTGATTAAAACCTGACCAAAACATATCCGTTTCCAAATTCCTATTTAATGCAAGTTCTTACGCATGTTTAGATCAACCTGCAATTGGTTTCATGATTTTTCGTTGCTTGTACAATTAGTTCTATATTTTTGAATCCCCCTGTGTCAGAAGGGCAACTCTTGGACTGTAATCCAAGACATGTCTGACCCCCTGTCAGACTCAGGTGCAGGCCCTGTGAACGCGACGGCCCGATAGGCCGCGTTCAGGGGTCTTGTCGTGATAGCATCAAACGTTGCGATCTGAACATGACGGGCACTGCCGTCGCGATCCGTGCGCCTGTCCTGACTGAATCGTCACGATCCTTGCAAGTCCCCGTCGCGATTTCAACGCCTGTTCTGAACAACCTGTCGCGTTCAGTGCAAGCCCTTGTCGCGATTTGCCCTGACCCCGTCGCTACCCTCACGGGGGTACGTCGTGATCTGGGTCTTTTACAGAAAAACCCCTGAATAATGCTCTAATCGCCTATTGTGCTTATACCCTTTAATCCCAGATATAACTGTAGTAATTGCACTTAATATAAATCGAACAATTATATGCGATTTAAAATACATACACACGGCTAATTTCCATCTATGATTTCATGTCACATGCACACACTTTGAAACCATCCAAATATGGCTTAATTGGCATTAACATGTTACTAAATACATATGGTAATTTATGTAATTAAATTACCTCATGCTTAATTATACATGTGTACGTTTTCTCGCGATGTTTTGGAATACCGATCTTGACGCTCCACTATTCTAGAACTCCTCTAGAACGTTGAGCACTTGTTTCTATACACACTCTCTTGACTTGGATGAACTCTCTGTCGGATACTCCTTCTGTCGGACTAGTGAGTCTTTGTTCAAGGCCTCCGTAAGTCTCCTCTGTCCATGGATTCCCACATGGTCGACGAGCCGGTTGTACCCTAACACCTATGATACCCCTTTAGGGATCAATACGATCCAAACGGCTATTAGAAGTTCGCTCTCATCTTGAATCACGCTGGACCTCTTGACCTGTGCTTAACATGGCCAGCGGTAGGGTTGTGAGTTCCACTTGACTTCCAACACCAAGTGCGCGTGTTGTGCAACTGTTACTATCGCCTGTTTACTCGACGTGTTACGTGCAATGTCCACTAGCTCTCATCTATACTCTACTCTCTCGTATATTCACGTTCACTCTGCTATCTCGTCTATTCATCTAGTGCTCTTATCTATTTCTTGGTACTCTTTATTGGCCATTGACTGATTGTCTAAAGATAAATAATATAACCAATGCCTGGCAATACATAAAGGGCCCGATCTGGTCTTGGGATGTGCGCCCGAAAGCGCTAGTGCCCATGGGAGTTAAATGATCAGAGTGTTTGGCATTACACTCGAGTGCTATCTATCTCGACTATCTAAATGACAATTAAAAAGTGCTATATTCTCTCGTGTCTATTGACAAAAAGTGCTATGCTATACTCGCTGTGCTATTTCTATACTTTGTGCTATTGTGCTATGGCCATCCTGCTATTTTTGTGCTATTCCCGACACTTGTGCTATTTTTGGAAAGTCTATATTTAGAAAGTCTTGCTATTTCGATCATGCGCTATCCTGTTATCTTTTACCATATTTGACCTTCTCGTTCTATCATTAGTTACTCTGCCTTTAATGTATTAATTATTTAAAGCCTGCTTGAGCTTGAGATTTAAGTCCTACTGGGTGTTATCGCTCACCTTGCGTTATTTGTCATTGTGTTCTCAGGTGAGACCGAGGATGAACCATACACTCAAGAGGACGGGAACGACCTGGAGTGATGTCATGAGTACCCTAGCATCCTATCACTATGTTTAGCGTTGTAGTAGTTACGTTTGAGTTTAGTCTTTACTTTATTTCAATGTAATTGGGCCGTATAGATTGGCTCTGATATTAGTGGTTGTAACTAGACATTTGAAATTATTAATTAGAAATGTTTGCTTTAGTATTATTCATTGTGCAATGGTTTGATGTCTAGTACCTACTCTGTACCCGTTTACTTGCAACTGCCTCACATTCGATATTCCGCGTCGGGGTGTGACACCACTGGCCCGGTGGGCTCCGAAACATCCTCTGTAGGCCCTGGTGGCCCAGTCTCCACAGCTTCAACATTATCTTGCACTGGAGCTGCTATCTCTTCAACAACTGTTGGCCTAGATGGCCCTGCTGGTTCTTCAAAAATTTGCCCTGATGGCCGATCTTCTGCCACAACTGATGGCCCTGACGGCCCAACATTCTCTTGCCTTGGCCCAGATGGCCTTGAGCTGCTAACAGGTGTTGCAGGAGGAGGAGCAGGAGGGGCATTTGTGGACTGTGCCCTCACCAAATCTGCAAGTGCAGCTATAGACTCCTTAATGCTAATGAGCTCACTTTGCACCCATCTGACTGCATTTCTGACCATTCCCATCTCCTTAGCTGTCGTACTCTGGCTTATGAAGATAGATGCAATATCTGATTGCACAAAGCAGAGAATCTTCTCTTGTTCATCCAATCTTTCAACAATAGGCTTCATGTTGATCTTCAGTTTGCTCTTCTTCAGCCTCTTATGTGGCTTCCTGGTGAGTAAAGGGATCTCAGGAGCCACTCCTTTTCCTTTGTCAATTGCCCTAGCAACGGGCTCCACAGAATTAACATTTGCCTCTTCATCTGAGGCGCTTTCCACAACTCCTTCTTGAAACTGATTATTAATAGGGGCACTAGCAGTGTGCTCCCCCTGACTTGTTTCCAAATTGACTGAATGCTCCCCCTCAATAGGAGCATCCTCCATCAAGACATGTTCATGGTGGCCGGCTGCCACAACTTCAGATTCAAGTCTTTGCTCCCCATGACTGGGACCATTTTCCATGACTACATCCTCAACGTGGCCTGATGCCACAGCCTCGCTACCGACTTCTTCAACAACTCTTTCTTGCTCCCCCTAAGTGCTGGTGATAGAATCCAGCACACTTCTAAGAATTGATGCTACCACGGAGGAGGGAGAGACAACCTCTAAAATTTGCCCAACGGGCTCAATGTGCTCTGGAGGAATGTCCTCAATTCTGCTGCTGCTGACCACTGAGTCTTCAACTCTGATCTCTGCTGCATTTCCTTGGACCTCTGCTGCTGTTGCTGCTAGTTCCTCCTGAATCACTGGAATATCTTCCCTGACCATTTCTTGATGCTCTTGAATTGATGACACTTCTGCCCTAGCATCTTCTTGCACAAATTGAGCTTCTGGTGCTGCTGCTGCTGCCTCTTCTTGGACTTCTTGGGCTTCGCCAACAATTGCCTCACCCTCAGCCACTGAGGTCTTTGTCCAAACTCCAGCAACCAGTGAGAATCCACTTTTCTTCAAATTTCGGCACTTAATTGCATGCCCCATTTTCTCAGAGATCTCACCACTTAGATTGATGTCGTGGTATTGGAAGATCTTCGTCAAAAGATGAGCATAAGCAAGAGAGACATTGAACTTGTTTTTCTTATCCCAGATTTGAGCAGTTGCATACTTCATCCTCTCAAAGATAATGTAGCACCCCGGAAATTTTAATTACATAAAAATTTAAATAAATAGAAATAAATAATTTCCATAATACAAGAGTATTTAAACATACGTATCATTATCGTATGTGCTAAAACACATCGGAAAATTTTATAAAAATTATAAATCAACCCTAAACATTATTACTAAATATTTCACAAAGAAATTTGAGCCAAGAAAAATCGGATTAGCCAAGTTCAAAGTGTTTTGCGACTTATTATCGTAATTCATGAATAAGTCGAAAAATCATTATCACACGTACTTGGATGAGTCATAAAATTAAATAAAAATCATATACGGACTTCAAATAATATCCTCTAATGACCCATCAAGAAATTTTGGTCAATAAAAAATTTGGACTAGGTTTAAGAGTTATTGTGACCGATTATCCAAATTAGGAAACAAGTCGGAAAATCGTTAACACGAAAATACGATGCAACCATAAATTAAATAAAAATGTTGGAGAGACTTCTAACATTATATATTAATGACCCAATATCATAATGGGATGGCCCAAAAATCAAATGAAGCAAGAAAATGCATGGAAATTCGTAACCATAAATAGGCTGAAATTAGAAAGAGGCAATTAGAGTTTAATTGGGATGCAATCATGCACTTTTGGCAACCCAAATTCATGCTTAACTATGGTGGGAGGTTTTCTAAAGCCTCACACACTCTAATGGAGGAAGAAATCTTCAAATTAGGAAACTAATATGTCAAAACCGCAACTTGGCTTTCCTAGTTGCAATAGGACTCCTAAACACCTTGGTTCCTTAAATACTCTTCACCCAAACCCTAGGACGAGTTTACAACTTGCTGGGGTCGTGTGGAGGGGCTCTTGGTGGCTGGGGAGCTGTGGATCGACCACAAGAAGGCCATCTTCTTCCCCCGTTCGTCTGCTACGACCTATGCAAACTATCCTCTTGGAGTCGACCAAAGGTAGGTCAAACCTAAATCCCATGGTGCAAGGCCTATACCCCTGGAAAGAGGGTCAAGTCTACGTTCTAACCCAAGTGGAATGCCCAAATTCCATGCAGTATACACGGAGTATTAAGCGTTTTCCTCCAAGTGGTCTGAACACGGATTTTCTGGAAAAATGGGACTTCTTCAAACCATAAGGTAGGTTTTCTCGGGCCAAACCTTAATAAATCCTATACCAATGTGTAGATAATTAAGTTAAATTTCGTTTCCCACTGGTTTCATCGAATTCCAATGAGTAGATTTTGAATTATAGGCATTTTCCCCAAGTCGCGCACTGTTAGGACTTTTCCTATTCTTTATATGTTGCATGTGATTTGAGAACGAATTAGAGCAAACCCACAACATCAAAGTTTTTCTTCTAGTTTTCCTCGTCATGTTTTGTGTTGAACGTTTTGTCTAAATGTCAATAGTTAGAGAGTTATAAGTGTGGTAAGAGGGTTGCTGCATGATACTACGTTTTTGGGTGCACTTGGCTTTTATGTTGTGTCAAATTATCATGCATCTCGAGGTCATTTAAAATTATTTAAAAATCATAGTATGCATATATTCCATGTTACCAACAACTTTCATGATGAGACTTTTGTCCTAAAAGCCCTAATTATTTCGGCATCATACCTTGCAATGTAAATCTTGCATTTGACTGTTCTCAGTCTTCTATACCTCATGTTAGACTTGATTAAAGCCTGTCGAAACCATCAGTGTTTTCTAATTTCGATTTACTGGAAGCACCCTTGCATGTCTAGGTTGGTTTAAAACTGGTTTTGGGATTTTCGTGCACTGTAGAATTTGTTCTCTATTTTTGAAGCACCCTGTGTCAATATAAGGCAGTCCTGGACCGCAATCCAAGAACATGTCTTTTCTCTGTCGGATTCAGGTGCAGACCCTATGAACGCGATGGCCCAATAGGCCGTGTTCTGAGGTCTTGTCGCGACAGTAAACCCATCACGTTTTGAATGCGTGTGCCCGCTTTCTTCACATCCCTTGTCCCGATCCCATCGCGACCCTTACTAGGGTGCGTCGCGATCTCAAAACTTTTCATGAAACCCCACTTATTTCTTTTGCAGAACTTACTGCTATACCCGAGGTCTGTTTAACATGGTATTTAATGAGTAAATTGAATGTCTTGGGTCGGATCATTGCATGATGGTTATTTTAATGGCTTAAAAGTGGTTAACACATTTAAAAGTTGTAATTACATGAACATTATTCTAATTGCTTTCTTAATGACGTGACCATTCATGTAACTTTTGATTCACTCTTTGTACTGTTCTAGCTTGATTAAATGAAAAATTATTATCTTAAAATCTTGCAAACCCATGTGTAGTTAAATGCATTGTTCATTGCATGCCATCATGTTAAGTGTTTTCCGCGAGTTTAAGACCGATGGATTGTGAATTGAGACGCGTACATCACTACACACTTGCACATCTAGGCAGCCCTTTCTTGGGAATTTGGAAGCTCTCTACCGGTCATTCCGAATCGGTAGACTAGTGACCTTTTCTCCAAGGCCTCCGTAAGTCTCCTCTGACCATGGATTCCCACATGGCCGACGAGCAGGTTGTACCATTGAAGTTCCCTGGTGATAGTGTGCACTTCCTCTCTCTTCTTGTTCTCGTGAGTGTGATTGACAATCTAGACTAATGCCATTAATGTAAAGATTGAACTAAAGTAAAAATCGTACCGTTATGCTGTCAAATTTATCTCTTGACCATTGTTATCATGAAATTATGTTCAACTTACTTATTACTTGTTCTCATCATCATCATGAACATGACATTACAAATGCTTACTTATTGAAACTCTCATTGGCCATTGTTAATGACTGTGGGTATCTACATTTAAAAATTGAAATGAGATGCTGACCGGGCACGGCGAGTGTCTAAGGGCTCCAGTCTAGCCCCAATGACGGAGAGTCATAAATATACTGTTAACCATGGGGTATAATGATTACTGGCATTGCATTTGCGCTGGGAGTCTTGCTTGCTTGTTGAATGATAGATACAATAACCACATACACGTGTCCTAGTGTGCATTCTTGGTGGATCTTTCCTTGGTGTATATTAGTGTCTACGTGCCTGATTAGTGTTACTTGATCGTGCTCGTGCATTCTTGCTTGCTTGCTTGCGTGATATGGCCATCCTGCATTTATTACAATTAGTGATATCTTGCATTCTTGACATCAACTGAAATCCTGCGTGCTTGTACAAAGTGATCTATTGCTAGTTCCATCTCGTTATATCGTTATAGATCTTGCTCTATCACGATCACTCTCTCTCTAGCTTGTTTCATGCATTATATTTTAATGAGTTTTATTCGTACATGCATATCATGACATTCATCGTGCTTACCTAGTTGTAAATTGCTAATCACTTATATCATTGCCCGCACATTGAGATATAAATCCTACTGGGCTAGTTTGCTCATCCCCTAGTTTTACCCAATCTAGGTGACTATGAAGTTCAAGAGGAAGAGCAAGTCGAGGATGGGAATGCGTCCGAGTGATGAGCATTCCAACTATGAGTCTAGTTATAATAGTTTGTTTTGAGTGTTAGATTCGTGTAGTAGGAAGTGAGGAAGAAATGTACTTTTCTTTTTATTGAGTCTAGTCCTGTTATCCCATAGTCTAAGAGTTGTAATAGTTCCATTTTGAATACAAGGAGTTGAGATTGGAATACAGGTTCAATTGAGTTCAACATTTGGGCCCTATTATGATGTTGTGTTGATTCACATTTAGTGCGTGCTAGCTTGTAACACCCCATATAAGAATATGTTAAATGAACTAAATCAGCAGACTACCAACAACTCGGACTAGTCATTTTTAGAGCTCGAGCAGGAAAAGAACTCTGAAGTTAAGCGTACTCAGTTGGGAGTAGTCCCAGGATGGGTGACCTTCCTGAGAAGTCCACCAACTAGTATTATTGTTGGGCCAGTTTGCAGGTTGGGTCGTCACAAATGGTATCAGAGCCTAGGATATCCTTATTAGGATATTTTAGGTCCTAGGATGTTCTAGGTGAATTGACATGACACGTGTCTAAGACAACCCCCATACTTATGTGAGGATTGGGTAGAACCATGGTTAAGATATAAAATGTGTATACTTACCCTATTGGTTTAATACTACTTTGTACCCTAATGTCAACCTCATTCTGGAAGGTAACTTTAAACCTACCCTCATTATTACCTTTAACATGGAAATGATGATGTATAGGTAACTGAAGAAGTCATGGAATTTGTGGACCAAATTCTTTTTAAGTGGGGGAGGATGTAATACCCCAGAAATTTCATTAATTAAAAATTTTAGATAAATAGAAAATTCGTCAATTTATAAAAACCAAACTAGCTAAAAGATACACGTCATTATTGCATGAGTAGAAACTCATGTAAAAATTCTATAAAAATAATAGTTGTACCTTAAAAATTATTCTCTAATGACACATTAAGAAATTTGGGCATAGAAAAATAATCCGGGCCATGATTTAGAATTTATGTGACTTATCATGGTAAATAAGAATAAATTGAAATATCCATTATTACATGAGCCAAGTAGATTAACAATTGAAATAAAATTTATGAGTAGACTCCAAATAATATGTGGGGATAGTCCATAAAAGAAATTGGACCAATGGACAACTTATGACCTATGAACAAATGCAAGTATGAAAATAGTAGATAAATAATTTCCGTATTATCATAATGATAGAACTTACGTACCACTATCGTACGTGAGAAAACACATTAGAAAATTCCGTAAAAATTATAAACCATCCTCAAATATTATCCCTAAGCTTTTCATGAAGGAATTCGTGCAACGAAAAATCGTATTGGTTGAATGTACGTTACACGTGACCAAGTTACCCGAATTAGGAAACTAAGTCGGAAACCGGCTATTTAATATAGCAAACTAAAGTAAAATATATGTTCGAGGCCAAATCACAATTATTGGGCCAATAGGTGGCCAAATAAAAAGGAAATAATATTTAAAATTCGTATTAACCCAATACCTATTAGTAAAATGGGTCATTTAAGCTTAACCATGAGTTAGTTGGGCCATTAATCATGACCCAAATCTAAGCCCAACATGAGAGCACGAATTTGCTCCCTACTACTTACTCATTGGGGTTGCTTTAGGATGGCAATAGCTCCTATGGTAGTTCTAGTCATGGTAGGATTCCTACTACAAGATTTAGAAACTCCAAAACTCGGAATTAAGAGAACCTAGCCTTATAAAACCATCTTAAGACCCTCTATGACCAACCTTAGCATGCTCCTTTCATTGCTGGACATGGGAACAACTCCCAGGAGCAAGGAGGACGACCCTAGGGCTTGGAGTCATGAAGAACATCTTCCCCAAGCCACTGCATCAACCCAGGAATCTGCAGGAGTTCTTAGCATTCAAAAGTAGGCATTCTTGGGTCAAGATTAAAGAAAAATAATACCATCTTGTAGAGCTTCCAGTCTAGCTTCATTTGCTTCTTATTTTACTAATTTTCATGGAGTATACTTTGTGTATTAGTCGTTCTCCCTAAGTCGCGCACAGTTAGGGCTTTTCCCGTTCTTCTTATTATGCACACGATTTGAGACCGAATTAGACTAAATCATCAACATAAACGTTCTTCTACTTATAGTCACGATCATCTTTCATGTTGAACATTTTGTCTAAAAGTCTTTAGTTAGAGAGTTATAAACCCCGTAAGAGAGTCATGCATAATACTGTGTTTTCGGGTTTGCAGTTAGCCTTAGGTTCTTCCTGTTTTGCTTGAGATTTAAGACCGAAGTAGGTCAAGCCTCCAACATAAAAGTTCTTGTATTAGTCGATATGGTCATCTTTTATGATAAAGTTTTTGCTTAAATGTCATTAGTTAGAGAGTTATAAACTTCATAATAGAGTCATGCATGATACTGCGTTTTCTGGTTGCATTTAACTTTAAGTTATTCATGTTTTTCACAAGGACAAAGACCGAATTAGGTAAAACCCCAACATCAAAGTTCTTCCACTGGTTGTCTTGGTCATCTTTTATGTTAAACGTTTTATCCAAATATCAGTAGATCTCATGTTACAAGCCTAACATGTAAGTCGCAACGAAGTCATGCATGTTTAGGGCTTTTTTACGTTCTTCCTGTATTGCATGCAATTAGAGACAGATTCAAACCCAACCCACAACACAAAAGTTCTTCCAACAGATGTCCTCGACATTTTCTATGTTGCGAGTTTTGTCTAAAGGTCAGCATATAGAGAGATATAGGCGTTTCATGAATATCACCCTGTGTCAAATCATGGTAGTCTGAACCAAGAGCATGTCAGATCCCTGTCGGACTCAGGCACAGACCCTGTGAACGCGACGGCCCGATATGTCGCATTCTGAGGTCGGGTCGCGACAGTACCTCTGTCGCGTTCTGGTCGCGACAGTACCCATGTCGCCTTCTGCCTGCCTGATCTGACGACCCCGTCGCGATCCTTGCAAGACCACGTCGCGTTATCAGTTTTGGGCCTGAAAATCAGTCTTTTGCAAGTCTTGTTGTACCACCATAATTCCCATATCATGTTGACGATCTTAACTACATAAAAACAAAGTTGTAAGTATTGATTGTATTTTAATCTAATAAAAGTCAATCACTTGATCTTTCATATCCTTGATTTCATGACACATACACACACGTTGAACCATCCAAACATGGCTTAATTTGTATGAATATGACACATAACATATCTGGTAATTATTGTAATTAATTACCTTACTTTAACAAGTACTCGTTTACAATTCGTGCGATGTTTTAGAACACCGATCCCGACGCTCCACTGTTCTAGAATTCCTCTAGAACGTCGAGTACTTGTTTCTATAATTACACACTCTCTTGACTTGGACGAACTCTCCGTCGGATATTCCTTCCGCCGGACTAGTGAATCCTTGTGCAAGGCCTCCGTAAGTCTCCTCTGATCATGGATTCCCACATGGTCGACGAGCCGGTTGTACCCTAACACCTATGATACACTCTAGGGATCAGTAAGATCCAAACGGCCTTAGATTGTTCTCTCGCTCTTATCTTGAATCACGCCGGACCTCTGGACCTGTGCATAACGAGGCCAGCAGAAAGATCGTGAGTTCCACCTGACTGCCAATACCTTACGCGCGTGTTGTGCAACTGTTACCATCACTCGTTACTCGACGTTTCATGTGCAATGACCATAAGGTCTCATCTATGCTATACTCGCTCGTCTACTCATATTCACGTTCACTCTACTATCCCGTCTCTCTCGTCTATTCATCTAGCACTCTCTTGTTACCCTTTGAGCTGTGTGGCTCCTATCGTTTGTGCTATTTCGTGACTGTCTAGCGCTATAATATGGGTCTTGTGACTCTACTGTATCAAATGCATACTGTGCAGGGCACGGAGAGTGTCCGAGGGGCTCCAATCTAGTCCTGGGGGCAGAGAGCCACCCGAAAATACCTGCAGGGGCTATTGACGGTGTTCTGCATTGCATCGGTTCTGACTATACTATCTTGGCTAGACATCTAACTACTATCCTTTTAGTCTGAGGAGTTCAGACGTACTGTGATATTACTGTGCTATCACAAACTGTTATACATTAGTCTGAGGAGTTCAGACGTAATGTACTATCGTGAAACGGCTACTGTCCCAAAGTGACTATTGTCGTACTCTACCCGTGCACCGTTGTGCAACCCTACACGCTATCTTGTTACACGCTATCTTGTTACACGCTATCTCGTTACACGCTATCTCACCATACGCTCTACTTGCTCTACTTGATACTCTCTATCTTGAGTTACTGTGTGCTATCGCGACTTGATCACATTCAAAGTGCAATTTACTCTTTACATGACCATCTACTATCATCTCTTCTTGCTATACATGTCTCTTGCTATTCTGGACAATATCGTTACTTGCTATTATTGTTATCATTTTCTATCGTGACTTGACTTTAGTCATCGTGCTATACTTGATTCATCTGCTATTTGAACCATGTTACTTGTGCTGTTACTTTCTCGACTTTACATGACTCTCTCTATCATTAGTTACTCTGCCATTTAATGCATTAATTATTTAAAGCCTGCTTGAGCCTGAGATTTGAGTCCTACTGGGCGTTATCGCTCACCCTGCGTTTTTGGTTATTGTGTCTCAGGTAAGTCGGACAATGACGTTACACACACCAATGGGACAGGACCCGAGTGATGAGTGACCTGGAGTCAAATGACGAAGTTACCCTAGCACCATGGAGTCTAGTAGTGATTGTTTTAGATTTCTTTTCAATGTAATGATGTCATTAAGCCTTATGTGTGGCTCTGAATTAGTGGTTGTAATAGTCTTAGTGATTTTATAATGAAATAAAGAGTTTATTCCAATTATTGTTTATTAGATGCTCTGATGTTTGCGAATGTATACGCAATTGTCGTTACCATACTCGTTGTTCGCGTCTCCCTCCGATTTATTCCGCTGCTAAATTGGAGGGGCGTGACAATCCAGGTACCATTTAGATGCTCGAAGGCTTCCCTGCAATGAAAACACTAAGCTTTAGGTACCCAAGTTCTTTTGGGTCCTGATGGGTTAGTATCATCAATTTTCCTCTTAATTATCCATCTTTTATGTTTAGTTGGACATGTTATTTTATTATGACCTAATTTGTTGCAGTAACTACAGCAAGATATTCTACTTACCTTTTCAGTTGAAATGTATTTAAAGTTTGACTTGTATGCAGTGTCTTGTTCGACTACAAATTTAGGTGTTGGATATATTTTAGGGTATACTATTGTTTCTTCATTATCAGGAGGAGTATAACCTAATCCATGTTTCTTTTTACCTGATCTTCTAGCTCCTTTCAGTATTAATGTTATTTTACCATTTGTAAATTTTTCTAATGTACTTGATAATTTTTCATTTTCTATTGTTAATGTGTTAATTTCCTGTTTTAACTTATTTACTATTTCTTGTTTTTCCAAACTTGCTATTTGTTAATTTTTATTTTTCAGATCCTCACATAATAAATCGTTTCTCCTTTTTAGCTCAGTAATCTGTTTTTCAAGTTGCTCATTTTCAGATTTCAAATCTGAGTTTGTGTTTTCCAAGCAAGCATGACTTTTCTTACTGACTTTTAATAATTTACACACATCTTTGTATTTACTATAAAGTTCATTAAAGGCATCTTCTAAACTATCGGATTCAGATTCATTGCATGAAGAAAAAGATGAGTCAGATGTTACCTTTTCCTCAATGTTAGCCATGAAGGCCAGGTTGGCCTTTTCTTCTTCTTGTTCACTTGAGCTCGACTCACTTTCAGAGTCACTGCTATTATCCCATGCTGCTGCCATGGCTTTCTTCTTGTATCTTCTGAATTTCTTGGAACTATCCTTCTTTCTGAACTCAGTTTTCTTCAGTTTCGAACATTCAGCTTTGATATGTCCGGGCTTCTTGCATTTGTAGCAGATTGGTTCATTCTTCTTTATATCTTTAACTTCAGACTTCTTGAGGTCTTTTCCTTTCTTAAAATACCTTCTTCCAGATTGATATTTCTTTTTCTTGGCTAGTATGCGTTGTAGTCTTCTGGATAGAAGTGCTTCTTCATCTTCACTGTCTTCATCACTGACATTATCATCTGAGGATTCTTCTAATGTAACTTCTTCTGCCTTGAGAGCGTTGGAGTGTTTCCTTCTACTTGATGACTCTCCTAATCTCTCCATGTTGATATCATGGGCCATTAGGGACCCAATGAGTTTCTCCAATGACATTCTCTTCAAGTCATTGGCCTCTTCTATCGCTGTTACTTTGGGAGTCCACGAAGCTCGTAGAGATCTTAGAATTTTTCTGACCATATCTCCCATTTCATAGGTCTTTTCAAGACCAGCTAGCCCGTTAGTGATGTCTGTAAATCTGCTGTACATCTGGGTTATTGACTCTCCTGGCTACATCTGGAATCTTTCGTACTGTGTTACCAGAATATCTATTCTGGTTTCTTTCAACTTGTTAGTACCTTCATACGTGATCCTCAACTCTCACACATCTCCATTGTAGATTTGCAGGAAGATATACGGTTGAACTCTTTCTTGCTAAGAGCGCAACACAATATGCTTTTGGCCTTGCAGTTGAGAGAGATTTTTTTCTTATCATCTTCTGTCCATTTGTCTTTCTCGTTAGTGACCAGAAGATCTCCTTCTTCTACAATGGACCAGATCTGATAATCGAGCCCTTGAAGGAAAAACTCCATTCTTGTTTTCCAGTAAGTATAGTCTTCACCATCGAACAATGGTGGCCTATTGACTGATTGACCTTCGAAGTGACCTTGGGCTGCCATTTGATCTTTTCTCTTCAGATCGTTGGATCTACTTTATCGAAGAAACTAGCTCTGATACCACTTGTTGCCCAGCTAGCAAGCCCAGAGGGAGGGGGGTGAATGGGATTCTTTAAAATTCGATTATCTAAACCTGCCAACAAAAATGATCAACACAAGAGACTACGATCGATTGTTAGTGTTAGTAGTATAGAAGATAACAAGCATACAGAAGCAAGCACACTGCACAAAGATTTTTATCCTGGTTCGGACCTCCTCTCCACAGGAGTCCTACGTCTAGTCCCTGAGCAACAACTCAGGATTCCACTACCCAAGGGTACAGTCCCCCTCAAGGACACTTACACATCCAGCCACAGCTGGCCTTCTCTTCTTAAACAGAAGAGGTACAATACACCCTGAACCTCAGATCTTCCTTCTATTCGAAGGGAACGCAACCACCTGTCAACTACAGGTCCTCTCTTCAACCTAGAAGAGGAACAACACAATAAAGTGTTGAAGAGAAGGACAAGCCCCTAGACCAAGCTAATAGAACAGTGCTTGATCTGAAGCAAGAACTGAGAGAAGAAGATTTACAAAGAGGAACTCTCTCAGTACACAAACGCTCTCTCAAGGATTTACACTAGACACAAAGAGCTAAGAGCTTGAGCGATGGAATGAGGTTTGGCTCTTTTCTGGTGCTCGACAAATTCTCTAATGAAGGCTCTAAAAGAATTACTTTCGTATATTCTTCGTTGTATCTTTTGGAGTCTTCAGTTCTTCAATACATATTGTCCTTTGAAAAGTAGTCGTTGAAGTATCCATTGTCTCTAAGCTCTGGTATACGTTAGACTGCATGGTATTGTAGACTTCCCAATCAATGGTCCTTTACATTCCATGCATGCAAACTGAAGATCCTTCTAGATATCATTTATCTTTCATTTTGTTCAACTTGTGCTGTCAGAGACCTGCACACAATAAATACTGAATGATAGACAGCTATGCTGTCTCTATTTGTCAGTCAACGTTAGAACAAATATACATCAAAATAGTAATACCATTCTGCTTTCTCAAAAAGATGTTTCCAATATAAGCATAGGAATAGAAGATATATGAGCATGCATTGTGCAGTGAAATGTTCAGTCATAATAAATGCATGGATATTAGAGAAAAGTGAGGGAAGATTTTGACTTTCAAAAACATTTGAAATATGTTTAAATAACAAGTCGTTGCAATGAAATCGTTATGAGTATGACTTATGAAACCGTTGAGTGAATGAGTCATTATTTGAAGGTGATAGATCGTTACACATGAGTAAGTAAATCGATGTGAACATAAATAGTTATACAGTCATAACCAAATCATTGTAGAGACAAATCATTATGAGAATATAAGCAAACCATTATGAACAAGTCATTATAACCAAATCGTTATAAACAAGTCGATGTGAATGAATCGACATAAACAAATTTATGTGAACGAATCGTTATGACCAAATCATTATAAGTAAATCGATGTGAACGAATAGTTATGACCAAACTGAGTCGTTATGTAACATATCGAGTCGTTACGACGATCGAGTTGTTGTGTAACTTATTGAATCGTTACGACGATCAAGTCGTTGTGTAACTTATCAAGTCGTTACGATGATCAAGTCGTTGTGTAACTTATCGAATCGTTACAACGACCAAGTCGTTGTGAGTGCAAATCGTTATACTCACTTAACAAGTCGTTGTGAGTGCAAATCGTTGTACTTACTTAACAAGTCGTTGTGAGTGCAAATCGTTGTACTTACTTAACAAGTCGATGTGAGTGCAAATCGTTATAAGCACGAAATCGATATGGCACTTATGAAATCGTTATGTAATGCAGTAACTTATGAAATCATTATGCTATGCAGTCGTTAATATAACTTATGAAATCGTTATGCTATGATGGAAATCATTATGCTTTCAAAGCGAGTCGATGTGTACTTAGTCAAAATTCATGCTTTGAACTTTAAATACTTCAATGTAAGAAATACTTACATAGTTGCTTTATTTCGCCTGATTTACTTCTTGTGCCTAAGCTTCATGAAACTTGTTAGATAACACTTAATTGAAGTTTTGTTAATCACTAAAATAGATATATAATTCATGAAATTATATGGGGATGAGCTGATCATCATTAATGTATGTATTATTGGATGTCTCAAATAACCTCTCAACCTAATCATGGACGGAGGTGATGCTAAATGGAAGAAAATGGAAAGCTCGATGCATGATTTGACTCGAGTAATAAGAACGGTAGCCAAAAGCAACAACCATAATGGAACGAGTCTGTTTAAGGACTTCCGAAGTTTGGACCCTCTGAGATTTGCAGGAAGTACGGATCTGGATGAGGCTGAGAACTGGTTGAAGGATATGGAAAGAATCTTTAAAGTGATCAAATGTACAGAAGAGGAAAAGATTCGTTTGGAAACATTTCAGTTAGATCCTGATGCCTGAGCATGGTGGGAAACAGTGGAATCCACCTTAGAGAACCCAAACCAAGTTGATTGGGAGGAGTTTGTGGAACTATTTAATGATCAGTATTTCTCCGAGGTAGTTCAGGAGAGAAAAGCCAATGAGTTTGTTAGCTTGAAGCAACTCAGGATATTGGTGTCAGAATATGAGGCACAATTTGCCCGATTGTCAAAGTATGCTCCATACCTTATAGCCACAGAGAAACTGAAAGCCAAGAGGTTTATGAATGGATTGCGTCCCAGTTTCATTATGCCGCTAACACCTCACCTGATTACTACATACTCAGAAATGGTTAAGAGAGTTTTAGCATTGAAAGCTGCTAATGATACCGTAGAGAAGATTAGAGGAAGGTCTGGGGAAGGATCTTCGGATCGTAAGAGGAAGTTTAAGTCGGGGAATGCCCCGAAAGCTCAGCAAACCAACAAGAATGTAGGGAAAGCTCTAGTTGGAGGCAAAGATGTGTGTAAGCATTGCCATCTCAGTGGGCATAAGATGAAGAATTGTTGGCGTAGGTTGGGTGCCTATCTCCGATGTGGGAGTACTCAACACCGAATTCTGAATTGTCCGATGATCAAGAATGTATCAACAAATCAGAACCCCCGAGCGAAGCAAGGAAGGTTGCAAGCTATTTAGGAAGTGGAACCTGAAACTCCGCAGGAAGGCGGACTGATAGAAGGTACACTACTAGTAAACTCAAAACCCGCATATGTACTATTTGATTGAGGAGCTATGCATTCTTTTATTAGTTATGAGTTTGCTAGATCTTTGGAAGTGCAATCAGTTTTATTACCTACACAGCTAGAGGTTGCAACTCCTTTGAGTGAAGGTAAAAACTTAAAGAATATTACCCTACTAGCCAAATTTTAGTCAAAGGACATAATTTACCAGGAGATTTGATATGCCTTGAGATGTGGGATTATGATGTAATCCTTGGGGTTGATTGACTATCTAAACATCATGCAAATTTAGATTGCCAATTAAGACAAGTAACATTTCTAGGAAAGGAGGTTTATTCTATGACTCTTGATAAACCTCGTACAAGAAAAATACCCATAATTTCAGTAGTCAAAGCATGTAAATTGGTACAAAAAGGTTGTCAAGGGTATTTGGCTTCTATGACTTTGATAAACCAGAACACTACTGGATTGAAAGATATTCCAGTGGTAAGGGAATTTCTTGATGTTTTTCTAGAAGAGTTACCTGGTTTGCCACCTAGTAGAGAGGTGAATTTCTCAATTGAATTGGTACCAGGAGCTACACCAATCTCAAGAACACCCTACAGAATGTCAATGGAAGAGTTGAAAGAGTTAAAAAGACAGCTGATGGAATTGATAGAGAAGGGATTCATTAGACCCAGTACCTCACCTTGGGGTGCTCCAGTATTATTTGTTAAAAAGAAGGATGGAACTATGAGGCTATGCATAGATTACAGGAAATTGAATCAATTAACCATTAAGAACAAATATCCACTTCCGAGAATTGATGATTTATTTGATCAATTATCTGGAGCTCAGTGCTTCTCCAAGATTGATCTAAGATCTGGTTATCATCAACTAAGAATTCAAGAGTAGGATATTCATAAAATGGCTTTTCGAACGAGGTATGGACACTACGAACTTGTGGTTATGCCGTTTGGATTAACTAATGCACCTGCTGCATTTATGCGTTTGATGAATGATGTGTTCAGATCTTATCTGGATCAATTTGTGGTAGTATTTATTGATGACATATTGATCTATTCCAAGAGTATAGAAGAACATGAAGCACATTTACGGATTACTTTGCAAGTGTTACGAGATCATAAACTATATGAAAAGTCTAGTAAATGTGAGTTTTGGTTGAAGCAAGTGATGTTCTTAGGACATATTATCTCTAAAGAAGGACTATCAGTAGATTCTTCAAAGATTGAAACTATATAGAAATGGGAACAACCTAAGAACCTCACTGAGATAAGAAGTTTTCTGGGTATGGCCAGTTATTACCAGTGATTTGTCAAAGATTTTTCTAGAATTACTTCGCCTCTCACACAATTGACTAGGAAAGGAACTGCATTTGAGTGGAGTGAGAGTTGTGAACAAGCATTTCAATTGTTGAAGGAATGTTTATCGTCTACACCAATTTTAGCATTACCGGTGGAAGGGAAAACATTTGAAGTTTATACTGATGCTTCAAACATTGGACTGGGATGTGTCTTGATGCAAGAAAGAAGAGTCATTGCTTATGCAGCTAGACAATTAAAGACTCATGAGAAAAATTACCCAGTGCATGATTTAGAATTGGCCGCGGTAATTTTTGCTCTTAAACTTTGGAGACACTACTTGTATGATAATCAGTTCATAGTATACTCCGACCATAGGAGTCTAAAGTATTTATTCTCACAAAAAGAATTGAACATGAGGCAAAGAAGATGGATGGAGTATATCAAAGATTATGATTTTAAAATTGAATACCATCCAGGAAAAAGTAATACTGTGGCTGATGCTCTCAGTAGAAATCCTATAGCCAAGGTATTTCAACTGCAAGTCAGGGAATGGAAGTTGTTGGAAGAATTTTCCACATTGAATTTGAGGGCTGAACCACAAGACGAAAGGATTGTAATTGATAACTTGACAGTACAGTCGAATTTGTTGAAACAAATTGGGGAACAACAAGACAATGATCCTATATTGATAGAAATCAGAGAAAAATTGGCTTCCAGACCTGATTTTAATGAAGATATTCATGGGAATCTTCGATTCCAAAACAGGTTGTGTGTGCCGGATAATTCGAAAATCAAGAAGCAAATATTAGAAGAAGCTCATCGGTCATATTACACTATTCACCCAGGAGCTGTCAAGATGTATCAGGACTTAAAGAAACATTTCTAGTGGTGTAACATGAAGAAAGATATTGTGGATTTCATAGCTAAATGTTTAACATGTCAGAAAGTCAAGGCCGAACACCAGAAACATACAGGAAAGTTAAAACCCCTTGAGATACTGGATTGGAAATGGGATAGTGTCGGTATGGATTTTATTGTGGGGTTACCCAGAACACGTAGTGGATACGATGCAGTATGGGTAATCATTGATCGACTTACAAAGTCAGCTCACTTCTTGGCCGTTAAAACAAGATGATCTGTCAATATTTTAGCAGCTCTATACATGAAAGAGATTGTTCGGTTGCATGGAATCCCAAAGGATATTGTTTCTAACAGGGATGCAAGGTTCACTTCACATTTCTGGGAAGAACTACAAGATGTGTTGGGAACTAAATTGAAATTTAGTACTGCTTTTTATCCTCAAACTGATGGGCAAACAGAATGAGTAAATCAAATTATTGAGGATATGTGTCGTGCTTGTGTCTTAGAATTTGGAAGTGACTGGAATAACCACTTAGCAATCATGGAATTTACTTATAATAATAGCTACCAGTCTACTATTCAAATGGCACCGTTTGAAGCTTTATATGGTCGACAGTGCAAATCACCATTATGTTGGGTAGAGTTGAAAGAATCACATATCCTTAGACCTGAAATGATTCAAGAAAGAACATAAATTATTAAGTTGGTGCAAGATCAAATGAAAGCTGCTCAAGACTGACAGAAAAGTTATGATGATCGACGAAGAAGGGAGCTGGAATTTTAACAAGGTGAACACGTGTTCCTTAAAGTATCTCCCCGACGTGGAATTAAGAGATTTGGTATTAAAGGAAAATTGAGTCCAAGATATATTGAACCATTTGAAATATTGAAGAGAGTTGGGGAAATGACTTACCAACTGGCACTTCCACCACAGTTATCTAATATACATGACATTTTTCATGTGTCAATGTTGAGGAAGTATGTTTACGATCTAGATCACATTATTGAATATCAAGATCTAGAGGTACAAGAAAATTTGGCATATGAAGAAAGACCTGTACAGATCCTTGACCGGAAGATTATGCAACTTCGGAACATGGAAGTTCCATTAGTAAAGATTCAATGGAATAAGTGAGGACAAGAAGAAGCAAGTGGGAGATGGAAGATGCCATCAGAATCAAATATCCGGAATTGTTTACAGGTCAGTAATCACACTCTTATGTTATTAAATTTGGAGGACCAAATTTCTTTTAGTGGGGGAGAGTTGTAACGCCCCAAAAACTTATTTGTTAGTAAAATATGAATAATGTGGTTATTAAACATAACTATTATCATGAGAGGTAAATAATTGAAATTTGAGATTAATTGGTGTTAATAAACGTTACCCTAAGTGTCGTACTCTGAGGTGCGCGCTCCGACAGGGCGACACCAGAATTTTGTAACAAAAATAGAATCCGAAAACACCATAATTTCCAGAAAAATGTGGTGATATCATAAATGTAAATATCCGGATTTGTTGACGTACGTATTTCGAGATTAAGCCGACGCAACTATTTTCTAGGCATTTTTCATTGGGTGAATTCTAAAAATTAAACTAAAATCACCATAATTTGTAAAATCTTTTCATTAGCCTATGGTTTAAATTTTAATGTAAATGGACATCATTTGAGTATATAAACATGAGGACGTTTGGGTCAGCTAATTTATTGGCCATTTACGATGGATATTTTTAGAATTAAGGAATCGCCTACATGTGAGGAGCTGGAAAAGCTACCTCACTGAGGTAGGAGACGTACACGTTAACCTCTTAGGTGTAAGCTTTGAGTTGTGCATGGTAATCGTGTCAATAGTAAAAACCAAGTGGTTTTTACTGCGACACCGTGATGGCCGACGTGCCATCGTGTATGGGGAAGCCTGCTGGGTTATAAAAACACCCCATCACCCCTCATATGCACCTTTCCACCGTTTGCTCTTGCACCTACTCCTGCTGCTGTTGTCGTGCACCTTTGTGCTGGTGGGAAGTTGCTGGAGCTGGGCTGTTGTCACCACCAACAAGAGCTGCAGCTGCACTCCTGTTGCGATTGTTGCATTGCTGCTTCTATTGCTTCTACTGGAGGTTGCCGCGTTTGCACCTTGGTATCATCTTTCTTCTGCTAGCTGTGAACCCTTCGAAGGGAAGGTTTCATCCTTCAAGTTAGGTAGGATTCTTTTCCTTCCTCTCCTATCCTTACCCTTTAAACATGCAATAGAACCTCCTGTTTAGGTGTTTGAGTCCTCAGGTTTTTGCTTTGACTCCATAAATACTTCTGGAACTGTGTGTTCATCATGTAGAAATCTTCTTGTTGAGTGCATAACCATTGATTATAGGAGTGGTTCTTCCAGTATCATGTTGTGCTAAGTTTTCAGAAAATCATGTGTAGGTTGTATTCACATGTTTTGTCTTGTCTAACATGTATACCAGTTGAGAAAGCTAGAAACATGACCTTCTATTTGATATTGTTCATGTTTAGATCAATTGGTTCCATGGGTAAGACCCTTAGAGTTGTGATTAAACCATTTCTGGAAGTTAACCAGGCGGCTATCGACATATGGGAATCACCTGTTGACAGACCCCCATGCTTCCAGAACCCAAGCCTACTAAAAACACCAGTGGCTGTCGACAGATATCATCTGTTTGTCGACAGATGCACTGGCCTGTCGATATCCAGGTCAAGTCTGTCGACAGGTACTACCCAAAACTAGAACCTGGGTTCTGGATACCTGCACCTGTCGACAACCACCTCCTGGCTGTCGACATACACTGTTTGGGCCAGTGTTCTAGCACCTTTCTTTGCTCAGTCTCTTGCTAACACTTCATGCTATTAGCCTTGCAAGCTACCTCCTTCTTTCCCATGGTATTTACCATTATGTCACTAAAGAAACCACTCAAATTGTTTTTCCCTTTCCTACTTTGAATTGTTCTTGAAGTCACCAAGTACAAATAGTACCCAGTTGGTTCCCTTTTCCTGTGTTCAAAGAACTTGATCTATAACCTTTGTATACATGAGAATGTGGGTGTTTGAGTACCACAGTTGATTATGAATGACTTGTGATGACAATTATTGGATCCCTGGACCCCACTTGATTAATATGCCTGTGCAAATAGGGCTGGTCCAGTCCTGGGAGGAGCACCCAAAATTCATTTACGGGCCGTACAGAATGATAAAGGATCTAAGGATGTTTGGCATTGCATCAATACAAGCATGATTAAGTCATCATGTTATTTTCATGTGTGAACATGTTTGTGAACCAGAATATGAGTATAGTCATGAATCTCTGATCATGTTTTGTATTCCAGCACTTCTATTTCACATTCATTGTCAAGTTGACAAGCCTGCATGTTCATCTTTGTTATCAGTCAAATCCTTTATCTTGATTGTTATATAGCTTAATTCTGTTGATTAAAGGATTTGAATCCTACTAGGCTAGTTATCTCACATATCCTACCATTTCAGGTGACCAAGATAGGGGTGAAGCTTAAAGGGAAAAGTGTGCTGAGTGGACCACCTGTCATCAAGCAACCAGTCATGTTACTATTTTTAGTGTTATGAAAATGAAATGTAATAAATTGAAGTTTACTCTTTTCTGCTCCTCACTTAGACTGTAATGAGGAGTACTTTGTAATAATGCTTCCGCTTAGTTAGTTAGTTATGAACGAACAAACGCTGGTTTTATTTTTGTGCATGATATCTGTCATTTCCAATAAATAGACTTTTATTAGGACGTGACACTACGACTTCGAGATTCGGCATCATCCAAGGAAGGCGAAGGCGAATGTCATGGCAGATGCACTCAGCAGAAAGAGGTCCTTACTTCGGCAGGGTTGGAAGATGCTAAAGGATCCGGCATGTGCTATGACTGAGCTAGAGCCACAGTTGTGTCAGGATTTTGTGGCACAGTTGTCTTGCCGATCCACAGTGTTGGACGAGGTGATTGAGAAGTAGAGAGTTGACCCCAGGCTTTAGGAGATGGTGGGGAAGGCAGGCATTGCTCGTGATGAGGACGGTGTCATCAGATTTCAGCATCAAGTGTGTGTACCAGATGTAGTGGAGGTTCGTGAGCGAGTACTTGTAGAAGCTCATAGGTCTCGGTTCTCTATTCATCCAGGCAACATGAAGATGTACCAGGATTTGAAGAGATCCTTCTGGTGGTCAGGCATGAAGAAGGATGTGGCAGAATTTGTATCCAGGTGTTTGGTGTGTCAGCAGGTCAAGGCCGAGTGTCAGAGACCATTGGGCCTTATGCAGAAGATGGAGATACCTGTGTGGAAGTGGGAGGCAATCACCATGGATTTTGTAATGGGTTTGCCCAGGTCAGCTTTGGGCAATGACTCAATTTGGGTGGTTGTAGATCGTTTCTCCAAGACTGCTCACTTCTTGCCCATGAAGAAGAAACAGTCTGTGGAGAGCTTGGCGAGGCTGTATGTTGGCAGCATTGTGACATTGCATGGTGTGTCAAAGTCTATTATCTCTAACAGAGACCCACGGTTTACATCGAGGCTGTGGCAGGGTCTTCAGGAGGCTTTGGGTTCTCAGTTGAAGCTCAGCTCGGCATTTCACCCTCAGACAGATGGCCAATCTGAGAGGATGATTTAGACGCTCGAGGACATGTTGAGAGCGTGCGTGCTTGATTGGAAGGGCGACTGGGAATGTCACCTACCTCTTGTGGAGTTCGCCTACAATAACAACTTTCATGCAAGTATAGGCATGGCTCCATTCGAGGCTTTGTACGGTCGGCCCTATAGGTCTCCTTTGTGTTGGGAGGAGATTGGTGATAGGCAGTTGGTTGGTCCCGAGTTGGTGCAAGAAACTTTAGATAAGATTCAGCTCATCAGGCAGAGATTGGTTACAGCACAGGATAGGCAGAAGAGCTACGCCGACAACAGAAGGAAGGACTTAGAGTTCGAGGTTGGCGAGCATGTTTTCCTCAAGGTTTCACCTGCACGAGGTGTGGTCAGGTTTGGCAGGCATAGCAAGTTGAGTCTGAGATTCATTGGCCCATTTGAGATTCTCAGGCGAATGGGCAGTGTGGCGTATGAGCTAGCTTTACCCCCAACGCTAGCAAGTGTGCACCCGGTCTTCCACGTGTCCATGCTCAGGAGATACGTACGGGATCCACACATGTCATCAGTCACAAGCCAGTGGAGATTCAGCCAGACTTGTCTTATGTAGAGCGACCAGTAGCTATCCTAGATCGTAAGGTTCAACACCTCAGGAAGAAGGCTATTGCATCCGTGAAGGTGTTGTGGAGAAACTTCTCACGAGAGGAGGCTACATGGGAGCTTGAGGAGGCCATGAAGAAGCAGTATCCCCACCAATTTAGTTAGTAATTTTGCTCTAACTTCTAGGATGAAGTTTTCTTTTAGGGGGAGAGGGTGTAAGGACCTCAATTTCTGTGCATTTTATATCTGTTTTGATGCTTTGCTGTTCTGCCCGAAATTCCTATTTAACGTCAACATCCATTGACATTAAGGGGTGGTTGACCGCAACACTTGTGTCGTTTACCTTGTAGCCAGAGGATCTAGACGTCAAGATCGATTGACGCCGATTTCTAGTTGACGGCAGCTATGTGGCCATTTACTTCTCCGGCTGTGTTTGGGATTCCAGATTTGAAACTATCCCGTTTTCTTCGGAGTTTGATTAGGAAACCTATCCCTAACGGTCAGGACTCTTATGACCTAGGATTCCCCCGACTCTATTGGCTATTAAACCTAGACATCTCGGTTAGGAGAGGACTTTGGCTCAGAAGAGAGATTTTCTAGGTTTCAAGGAGAGAAAGAGAGAGCTTGTGAGGGTCGATCCGGAGATTTGGAGGCTTCACCGGCGATCTTCTATGTTTGGGAGACTCTACTGAAGGTGGAGGAGCTCTCTTAACGTCGGGGGATCAACTGCGCAAGCGTGGGAGTCAAATCAAGGTGGGGAACATCACCTCTTTAGCTTGGCTGAGGAGGGCTTCATCGCCAAAGTTCGATCTTTAGGGGTTTTTTAGGGATGCAAGTAACTTAGAGGTTTCATCCCTAGACCTATCACCTAGAGTTTAGGTATTTTTCTGGATTTTTAGTTCGTGTCCTGGACCCCCAAATTCATCATTTTTCTGTGTTCAGTCTGTACTTTCTGCAGACAGGAGGTTAACAACAACCTTATTGCCGCCAGGTTCCTGAGTTAACGACAATCTATTGTGTCGTTAAGCCACCCTGACGGCAAGCCCCTTGCCGTCAAGTTCATCTGGTTTTACGGAACTGTGGATTTAATCTGTGTGATGTGATTTTTGGGGATTTCTAGATGATTGCACAAGCTATAAAATTTCTGGTTGGTCAGGTATGTTATTAGGTTAAACCATGAGTTCTGTTAAAATTTTGATCATAATTGCAAATTATGGAATTTCTGTTATGGAGAAATATGCATGTTTTGGATAGATCTAAATTCAGAATAAATAGATATGATGTATGAAATTATTATAGGAAATTTCCATGAATTTAGGGTTACTGTATACATGTTTTGAGACTATTAGATCCGTCTGTTCACTGTTTATTATGTCTAATGGAATTATTCTATTAAATTGCATGAGATCTCTGTTAAATGTTAAAAATAGAAATACTATCATGAAAATTTTGAAAAATTAACCATATGATATGTTCCATGCGTAGAGTTTATGATTAAAATTCAGGTTTGTTCTAATATCTGTATGTATTGTTTTCAATTGTAAAGGCATTAAAACCCATATTAAGCATGATTATTCAAGAAACGATATTCTCAGTGATTAGTATCATGTTTAGGTACTGTTATGCATGTTTTATTACTGTTAGATAGTCATGATAGGGTCTGTAACCTGCAATATATGTGTTTGAATAGTATGCATGTGAATGGACCAATAAGTGCAAGTAAAATGATGTTAATCATGTGATTAATTGAGATAATGTGATTAAGTGAATGTGTGCCAAAATTAACACTGCTACCTTATAAGGCTGTGGAGTTGTACTATAGAAAAGTCCCTATGGGAAGGCTCAATGTGTATGTGATATCCTGTGGGCATCAAGATGAAATCCTGGGGTTGGACAAGTACCACTGGTTAGGGTGGAGATGGCTTCTCCCGATTCTGCACAGTTACCAAGATTCGCACTATAATGCCTAGGTGATAGGTATGTGTTATGTGATATGTGTGTTCTTCTTTATGGTGGTTCGGACTATGTGTCACGACAAAAGAAAAATAATGTGTAAATATGTGAATTATGTGTGAATGCGCCAAGTGATTATGTGAAAGTGATGTGTTGATGTGTTATATTGTGAAATAATGTGAAACCATGTGATCATGTTTTATTTATGTTAAAATAGCAAGAAAAATGTGTGATTAGGTGATATAAAGGCAAGTGAAAAGTGATAGATATCATGCTAGGTTTGTTAGTAATCATGTGCTTAATTTCATGATCAAGTTAGTTGGAAAAATGTTGTGAATGAGTTGTATTGATATCATGATTTAAGCTAAGACCATGTGTAGATAGCATGTTATAGGTTATTCATTTGTACTTGTTTGTTATGTCATGAACCATGTGGTAAGATTACTCTTGTTGTTAAAATGAATAGTATGAATGTGATATGTGTATGGATGTGCTAATGGGTTACTTGCTGAGCCTTTTGTGAAGACTCATCCTTGCTTTAACATGCGGTGAGACAAGTGTTCCTATGATAGAGGAGGACGTTGTAAGGAGCGACTCTGAGAGAGAGGTTGCGGAGCTTGTGGAGGATTATTGCTTAGATTGTACTTTCTTTTACTAGTATGTGGACAGTGATGTTATATGGACTTGTTTAAATTACAGACTTTGTTTATTTTCATTACTACTATATAGACTGTGGGATGTGTGTAATGATGATGGAATAAGATTCTCTTTCATTTCCGCTGTACTTTCTTTTGTTATTTATGTACATCTCTACCTACTGTGTTGTGTTGGGTACATGTCTCACTGTGACGGCGCACTTTATATCAACGAGCATTGGTATAATCATACCTGTATAAAGAGGGTCGTTACACTTCTAGTGTGGTTGTCTATTCACCTATATATAGAACACATTCACCAATAAATACTGCACATTCACTGATAAAAACTTATATTTCACCTATAAATACCATAAACACCAATACTTGCAACAATCTGCACTCTTCCAGTGCGGTTGTCTATTCACCTACATATAGAACACATTCACAAATAAATACTGCACATTCACCTATAAATACTACACATTCACTTATAAATATTGACATTCCACCTACAACTACCTTAAAGACCAACACTTGCATAGCTCTGTACATTTCCAAGGTGGTTGTTTATTCACCTACATATAGAGCACATTCACCAATAAATACTACACCTTCATCTATAAATACATACATTTCACCTATAAATACCATAAACACCAATACTTGCAACAATCTGCACTCTTCCAGTGTGGTTGTCTATTCACCTACATATAGAATACATTCGCCAATAAATACTGCACATTCATCTACAAATACAAACATTCACCTATAAATACTGACATTCCACATACATCTACCATAAAGACCAACACTTGCACAGCTCTGTACATTTCCAGGGTGGTTGTTTATTAACCTTCATATAGAGCACATTCACCAATAAATACTACACCTTCACCTATAATGTAGCACCCAAACAATTCAGTAATTTAAAAACTTTTGGAAATAGATAATTTCCACATTATCTAAATAGTAGAAACATATGTACCATTATCATATGTCCAAGAACGCATAAGAAAATTTTGTAAAAATTATAGTTCAACCCCAAACAATATTCCCAAACGACCCATGAAGAAATTCATGCAACGGAAAATCCGATTAGCCAAGTTTATGATGCATAGTGACTAATTATCGTAAATAGGGAATAAATCGGAAATCCATTATCATGGGTGGATAACGAGATCATAAATTAAATAAAAATGATGAAGAGACTTGAAGCAAGATGTATTGACAACCCATTATCATATTTGAGCCAATGGACAACTTTTGGCCCAAGAATAAAATCAAGCAAGAAAAATACATGGAAATTCGTAACCCTAATTGAGCTGAAAATAGAAAGAGGCAATTAGGGCAAATCCTAAGGCAATTAGCCTTACTTAGCAACCCAAATTCAAGCCTAGCCATGGTATGAACCTTCCTAAAGCCTTACACACTCTAATTGGGTGAGAAATCATCAAAACTTGGAAGGTGGTAACCCAAAACCGCAAGCCTTCTTTCCTATACACATTAGGACTCCTAGAAACCCTAGATGCTTAAATACTCTTCCAAAAACCCTTGGGGATGAGTTTACCAAAAGTTGGGGTCGTGAGTAGCAGAGCTTGAACACCAGAGGAGGAGGAAATCGCCCCCAACCGGAGCTTTTCTTCCCCACATGCGCTCTACATCAACCTGCAGAAGGCTTCTCTTAATCTCAATCAAAGATAGGTTATCTAGGGCTAAACCTAAGCAAATCACATACCATCGTGGAGTTCATCGAGTCTATTTTCACATGCATGCATTTTCCCCAATTTGTATTGAGTATATATGGAGTATTAAGCGTTTTGCCAAAGTCGTGCATGTCTAGGACATTTTACGTTCATGTTGGTTCTCACACATCCCAAGGCCAAATCATGTGAAACAAAGCCATAGTTCTCTCCTACTCCCCGTCCCCAACGAGTTTCATGTTCATACTTTTGTCCCAAGAGTTCTGTGGCATGCATGAACGTGACGTAGCCTCACGTCGCGATTCAGACCGTTTTCCCGCTCATAGTTTTTGTCCTTTTTTATATTATTATTTTGAAAACACCTCTTGAACGTGACGTGTCTATACATCACGATTCAAGGGTGATTGCGACACGATGCCTATCGCGTTATGAACGCGACAAACATGACCGTCGCGTTTTAAACCTGAAGGCGACAGTATAGACCATCGCGATTTGATCCTTTACAGAATGTTCGTGTTTTTGAACTGTGTACTGTCTTCTTAATTGCGACGACTGTGTCCATCGCGGATTTAAAGGCCTACCTGAGACCTATTTTGCATGATCTAAAGTTTAAGGTTTGCATGTCATGGTTATGTTAAGTGAATGTAGTTTGTTCAACGACTTAAAAGCTATTGACCCATAAAAAAGACATAACAACGTGAAAGCTTATGCTATTTTCTCTTAATGATATGATCTATTCTTGAAAACTATTGATTGATCATCTTGCTCTCCTAGCTTGTTAAAGTGATTAATTGTTATCTTAAAATACTGCAAATCATGTCTAGTTAAGTGCATGTTTCAATCTTACGTCATCATGTTACTTGCTTTCCACGTTGTTTTAAACCGGTGGAATGTGGATTGAGACACGTACTACACTACACACTTGCACCTATAGGCAGCCCTTCTTGGAGGATTGGAAACTCACGGCCAGTCATTCCGTATTGGCAGTTTAGTGACCTTTCTCTTGAGACCTCTGTAATTCTCCGTACTCCGTGAATTCTCTCATGGAGACCGAGTTGGTTGTACCATTGAAGTTCCCTAAAGATAGAATGCACTTCCTCTCTTATCTTGTTCTCGTGAGTGTGGATTTATAATTGTGACTTAAGCTATTAATGTAAAGAGATAACTAAAGTATAAATCACGTTGTTATGCTGCCGAAATTATCTCTTGACTATTGTTATCATGAACTCATGTTCACATTACTTGTTACTTCTTGACATCATCATTATGAACATGACATTTCAATTACTTACATCTTGAAACTATTATTGGTCATTAATGACTGTGGATATCTACATTTGAAATCAAGTGAGATGCTGACCTGGCAGGGCGAGTGTCCAAGGGCTCCAGTCTAGCCCCAATGATGGAGAGTCATAAATATACTGTTAACCATGGGGTATAATGATTACTGGTGTTGCATCTGCGCTGGGAGTACTTGCGTGTTGAATGCTAGATACAATAACCACATACATGTGTCCTATTGTGCATTTCAGGGTGGATCTTTCCTTGGTGTACATTAGTGTCTTCGTTCTTGATTAGTGTTACATGATCATGCTTGTGCTTGCTTGCTTGCATGATATGGCCATCCTGAATTTATTGCAATTAATGATATCTTTTGTTCTTGCAAACTAGTGACATCAAGTGGTATCGTACATGCTTGTGTAAAGTGATCTACTGCTAGTTCTATCTTGTTAGCTTATTCCAGAACTTGCTCCATCATTATCATTCAATCTATCTTGTTCATGTAATGTGTTTAATGAGTTTTATTCGCACATGCCTATCTTGATAATTGTGGTTACCTAGTTCTAAATTGCTAATCACTTATATCATTGCCCACACATTGAGATATAAATCCTACTGGGCTAGTTTGCTCATTCCCTACTTTTAACCCTCTAGGTGACTATGAAGTTCAAGAGGAAGACCAAGTCGAAGATGGGTGTAAGACCCGGCCCTCTCGGGCCCTTAGCCCTGTCCTCTTGGTTGCAACATTGTCACGCCAGAGGAGCCGATCGTGACATGCTTTTGGTCGCAGCACACCTAGTCGTCGCGTTCTGGTCATGACGGGGGTGGGTGTCGCATTCTTGTCACGGTGTCTGAAGGCGACGCGACTCTGGATCTGACCGTTCAGACAGATTGTCCTTTCTTTCAGAACGGCCTTGTCGGGTGTCAGGTGCGTACAATGTTGATGCGACCTAGCAGGCCGTCACGTTCTGGTTTCCGTGGGGCGTCGCGACATGCTTGCCATCGCGCCAGCTCGACCCATCACATCACTGGGCCCATCGATTCAAAACCGAGGCCGACATCCATTTCCCCCTTCTCCCTTTCTTTCTTCTTCTTCTCCCTTCTTCCTCCCCCTCCGAGCCTCTTGCTTCTTCGGTGATTCTTGGGTGTTTTGGGCGAGGAGGTGATGCCCCGTTTATGTAGGCGGTGTCCGTGTGGTGCTAGGAGTGAGGAGGAGGTGGCCATTCTAACGTGAAGGCCCCAACGGGTCGGCTCTACTGCTTGAGGTAGGAACCCCTCTTTCCCTTTCAATCTAGCATGCTCCCTTCCCCTTGAGATTCCTTGTTTCTTCATGGTTTTGGGGTTGTGGGGGTGAGATTCATGCTCTGTGTTGTGAGGTTTTCCCTTGAGTGTAGATTTCCTTGTTTAATGAATAAATCGTGGGGTTTGATGGTGGTTTGCCTATTTATAAGCTTTCCTATGTGTTTCCCATGCTCCCCTCCCCCCTATGATGTGTTTGTACCATTTTGGGGTGGTCCTCAGGAGGGTTGTCCCAGGACCCCTCCCGACTGAGGTCATGACCGACTTAGGGGTCGCGTTGATGTCACGACTGGCATGGCCACTGTGACATCATCGCGATGCCCTATGGTGTCGCGACATGGTCGCGACGACCATGGCATCACGACAGTGTCGCGACGGCCATGGGCGTCGGTACAGTGTCAAATACAAGTAAGATCTTACGAAGTTCCGTTTCTCATGGAGTCTTCGCCATTTCCGGTTCTTTCTATACCCGTGGCACCAGTGCTAGTTCCTAGTATGGTCCTATACTACTCGCTCGCCTGATGCTCGGAACTTGAGGGCTTGTCCCGTGAGAGAGGTTGCTACTGTTTACCTGGGACCCCGTCCTTGGGCGTCTGTTGAGGGAGTACTCCGGGCGACGGGTGTGCTCGAGTCACGGACTCTGGAGCGGAGGGGAAAATGGTGGTTAGGACAGCAACATTGAGTCATTTGCAGAGCTCTATTAGTTGGTCTGGGACACCCAGGTCGTTTAGAGTTCTTCCCGGCGTAAGCCAGTCAATCCTTCTTCTCACTACCTCACTCTTTGTGGCCCCGGAACCACTTAGAGAGGCCAAGCGTGGGACCGTAGTCTAACTAGACTACGACAGTTACTATTGTGTACTTTGTGTTCCTGCCCCCACTCTGACGAGACGTGGAGGTTTGGACCTGGGTCGAGGATAAGACGTCAATGGACGCACCCGACCGGTTGACTAGTGGTAGTGGTTTCCATAGCTAGTGTCTCTTATCCAGGCAGGGTCCTCCTTGTCTGTGTTTCCAACCGTGTGGTGGTCACGACGTGCAGGTTCTACGGAGTTTCTTGCCGCATTGTCCTTCCGTACCATCACTAGTTAGTAGCTTTACTTCTACGTTTTCCTGGGTAGAGTAGAACATATAACTACTGACATTTAATTTGTTTATATATATTATTTCCCACCTGTTAGAGCCAGTAGGTGATTGGTAGTCCCTACTAAGCTTTTGTTGTGAAGCTCATCCCTTCTTTTCCCAAGTGAGGCTTCTCAGCAGCAGCAGGGTGCACGTCAGACAAAGGAGGTAGGGTGGTAGTCGTCATCCCCATCGCTAGCAGTGGGTTTCCCCCTTCAATTGTACTTCACCCACGGGGTATGACCCTAAGGGTTCTATCCTCCCCCTTTTTACTTGTACTAGTGTGTGTGTGTGTGTTGGGACTGTACCTAGAGCGATACGCTGTAGTCTCTCTCTTCTTTCTGCTTCCGTGTGTGTGCTTCTAGTTCAGTAGTTGACGTTTATTTTCTTTACATATTATGTTAGACTTGTGTTATAGCCCTTCCAAGTCCCCGGATCCGTGGGCGGCGACCGCGAAAATCGGGTCCTCGGCTTGGGCCGAGGGTCGGGTTCTCGGGGTCATTATAGTTGGTATCAGAGCGAGAGTTTAACAGAACTTGTAGTGGATTTAAACTGCAACAGGAAGTCCCAACAGTAGTACAAGTACACTGCTAGCCGCCCGAGTTGGTATTGTTAACCTTGTTGGTTATGTGCCATGCAGGATATGGCTCCGCGCAGACGTAGGCAGACCAGAGAGCTGATGGAGCAGCAGGGTGAGTCAGATATGCCAGTGCCAAGTCAGGTTTAGGAGGATGTGTCAGTAGAGGAGTATGTGGCACTGCCCCAGGAGGCAGTGGCAGCAGCATCGGATGAGCAGCAACAGCAGTGGTACGAGCCCCCACAATAGTAGTATGCAGATTGGTTTCCCTTGGCCAAGCAGTTTCTCAGGACCCTGTACCAGGGGGAGTGGCAGCCAGGGCAGATGGTAGTGGGAGGTCAGCTGCCAGTACCTCCCCCAGCAGTACCAGAGCAGCAGGTAGATCCCTAGGTAGAGCAGCTAGCGGTTCAGTAGGTGTCAGGTACTGGGAGTACTCGGGTCGGTAGGAGGAGGATGGCTATCACTGAGGACAGGACCACCCTCTTGGAGAGGTTCTTGTATCTCCGACCGTCGATGTTCTACGACGACTATGACCCAGATAAAGCTGAGAGTTGGACGCATGAGTTGGAGCGTACGTTCGAGACCATGGAGTGCGCCGAGGAGGACCAAGTCAGACTGGCAGTGTATCAGCTCAAGGGACCAGCCCATGAGTGGTGGAGAGTTCAGAGGTAGACACACTTCATAGGGCAGTGATTGGATCAGATTTTTTTGGCAGGGTTCTTGGAGGTCTTCCACGGCGAGTATTTTCTTGATTATGCTCATCGTGAGAGGCAAGATTAGTTTCATGAGTTGGTTCAGGGTGATCTGACGATTGCTCAGTATCACTAGAGGTTTGTCAGGTTGTTGAGGCATGTTCCTCATGTTTTCGGTAGTGAGCAGGCTTGTGCAGAGAGGTTTATTACAGAATTGAGGCCAGATTTGAGGTGGGGTGTGACTGTTCACATGTGTGCCACCTTGGGAGTGGTAGTGGCTAAGGCCACCACCTTGGAGAGAGAGACCTAGCAGCCCTAGCAGCAGCAACAGCAGCAGCATGGAGGAGCTTCCTCTAGGACCACACCATACTAGCGTCCCGCAGATAGTCATGGTAGTGCAACTTCTTCTTCTTCGGGCTTGGGCAGTTCATGCAGTTCCGAGTTGCACTGGAAGTTCAGGCAGATGAGCACTCGCGGGGGTGGACGGAGCCGGTAGCAGAAGCGTCAGTCGAGGTTTGCGGAGCAGTCGGTCCAGCAGGGAGCCGAGCAGGGCAGGCAAGAAGCGGTTTGTTACACCTGTGGTTTACCGGGTCACTTCAGGAGGGACTGCCCAATGGGGCAAGTCCAGCAGCCGCAGCAGTCAGTGCAGTACACTCAGCAGTTACCGCAATATCAGTACCTTCCACAGTAGCAAGCACGTTAGCAGCCGCAGGGGCAGTACCATTTGCAGCCTCAGTAGTTTCAGTAGCATCAACAGCCTCAGCAGTTTCAGCCATACCACCAGCAACAACAGTTTCCATAGCACCAGCAGCCCCAGCAGGCGCCGCAGCGTGGGCATGGTCGTGGTCGTGTGATGGCTCACACCAGGGAGGAGGCCAAGGCATCAAACCTGGTCGTAGGTACTGTCATGTCCCGACATTTAATATATCTATAAATGCCAAAACGTGAACGAATAAGAAATCAAGAGTAAATTTTGAACTTTTTGAACATAAATTGCTCGGGGTCTTCACTAAATAAAAATTAATTAACTGTCATTCTACAGGTATTACATGACTCTCAATTTACAACTCAAAGGTAAACGCCACAAAGGTTGATCTCTAAGCACACAAATCCCGATGTCCCGCCTTCTAGAACTGTTGATTACCTGAGAAAAAGTAGGTATGAGCACTCTTGCCCAGTAGGATTTATCCTCCAAAATCAAGAAATACACAAGTTTATATAAGCCAAGGATAATTGAGGTACAAAAATATATTAAGCACTGAGTACAAGTAATGGAAAATGGTACAAATCAGATTATAGTTGAAGTGAACCATGATTATCAAATAGTAACAAGGATGTAATAATATGCCAATGAACCGATATAAAGTGTCTAACATGGAAATAGCAAAGCATTAGTGTATGAACAATAGTTCAGAAGAAATTAAGAAAGGTTATACGTAGAGATGCCCTGTCCACTCCTCAAGCAAGCAATAAACATTCGTGTTTCAACATAGTTCATGGAAATGTCAACCAATCTAGCATGTGGTGGTGTCATGCCAAACACCCTAGAGATCCATACCGCTCTGCGCAGATTAAACGTATTCGGGTGCTCCTCCCGGGACTGGTGTAACGACCCTCCTTATACCGGTACGGTTACACCAACCCACATCGGTATCATGAACGCCGCTACAGTGGGACATTTACCCAACAATTGTACAATTAGGCTGAAACATACACAAATATATGACACATGACAGCGGAAATGAAATAACTGGAAAGTAACTCTTATTCCATCATCATCATTTATACACAGTCTATATAGAAAAGGAAAAGTGAATACTTCATAACTGAGAATTTCAATTATTACATTGTGCACATAAGACTACACAGAGTCTTTTATTACATACTATGAAAGAAGAAAATACAATGTTGAATCCAAGGCAAAAGTCTCCTACTCTCACTCCGAGTCGCTCCTAACGATCTCCTCGGAAGAAGTAAAAATATCTGCACCTGTACGCCGAAGCAAGAATGAGTCTAAAAGAACTCAACAAGTAACTCCAACCACACTAAACATACATACATCACATGACTTTTCACGTTCTCATGCTACACCATTATCATATAAAGCATGGATTTGATAATGTTTCAAAAACCTAAACATGATTTCTACACATGCTACACATGATGAGTAATTTATAACAATTTTTCAATGACTTAAAATCTACTTTACAATATACTAAACTAAATCTCATTTAACTACATTCACATGCTAAGATAATAACCATTTTAAACATGGAGTTTTACACATATTACAAAAACATCCCTAGCATGGATTCTATGGTCATTTTCACATGGTTAACGCATCTACACACATGAATAGATTGCTGTTTTGACATGGATATATCACATTCATATAAGGAATTATCATTTTACATGTTATACCATTGATTCATATTCTCACCTAATCATTTACACAATTTCACTTATCTAGTTCACATGTTCACACTCTCACACACATGCTCACATATTCTTAATTATATGCCATGACACATAGTCCAAACCACCTCTAGAAGGACACACACTAATCACATCACACACATATCTATCACCTAGACATTTCAGTGATAAATCTTAGTTACTGTGCAAAACCGGGAGAAGCACTCTCCACCCTAACCAGTGGTACTTGTCCGCCTCCAGGATTTCATCCCAATGCCCATGGGATATCACACACATATGAACCTTTTCGTAGGGACTTTACTACGGTACAGTTCCACAGCCCTCTAAGGTAGCAATGTCACCCATTGGCACATTTACACATTTTCTCTAATCTTTTAACACACACTTAATGCACAATTTTAACACATCCATTTCATGCTCACACATTTACATACTTCAGTATTAGCTAGCATGGTACTACTGTTCTCAGTATTAAACAGATTCGAAACAAGTCTAATCATGCTGAAATTAGCAGATTTTATTAACAACCATATTAACTTGTATTAATAGATCAATGTTCACATAAAACCAACATATGTAGTTACTATTATCATTTTAGTATGAAATTTAACCACGAACTTCTTACAGTTACCCATCATGCATACCAAATTTCACATTTTTCTGAATTGTACACAAATTAAGAAAATTATAACAGTGGTATTATACAAAGTAAACATAGTCAAACTAACATGGATTTTCATTGTTCAGACCCACATCTCATTCTACACATGGATACTGACAGTCCTAAACATATGTCAATTTCTAGGATTTAACTATTTCCACACTATTTATGTGAATTTCTGTATTAATAAAACATGCTCAATGTTTTAGCATTCAGAAAATGTAATAATTTATACAGATATCAAAAATTTCCAAAATTTTTACAGCATGAATTGAATCCCGCAAACACTGCACAAATTTTTTTATGACACTTGGATTCCACACAGATTGCACAAACGGAATTTTACAAGATTAAAAACCTGTTTAACATGCATTTCAGAAATTTCAGATAAATAGGGTATTCCACAGAAATTCATAAAATTTGGACAGCATGATCCAATAATAGTATTTTATAGCATATCACTTTTACATTATATCCTCATACGTAGAAATCTGAAAAATAGGTCATATAGGTCAGACATGCACACTGTTGCAGTCTGACGAACTTGACGGCATGCAGGTGGCCGTTTATCAGGTTAACGGCAACAAAAGTCGCTGCCAACTCAAGATCTTAATGGCAAGGGATCCTGCCGTTAAGTTCCTGTCTGTGCAAAACACAGACTGAACGTAAGAAACTTGCTGAAATTAGGGTTCCAGGACACGAATAAAATCTAGAAAATTACCTAGGACCTACTAGATGTACGTAGGAATGATGTAGAAGGGTTACTTGCCTCTTGGAAAATCCACAAGCAACGATTTAAGCCAGAGAAGCCCTCCTCGGCCAGAGCCAAAGAGTCCTTAAAACTCCCTCGATCCAGGTTCTGTGATGGTCTTTAGGGTCCACCGGGGTTGGGAAGATGCTCCTTGATGACCAGCCTTCCTTCCAGTCGCAGTAGAGCACCGGATGAAGCCTCCAATCGCCGAATTTTAGAGCTCAAAGATTGGGTTTTCGCACAGAGAACTAGGGTTTTGACTCAAGATCCAAAAGGGTTAGATCTGGCCGAAGATGGGGGGTTTTATAGAGCTAGGGTCGGAGACGTAATTGGGTAAGGCTGGGTTACCGTTGGAGAACGGTTACAATAACAAGGGGCGAAGATTTCGGGGGCATTTTCGATCTAAAAATGCGGCAGATCTGGCATATTAACGTCAACATCACTGACTGCCAGTATGGAGTTGGCATCCATCGATGTTGCCGCTGACTAACCATCAACGTCAACTCTTGTTGACGCCAACAGGTCGTCTGCATAGAACTTAAAACTGCTCAAATAGGCACACTTATACACATTCCCATACTATACAAATAAAAAATATATATATAAAATAGATATACATTCATGTATTCATAATAATACATCAATTAGTTATATATAAATATATACATACATATATCCATTCACACCAGCATCCGTTTTCACATAATTAAACACGTACGTAGGAGAGGAAATTCTAGGGCCTTACACCCTCTCCCCCTTAAAGAAACTTCGTCCTCGAAGTTAGACCGACACTACTCAAATAATTGAGGATACTTCTTCTTCATTGCATCCTCAAGCTCCCAAGTAGCCTCCTCTCGCGAGAAGTTGCGCCATAAGACTTTCACCGATGCAATGCTCTTGTTCCGGAGATGCTGAACCTTCTGGTCAAGAATAGCCACTGGTTGCTCCACGTAAGAAAGATCTGGCTGGATCTCCACTGGTTCCTGGCTAATAACATGAGATGGATCTCTGACATACCTCTTGAGCATAGTTACGTGGAAAATGGGATGGACACTAGCTAACGCTGGAGGTAAAGCTAGTTCATATGCCACGTTGCCCAATCGTCTGGGAATCTCATACAGGCCAATGAATCTTGGACTTAGCTTACTATGCCTGCCAAATCTAACTACACCACGAGTAGGCGAAATCTTTAAAAAGACATGCTCACCTACCTCGAACTCCAAATCTTTCCTCCTGTTGTCGGCATAACTCTTCTGCCTATCCTGTGCCGCAATAAGCCTCTTCCTAATCAATTGGACCTTCTCCGAAGTCTCCTGAACTAACTCCGGACCAATCAACTGCCTATCACCAGTCTCCTCCCAACATAAAGGAGATCTGCAAGGCCTACCATACAACGTCTCAAATGGAGCCATACCAATACTCGCATGGAAACTGTTGTTATATGCGAACTCCACAAGAGGTAAATGGCGCTCCCAATCATCCTTCCAATCCAGAACACACACCCTCAACATATCCTCGAGCGTCTGGATAGTCCTCTCGGACTGTCCATCTATTTGGGGATGAAAAGCCGAACTAAGCTTCAGCTCTGAACCTAACGCATCCTGAAGACCCTTCCACAGCCTCGAAGTAAATCTCGGATCTCGATCTGAAATGATCGACTTCGGGACACCATGCAATCTAATAATACTACTAATATACAATCTAGCTAAACTCTCTACTGACTGTTTCTTCTTCATAGGCAAGAAATGCGCAGTCTTCGAGAATCTATCTACCACTACCCAAATTGAGTCGTTACCCCGTCTGGATCGAGGCAAACCCGTTTTCACGTCTCGAGAATTATGCAGCGGATATTAGTTCGAAGAATTCGAGTCGATATCCCGAGACGTGGACAGTCGGCAAATAAGCCTCTAGCTAGCACGCACTAAATGTGTATCAACACAACATCATATTAGGGCCCAAATGTTGAACTCAAAATAAATTGTAACCCGATCTCAACTCATTTTATAAAAATTGGAAAATAGTACAAGACTGAGACTCAATAAAAGGAAAGTACATTTACCCCTCACTTCCTACTACATGTTCTAACTCTCAAAACAAACTAACCATAGATAGACTCATAATTAGAACGCTCATCACTCGGATGCATTCCCATCCTCGACTTGCTCTTCCTCTTGAGCTTCATAGTCACCTAGATTGGGAAAAGGTAGGGAATGAGCAAACTAGCCCAGTAGGATTTATATCTCAATGTGCGGGCAATGATATAAGTGATTAACATTTTAGAACTAGGCAAGTATGATGAATGATATGCAAGTACAAATAAAACTCATTAAAACATGATATATAAAACAAGCTGGATAGAGTGAACAAGATAGAATAAGATTTTTGAACAAGATGACAAGAAAGAACTAGCAATAGATCACTTTGTACAAGCACACAAGATTTCACTTGATGTCAATAGTTTTCAAGAAAACAAGATATCACTAGTTGCAATAAATGCAGGATGGCCATATCACGCAAGCAAGCAAGCAAGATTGCACAAGCACGATCAAGTAACACTAATCAGGCACGTAGACACTAATGTACACCAAGGAAAGATCCACCAAGAATGCACACAGGTCACGTGTATGTGGTTATGTATCTAACATTCAACAAGCAAGAAAGTACTCCCAGCGCAGATGCAACGCCAGTAATCATTATACCCCATGGTTAACAGTATATTTATGACTCGCCGTCATTGGGGCTAGACTGGAGCCCTTGGACACACGCCGTGCCCTGTCAGCCATCTCATGTAAAATTTTAAATGTAGATACCCACAGTCATAAATAATGGCCAATGAGAGTTTCAAAATGTAGCATGTGTAATGTCATGTTCACGATGATGATGAGAAGAAATAAATAATTAAATTGAACATGATTCCATGAGGACAATGGTTAAGAGATAAATTCGGCAGCTGAACGGTATGATTTATAGTTTAGTTCAATCTTTACAATTAATGGCTTTAGTCTAGATTGTAATTCATGCTCACGAGAACAAGAAGAGAAAGGAAGTGCACGCCCTTGATGTAAAGTGTGTAGGGATGTACGCGTGTCAATTCACAAACCGTCGGTCTCAAACTCTCAGAAAAACACTTAACATGATGGCATGCAGTGAACAATGCATTTACCTACATGTGGGTTTACAAGATTTTAAGATAATATTCATCGTTTAAATCAAGCTAGAATGGTAACAAGAGTGAATCACAAGTTTCATGTATGATCATTTCATTAAGAAAGCAATTAGAATAATATTCATGTAATTAAGGATTTTTCAATGGGTTAAACACTTTTAAGCCATTAAATAGACATTATGTAATGAACAGACCCAAGACAGGCAATATTTTGCAAAGGTAGTGTCGACACAACCCATACTGGTGTCGACACCATGCTTCGAACATAAGCAAAAACATGAAAAACTGGTCAAGTAGTGTCGACACTAGTTCAAGTAGTGTCGACACTAGAGACAGGTTCCAGAAAACCTTCTGGCCAACATGGGACAGTGTGTCGACACTAGATCAGGTAGTGTCGACACTAGATCAGTTCCCATAAATTTTCTCGGTCAAACTGGGATAGTGTGTCGACACTAGATCAGGTAGTGTCGACACTAGAGACCTTCCCAGAACACCTTCTGGGCTGTTTTGGGACAGTGTGTCGACACTAGTCCAAGTAGTGTCGACACTAGTGCCCTTCTAGAAAAAAAACTTACAGGTCAAGGGTAACCCGAAAACACATCTCATGCAGGATTTGATTACACCTCTTCGAACTCTCTAACGAATGACATTTAGACAAAATGTTCAACACAAAAGATGACAAGGACAACTAGTAGAAGAATTTTGATGTTGGGGGTTGGATCTAATTCGGTCTCTAATTCCGAGAAAACATGTGAAGAACAAAAAGTCATGTGTAGCCCGAAATTCCAGTATCATGCAGTGACTTTCTTTCCATGCCTATAACTCTCTAAACAAGGACTTTTGGACAAAATGTCCAACATAAAAGATGATCATGACTTCAAGTAGAAAAACATTTGTGAAGGAAGTTTAGTCAAATTCAGTTATGAATCGTGAGCATGATATGAAGAACGGAAAAAGCCCTAACAGTGCACGACTTTGGAAGAACACTTATAACTCAAAATATACTCATTAGAATTCGATGAAACCAGTGGGAAAAGAAAGTTAACTTGATGCTCTACACATTGGTATAGGATATATTAAGGTTTGGCCCGAGAAAACCTACCTTATGGGTTGAAGGAGTCTCATTTTTTCCAGAAAACCCGTGTTCAGACCACTTGGAGGAGAACACTTACTGCTCCGTGTATACTGTATGGAATTTGAGAATTCCACTTGGGTTAGAACGTAGACTTGACCCTATTTCCAGGGGTATAAGCCTTGCAAGGTTTGGTTTAGGTTTGACTCACCTTTGGTCGACTTCAAGATGATGGTCTGTGCAGGTCGCAGCAGACACAATGGGGAAAAAGAACGGCTTGGTGTGGATGATCTCCTGCTCCCCAGCCACCAAGAACTTCTCCACACGACCCCAGCAAGTTCTAAAACTTGTCCCTAAGGTTTGGTGAAGAATATTTAAGCAACCATGGTGTTTTAGGAGTCCTATTATGACTAGGAAAGCTAGGTTGCGGTTTTGACAGGTTTGTTTCCTACTTAGGGAGGATTTCTTCTTCCCATAGAGTGTGTGAGGCTTTAGGAAACCTCCCACCATATATAGGCATGAATTTGGGTTGCCAACAATGCATGATTGCATCCCAATTCAACTCAAATTGCCTCTTTCTAATTTCAGCCTATTTAGAGTTACGAATTTCCATGCATTTTCTAGCTTTATTTGATTATTGGGCCAAATGATGTCCATTGACCCAATTATGATATTGGGTCATTAATATATAATGTTGGAAGTCCCTCCAACACTTTTATTTAAATTTTGATTGCGTCGTATTTCCGTGTTAACGGTTTTTCGACTTGTTATAGCACGTACGATATTGATGCGTATGTTTTACATACTTGGAAATTATTTATTTCCTTTTATTTGAATTCTTTGTATAACTAAAATTTCCGGGGTGCTACACCCTCCCCCACTTAAGAGAATTTGGTCCCCAAATTCATGTATAGCAAGTTATTATACAAGTGTGGTGCACTTACTTGTGAATAGCTCCGGGAATCTTTTGCGCATTGCTTCCTCGATTTCCCACGTGTCGTCCTCATCCATGCGTTGATTCCATCTAACCCTTACTAGTGGGATAACCTTGTTCCTTAGTTGGCGCAGTTCCCGGTCCACGATCTTAATTGGCTTCTCTTGATATGTTCCGTCTTTGTTGAACTCCAGAAGCTCGTATTCTATAACATGCCATGGATCTCGTACATACTTTTTCAACATGGATATGTGGAACACATTGTGTATTCCATCCATTTGTGGTGGTAAAGCGAGACGATATGCTACCTCACCGACTCTTTCAAGGATTTCGAAAGGCTCGACAAACCTTGGTGACAACTTGCCTTTAATGTCAAAACGTCTGATCCCACGGCCTGGAGACACTTTCAAGAATACATGTTCACCCACCTGAAACTCCAGGTCTCTTCTTCTATTATCTGCATATGCCTTTTGTCTTTGCTGCGCCACTGCCATTCTTTCTCTAATAAGCTTTACCTTCTCTATGGTTTCCCTTATCATCTCTGGTCCTAACATTTGTTTTTCGCCAACTTCATACCAGCATATTGGAGATCGGAAACTTCTGCCATAAAGTGCTTCAAACGGTGCCATCTGAATGCTAGCTTGATAGCTATTATTGTAGGCGAACTCCACAAGAGGTAAGTGTTCGTGCCAACTACCTCCAAAATCTAGGACACATGCTCTGAGCATATCTTCAATCACCTGGTTAGTTCTCTCCGTCTGTCCATCTGTTTGTGGATGGAAAGCCGTGCTAAAGTTTAGTTTAGATCCCAAGGAGTAATGCAGTCCTTTCCAAAAGTGGGATGTAAACCTAGGGTCTCTATCAGACACGATAGACACCGGTACTCCATGTAATCTGACTATTTCCTTCACATACAATGCAGCCAGAACGTCTACTGACCACTTATTCTTCACTGGAAAGAAGTGAGCTGACTTAGTTAAGCGGTCGACTATAACCCAGACACCATCGAATCCACCTCTAGATTTGGGTAGTCCTAAAATAAAGTCCATCCCTATACCTTCCCATTTCCATGCCGGAATTTCTAGGAGTTTGAGTTTACTTGTGGGTCGCAAGTGTTCCGCCTTGACCCTTTGACATGTTAAGCATCGGGCGACATATTCCGCCACCTCTCTCTTCATATTAGGCCACCAGAAGCTTCTTTTCAAATCTTGATACATTTTGGTAGTTCCAGGATGAATCGTATATCTGGTCTTGTGAGCCTCGTCCATAATCATTTTCTTTGTCTCTGCATGGTCGGGTACACAGACTCGATCCCGGAACAATAGCCTTCCATCTTCAGTTAATGAGAAATCTGGCCTCTGGTCCAGATTAGCCTTAATCTCCACAAGTACAGGGTCATTGTCTTGGAGTGTTGTGATGTCCTCCAATAGTGTGGGTTGTGCTCTAACACTAGCAACAAAGCATCCCTTCTCTTTGGTGTCAGCATCAATATTTAACTTGGCGAAATCTTCTAATAACTTCCATTCTTCTACCATTAAACTTGACAATGTGATCATTGGCTTTCTACTTAGAGCATCTGCCACAGCATTTGCTTTTCCTGGATGATATTGGATTGTGAAGTCGAAGTCTTTGAGATACTCCAACCACCTCCGTTGCCTCATATTCAAGTCCTGCTGAGAAAACAGATACTTCAAGCTTTTATGGTCAGAAAACACAATGAATTTCTCACCATATAGATAATGACGCCATATCTTCAAGGCGAAGACCACAGCAGCTAGCTCCAGATCATGTACGGGATAATTGTCCTCGTGCTTCTTCAATTGTCTGGACGCGTAGCATATAACTTTCCCTTCTTGCATCAGCACACAGCCAAGGCCGATCCCGGATGCATCGGTGTATACTTCAAAACTACCCCCAGCAACTGGCAGGGTTAGTACGGGTGCTGAGGTAAGGTGTTCTTTCAATGCCCTGAAACTTTCTTCACATTCACCAGTCCATGCGAATGGATTCTCCTTCCTGGTAAGCCTGGTCATTGGTACAGCTATCTTTGAGAAATCTTTAATGAAGCGACGATAATAACCGGCTAACCCCAGAAAGCTTCTAATCTCCGACACAGTTGTCGGCCTTTCCCAGCCCTTTACCGCCTCCACCTTAGATGGATCCACAGAGATTTCCTCCTTGGATATGATGTGACCAAGGAAAGATACTTCCTCCATCCAGAATTCACACTTACTAAGTTTAGCATAGAGTTGGTTATCTCTGAGCACTTGCAGAGCAACCTTCAAGTGTTCCTCATGTTCATCTTTGGATTTGGAGTAAATAAGGATGTCATCAATGAACACCACTATGAACTGGTCCAAGTAGGGCCTATAAATATTGTTCATAAGTTGCATGAAGGCCGCTGGAGCATTGGTTAGACCAAACGGCATGACTACGAACTCGTAGTGACCATATCTACTTCGGAATGCAGACTTGTGAATATCCTCTTCCTTTATTCTTAGTTGATGGTAGCCAGATCTTAGATCTATCTTAGAGAAATATTGTGCACCGGAGATCTGGTCAAACAGCTCATCGATGCGGGGCAGTGGATACTTATTCTTTATTGTCAACTGGTTCAGCTGACGGTAATCAATGCATAACCTCATTGTTCCGTCCTTCTTCCTGACGAATAGTACTGGCGCTCCCCACGGGGATGTACTAGGCCTGATAAAACCTTGATCTAGCAGTTCTTGGATCTGCCTCTTCAACTCCTGCAATTCAACAGGGGACATGGGATACAGGGCCTTTGAAACAGGGGCTGCCCTAGGGAGTAACTCAATGGTGAAGTTTACCTCCCGCTCAGGTGGTATACCAGGTAATTCCTCGGGAAATACATCAGGATAGTCCCTGGCTATTGGAATGTCTTCTAGGGTCGGTTTCTTCTTTTCAGTAGCCAAGATGGAAACTAGGAAAGCACCACAACCCTGGTTGATCAGCTTAGAAGCCTTCAAGGAGGATATCAGGATAGGGTGTTTGTGATAACGGGTACCAAGTAGTGATAGAGTTGGAAGGTTTGATCTTTTAAAAGTGACCCTCCTATGGCGGCAGTTTACATCGGCATCATATTCAATTAGCCAATCGACACCCAGCATGGCATCATAACCCTTCATGTCTAAACAGATAAGGTCGGCAGGGAGATTGTGTCCTCCAATTATAGTTTCACATTTCAGCAAGTAGTGAGTGAGTTCAGATTCTGAGCCTAGTGGAGAGGCTACAGTGATCTTGGATTTCAAGGGTACAGGTTTGACAGGTAGAGTTGCAGCAAATGTGGTGGAAATAAATGAATATGCAGCTCCCGTATCAATAAGCACAAAAGCAGGTTGAGAGTGTATGGAAATGGTACCTTCCACCATACCCCCTTCCTCGGGTAGGTCAGCTTCCATGACAGCATTAAGGCGTCCCTGACGCCGTGGTACATTCTGGGCTCTATCTGGTTGGTCCTTCATCATTGGGCAGTCAGGAATACGGTGGTCACGACCACCGCATCTCAAGCATGCCCCGAGCTTCTTCCAGCATTCCTCAGCTCGGTGTCCTGGTTTATCACAGAACTTGCAGTTCTCAGACAACTGCCTACCTTCCATTTTGACTCTTTTGTCTCCCGCAGCGTCTCTTCCAGCATTTGGCCTCTTGTTGTTGCTGTTAAAGTTGTTATTGTTGCTATGAAACGTTGGAGCAGTATTAGGTGCTCCCTTCTTGACAAAGACCGGCTTAGAGTTGTCCTTGCCCCTCATGCCCTCTACTTTGGCCATGGTGTCTTCTACCAGCTGAGCTCTTTGGACCATCTCAGTGTAAGTTTGAATGTTGTGTGGTCCGAGCCTTTCAATGAACATGGGCCTGAGTCCATCCATGAAACGGTTGGCCTTCAACCTTTCTGTGCCCACAAGATGTGGGGCATACACTGCCAGGCGAGCGAACTGAGCTTCATACTCAGCCACAGACATGCTCTTTTGTTTTAGTGCAGCAAACTCTGCTGCCTTCTTCTCCTTCACTCTCTCAGAGAAATACTTTCCCTGGAATATCTCCAGGAATCCGGCCCACTCTAGTTCAACTACGTTTGGCAGGTGGGCCGAGGTGGCCTTCCACCATGCTCGAGCATCCTTAGTAAGTTGGAAAGTGGCCAGTACCACTTTTTCCCTATTGGTGCATTGCATTACTTGGAAAATCCTTTCGATCTCCTCTTGCCAATTTTCTGCTTCATCTGGGTCAGGGGATCTATAGAAACGAGGAGGGTTCAAACTCCTAAAATTCCGGTGCAGATCACCGGCTCCGTTCCTTGCAGCCGCAGCCTGATTTCCAGCCTGAACTACATTTTGCAGGGCTTGCGTAAGTCCAGCCACAGTATCTTGCATAGCTTGCCACTGGTTGCGAGCCATTGCAGTTGAGTGAGAGTGTTATGAGGGTTCCTGAGAAAAGGATGGAAACCAATTAATGTCTCTAGATACATTATAAGAGTCAAAGGGTAGGAGTGTTTAATTCTTTCTAACATATTCCCAGTCTCTACCCATTCTCACCAGGTACTATGTTTAATTTTTCATGACCTAGGTTCCGTAGGTATCTCCTATTCCTGAGACATATCCTATTTGGTATTCCTAGGCTCTGATACCACTAAACTGTCACGTCCCGAGAATTACACAGCGGATATTAGTTCGAAGAATTCGAGTCTATATCCCTAGACGTGGACAGTCGACAAATAAGCCTCTAGCTAGCACGCACTAAATGTGTAACAACACAACATCATATAGGGCCCAAATGTTGAACTCAAAATAAATTGTAATCCGATCTCAACTCATTTTATAAAAATTGGAAACTAGTACAAGACTGAAACTCAATAAAAGGAAAGTACATTTACCCCTCACTTCCTACTACATGTTCTAACTCTCAAAATAAACTAACCATAGATAGACTCAAAATTGGAACGCTCATCACTCGGATGCATTCCTATCCTCGACTTGCTCTTCCTCTTGAGTTTCATAGTCACCTAGATTGGGAAAAGGTAGGGAATGAGCAAACTCTCCCAGTAGGATTTATATCTCAATGTGCGGGCAATGATATAAGTGATTAACATTTTAGAACTAAGAAAGTACGATGAATGATATGCAAGTACGAATAAAACTCATTAAAACATGATATATAAAACAAGCTGGATAGAGTGAACAAGATAGAATAAGATTTTTGAACAAGATGACAAGAGAGAACTAGCAATAGATCACTTTGTACAAGCACGCAAGATTTCACTTGATGTCAATAGTTTTCAAGAAAACAAGATATCACTAGTTGTAATAAATGCAGGATGGCCATATCACGCAAGCAAGCAAGCAAGATTGCACAAGCACGATCAAGTAACACTAATCAGGCACGTAGACACTAATGTACACCAAGGAAAGATCCACCAAGAATGCACACAGGTCACGTGTATGTGGTTATGTATCTAACATTCAACAAGCAAGAAAGTACTCCCAGCGCAGATGCAACGCCAGTAATCATTATACCCCATGGTTAACAGTATATTTATGACTCGCCGTCATTGGGGCTAGACTGGAGCCCTTGGACACACGCCGTGCCCTGTCAGCCATCTCATGTAAAATTTTAAATGTAGATACCCACAGTCATAAATAATGGCCAATGAGAGTTTCAAAATGTAGCATGTGTAATGTCATGTTCATGATGATGATGAGAAGAAATAAATAATTAAATTGAACATGATTCTATGAGGACAATGGTCAAGAGATAAATTCAGCAGCTGAACGGTATGATTTATAGTTTAGTTCAATCTTTACAATTAATGGCTTTAGTCTAGATTGTAATTCATGCTCACGAGAATAAGAAGAGAAAGGAAGTGCACGCCCTTGATGTAAAGTGTGTAGGGATGTACGCGTGTCAATTCACAAACCGTCGGTCTCAAACTCTCGGAAAAACACTTAACATGATGGCATGCAGTGAACAATGCATTTACCTACATGTGGGTTTACAAGATTTTAAGATAATATTCATCGTTTAAATCAAGCTTGAATGGTAACAAGAGTGAATCACAAGTTTCATGTATGATCATTTCATTAAAAAAGCAATTAGAATAATATTCATGTAATTAAGGATTTTTCAATGGGTTAAACACTTTTAAGCCATTAAATAGACATTATGTAATGAACAGACCCAAGACAGGCAATATTTTGCAAAGGTAGTGTCGACACAACCCATACTGGTGTCGACACCATGCTTCGAACACAAAGCAAAAACATGAAAAACTGGTCAAGTAGTGTTGACACTAGTTCAAGTAGTGTCGACACTAGAGACAGGTTCCAGAAAACCTTCTGGCCAACATGGGACAGTGTGTCGACACTAGATCAGGTAGTGTCGACACTAGATCAGCTCCCAGAAACTTTCTGGGTCAAACTGGGACAGTGTGTCGACACTAGATCAGGTAGTGTCGACACTAGAGACCTTCCCATAACACCTTCTGGGCTGGTTTGGGACAATGTGTCGACACTAGTCCAAGTAGTGTCGACACTAGTGCCCTTCCAGAAAATAAACTTACAGGTCAAGGGTAACCCGAAAATACATCTCATGTAGGATTTTCTTACACCTCTTATAACTCTCTAACGAATGACATTTAGACAAAACGTTCAACACAAAAGATGACTAGGACAACTAGTAGAAGAATTTTGATGTTGGGGGTTTGATCTACTTCTGTCTCGAATCCCGAGAAAACATGTGATGAACAAAAATTCAAGTGTAGCCCGAAATTCTAGTATCATGCAGTGACTCTCTTCCTATGCCTTTAACACTCTAACCAAGGACTTTTGGACAAAATGTCCAACATAAAAGATGATCGTGACTTCAAGTAGAAAAACTTTTATGAAGGAAGTTTAGTCAAATTCAGTCTTGAATCGTGGCCATGATATGAAGAACAGAAAAAGCCCTAACAGTGCGCGACTTTGGAAGAACACTTATAACTCAAAATATACTCATTAGAATTTGATGAAACCAGTGGGAAACGAAATTTAACTTGATGCTATACACATTGGTATATGATATATTAAGGTTTGGCCCGAGAAAACCTACCTTATGGGTTGAAGGAGTCTCATTTGTTCCAGCAAACCCGTGTTCAGACCACTTGGAGGAGAACACTTACTGCTACGTGTATACTGCATGGAATTTGAGAATTCTACTTGGGTTAGAACGTAGACTTGACCCTCTTTCCAGGTGTATAAGCCTTGCAAGGTTTGGTTTAGGTTTTACTCACCTTTGGTCGACTTCAAGATGATGGTCTGTGCAGGTCGCAGCAGACACAACGGGGAAAAAGAACGGCTTGGTGTGGATGATCTCCTGCTCCCCAGCCACCAAGAACTTCTCCACACGACCCCAGCAAGTTCTAAAACTCATCCCTAAGGTTTGGTGAAGAATATTTAAGCAACCATGGTGTTTTAGGAGTCCTATTATGACTAGGAAAGCCAGGTTGCGGTTTTGACAGGTTAGTTTCCTACTTAGGGAGGATTTCTTCTTCCCATAGAGTGTGTGAGGCTTTAGGAAACCTCCCACCATAGATAGGCACGAATTTGGGTTGCCAAGAATGCATGATTGTATCCCAATTCAACTCAAATTGTCTCTTTCTAATTTCAGCGTATTTAGAGTTATGAATTTCCATGCATTTTCTAGCTTTATTTGATTATTGGGCCAAATGATGTCCATTGACCCAATTATGATATTGGGTCATTAATATGTAATGTTGGAAGTCCCTCCAACACTTTTATTTAAATTTTGATTGCATCGTATTTCCGTGTTAACGATTTTCCGACTTGTTATAGTACGTACGATATTGATGCGTATGTTTTACATGCTTGGAAATTATTTATTTCCTTTTATTTGAATTATTTGTATAACTAAAATTTCCGGGGTGCTACACCCGTAACAAAATCCATAGTGACCGCTTCCCACTTCCATACTGGAATCTCCATCTTCTGCATAAGTCCAGATGGTCGTTGCCACTCTGCCTTTACTTGCTGGCATACAAGACATCTAGACACATACTCCGCTACATCCTTCTTCATGCCAGACCACCAAAAAGATCTCTTCAAATCTTGGTACATCTTAGTGTTACCCGGATGAATAGAGAATCTAGACCTATGAGCCTTCGCTAAAACATGCTCACGGACATCCACGATGTCTGGAACACAAACACGGTGATGGAATCTAATCACGTCATCCTCATCACGAGCAATGCCTGCCTTGCCCACTAACTCTTGGAGTCGAGGGTTGGCTTTCTGTTGCTCGATCACCTCATCCAACACCGAAGACCTAATGGACAACTGAGCCACAAAAGCTTGGCATAAGGATGGCTCTAACTCAGTCATCGCACACACTGCATCCTCCAACATCTTCCAATCCTGCTGGAGAGACGACCTCTTCCTACTAAGGGCATCTGCTACAACATTCGCCTTTCCAAGATGATACTAGAGGTCGAAGTCATAGTCCTTCAGGAACTCAATCCATCTTCTCTTCCTAAGGTTTAATTCCTTTTGGGAGAAAAAATACTTTAGACTCTTGTGCTCAGTGAACACCTCAAATCTGACACCATAAAGATAGTGCCTCCAGATTTTCAGTGCATGAACCACTGCCGCAAGCTCAAGATCATGAGTCGGATAGTTTCGCTCATGCTCCTTCAATTGACGAGAAGCATACGCTACTACCCTTCCTTGCTGCATCAATACACAGCCAAGGCCAATCCGAGATGCATCCGTGTAGATAGAAAAACCCTCTACACCACTCGGCAAAACTAACATAGGAGCCGAAGTGAGCTTAGTCTTCAATAATTGAAAACTACTCTCACACTCCTCAGACCAGAAAAACTTTACTCCCTTTCTGGTTGGCTGAGTCAATGGTGCGGCGATGGATGAAAATCCCTCAATGAATCGCCGATAATAACCCGCCAAACCAAGAAAACTCCTAATCTCCGAAGGAGTCTTGGGAATCTCCCAATCCATAACAGCCTGGACTTTTGCTGGATCCACTGCTACACCAGCACCGGAGATTACATGCCCAAGGAAATGAACCTCGCGCAACCAAAAATCGCACTTGCTGAATTTTGCATACATCTTGTGCTCTCGAAGAACCTCTAATACTACCCTTAAATGCTGACGATGTGTGGCCTCATCCGAAGAGTAGACCAACACGTCATCAATGAAAACTACGATGAAACTATCTAGGTATGGTCTGAACACCCTGTTCATGAGATCCATGAATGCTGCCGGGGCGTTGGTCAAACCAAAAGGAAGGACCAAAAACTCATAATGTCCATAACGGATTCTATAAGCCGTCTTGGACACATCCTCACTCCTAATCCTCAACTGATGATAACCAGACCGCAAATCAATCTTAGAAAAGATTGATGCATTTTGCAGCTGGTCAAATAAATCATCAATCCGAGGTAAGGGATACCTGTTCTTCACCGTCACTTGGTTTAGCTTTCTATAATCAATGCATAACCGAAGTGATCCATCCTTCTTCTTCACGAATAAGACAGGTGCGCCCTAAGGGGAAACACTAGGGCGAATGAATCCCTTATCTAACAAATCCTGCAACTGCTTCCTTAGCTCAGCTAATTCTGCAGGTGCCATCCGATAAGGGGCCTTTGAGATAGGAGAGGTACCGGGAAGCAACTCTAGAGTGAACTCTATCTCTCTATCCGGTGGCAAACCAGATAAATCATTAGGAAAGACATCTGGAAACTCTCGCACTACATCTATCTCCGCAAGAGTAGGTGACTCACTAGCCTTGGGTACTGATACGGAGATTTTCGAGCAGGTCGGCTATCCCCGAAGACAGCCGACCACATCTAAAGGTAGAGTCTGACGTTCCACATCAAGTATTAGCCGCCCGACAGGCTCGCCTCCAGTTCCTCTCGGCTCGGCCTCGAACTCAGATGAGGCCGACCTTGTTACCAGAACTTTCAGAAGAGTCCATGAGATTGACAAAGGTACAAGATATCCGAACTAATCGAGGTGTTCCCATCAGGTTGGATGGAACCTTGGATCAGCCGACCTCATTAAGGCCACTAGCCGACACCTTATCTACATGGTATCAATGATGCTTTATGCGTCTCAGACCTCTCTACAGCTCGGCCCGAGCAGTCTTGAAACACCCTCAAATAAGAGCTTCTCTCCGATTGAGCACCTCGGGTTATCAAAGCTCAGGCCATGCCGACCTAGAGCTCGGCGTCCTCGCGTGCCCCGTCACAGCCCTCACGGTGTCAACAGATGAATGAGGTAACAACCGAGAATTGCACAACCGTAAATCACGGCCATTAAGACCACGATCTCGGCGATCAGGTCTATAGGTGGCATCCACGATCATCGCAGTTTGATAGGGAAGTAACGGTGCCCAATCCGGCGGGAATCTCGGTAACTCCCAGCGAGATTGACGGCTCATCCAGCTCACACGTACGTGTCCTAACACTATATAAAGGTTAGACATTCCAAAGACAAAGGTACGCGATTCTCCCCCCACGCTAGGCCATTCTGCTCGGCTAGCAACTGATTTGAGCGTCGGAGTGTCTCCCCGCCGAGCCCACCCGGCGGGCTTTGTAGGTCAGGTCGTGAGCTCGGGAGCAGCATGACACGTCGGCCAAGCGCGCCTCAAAAGGGATGAAGGATCGAGGAAAATATGTGGATAAGATCTAGAAGGGGGGGATGAATAGATCTATGCCACTTTCTGCGGAAGCTTAAGCAATTTAAAAACTTTTAGAATTAGAGGCAATTTTAACAGTGAAGATTACAGATCTGATGAGATGTTAAGTGAGTTGATAAAATAGATGTGAAAAACCAGTTGATTAAGTGAATCTTAGGCAATCCTATGCAAGCATCTAACGGATAATAGAATCAAACCACAAATAGACAAGTGCACAGAGATTTTTAGGTGGTTCGGAAATCACCCATGTGATTCCTACATCCACCCCTCACACCCAGTGAGGATTCACTAAACAACCTGGGTAACACACCCACTGGAGCCAGACAACTCCAACACCTGAGTTTACAACTCACACAACTCTAGAGTAAGACTACTCTAGATCCCTGAGCAAGACTGCTCAACAACCACTTGAGTTCGACAACTCAAACTGAGCACAATGGCTCACAAATGACTTTGCTAGACACTAACACAAGACATAGATCTTCTAGCAGCAGATCATGTCGAACATGAGAACATTCATGAGAATTATGCAGAAGCACTTGCACAATCTCAAAATGTCTAAGAAGAATAGAAGTACAGTAGGAATTGTATGAAAAGACTTTGTTCTTCAATTGTACTCCCTTGTAGAAGTTCAGATTGGGAAGAAGCTTGGATTCTTGAAGTCCCAAACGATGCTCTGCACTTTTAAACTTGGGATCTTCCTTGAATTCTTCTCCAATGGATGCTTCTACTTGATCTGCTTCCTTGAGGCGCTTCAATTGCTTTTTCAAGGATCACACTCCAATTCTCACACTTGAATTGATGAGAATTGGTCTTCAGAAGATGCCAGGAGAGCAGAGAAGGGAGATGAGCTCTTCTTGCCGCCAAAGGAAACTTTCTGGAGGCTCCAAGAGTTCGTTGGGTCTCTTGATGTGATGGATGGCCATTTGGGGGTTTTTTATACCCAAAAGATTCCAAAGATACCGTTTAGGTACAAGGGCACACGATCCTAGGTTGATACACCATCGCCCTAGGATGACACGTGGCAATCATCCATTTTAAGTTGCAATCTTTCCGTAGTGTGTCGACCTGCCCTGATGGTGGTGTCGACCTGCTGTCCTAATTCTGAAAACAGGCTATTCTGGGAATTGATCCAGTGTCGATTTGCCCTGGTGGTGGTGTCGACCTGCTGTCCCAATTTTGAAAACAGGCTGTTCTGGGAACGAGGTCCAGTGTCGACCTGCCCTCATCCTGCGTCGACCTGAGTAGACTAATTCCTGGAATTTGCAACTCGTGTCGACCTACTCTTTGACTAGTGTCGACACAGTCTCAGCATTTCTTCAGCTTTTTGCCTTTGAGTCTGAGGTGTTGTGTCGACACCATTGTGGGGTGTGTCGACACTACCTTTGCAAAAAGTATTTGTACTTGAAAATTAAACACATATATCATTAGTAAAATATTTTATTATGAGTACAAATGATAAGTGTGCTTTGAAACATGTTTTTTCAATATAAATTTCAGGTGAAATGTGTTTATCATGTTTCAATCAATTTGCATTCAAATCATATTTGTCATCATCAAAATAAGAGGGGAAATGATATGAAATTACACTCAACCCAACAATCTCCCCCTTTTTGATGATGGCAACATTAAATCCATATGACAATGAGGTTTTGATGAGATGTGATTTTAAGTAATTTTTGGTTATTCAAAGTCCTTATTTTTCTTTTTGTTCATGATTGTCAAAGACCTTTAAATATAACTCAGTCATAATTGATGGTTGTACTTGTGAAGTACAATGTTACTTGAAGTAAGTTAGTTGCATAAAGAGGTCAAGCAACTTGACAAGTATTCATACATTCACATTCACATAACAATTTTCAATCACATTGAAGACACAAATAGAGAAATTCATTCAAGCGAAGCAAAAAGCATTTCATTTCATTCAAGAGAAACATTACAAACTTTCCAAAACATTACAATCAATTCTTGTTCTCTTTCTTTCTTCTCCCCCTTTGACATCATCAAAAAAAAAAAAAATTACATTATGAAGAAGGTGGAGGAGGAGGAATGGGAAGTAAGATTGTCTCAATGTCTGACAGTCTTTTCTCCATGAAAGTCAAGCTGGACTTGATTTGATCTTGAATGGTTGTGAATTTTGTATGCAAGTAATGTTCCATTCTGTCTGAGTTTTCTATCAAAGTATCTTGAATTCTGTCTAGATCAGCTGATGTGGGTTGTGAAGAAGAAGATTGTAAGACCCTCGAATTTCCGTCGTATTTTTTGTAATTATGTGTGTGTATTGTGTTTGAGTATGTATGTACGTATTTACGTAGGTATTAAAATAGTATAATTACGTGTACATGTGTTTATATTAAACGTAAATAATGTATGTATTGCATGGTGATAGTATGAATATAATACCATGTACATACTGCATGTATAGAAGCTTGGTATGCATGGTTTTCTACATAATTAGGGTTCTGGCCGAAGGCCCTATTGGCGTCAACCCCTGGCCGTTGAGGTGGTGTCAGCGTCCAGCCCTGGACGGCAACACTGATTCTGGCGTCCAGCGATATGGACGTCAACTTCTCTGGCCTGCATGCGCAGCAGAGCTGCAAACTTCTGAAGCAAGGCATGGCAACCATTGGGGGGATGTCCCCCAACGGCTCCAAAGCTGTCTAATCGGTATGGTGAGTGGGTGAGGGCCTCTCCTACATCCTGAACCCGAAATGGTCTCTCCCCCACTTCTCATTTCACCCTTGCAAGAGGAGAGAAGAAGAGAGAAAACCCTAGAGCTTTCTGTGAGAAAACCCCATTTTAGAACCCTCAAATCCAACCCCTTGGAGCTGGATTTGGAGATCTTCTGCATCAAGGAGGAAGCTGAAGCAAAGGGGAAGGCTTCCCCATCATCCCCTCGGCGTGGAGATCACCCAGGAGCTCGGAGGAAAGCAATCTTGGAGGCACTTCTGCATCTTCTTGGAACTGTTCAAGGAGGTCTTCTTCGAGCCACAAATCTCTTGGAGGATTTTTAGAGAGGCAAGTGACCTATCCATGGTGTTCCCGTAGGAGTCTAGGAGGTTTTTGTGATTTTTATGGAATTTTCCTTGAGTCCTAGACCCTCCATTTCACCCAAGATTTAGAGCTCGGGTCTGTGTTTCTGCACAGACCTGAGTAAACGGCAAGGTCCCTGGACGCCCAGTTCATCCTTGGCGTCCATCGATCATGCCGCTGACTCTGAGTCAGCGGCCAGAGACCACCGTCTAGTTCTTCAGGACAGAACAGTGAGCTATTCTGTCCCTCTTATACATTAATTTCGGTATGTTTTATGCGATGAGGATATATTGTACACCTTATACTCTATGTATATTGTGCATTGTGGATTTGGATGAATGTGGTGTGATGGTGAATGTGGGGTAATGATATTTTGTGAACTTGTGAGCATAACTTGTAGATAATTTTTGCAAATCAATGTTCCATGATTAGGATTAGTTGAATGTCTTGTTTTTAGTCTATTCATGAAGAATTGTGGGGCATGTATGTATGTTCTGAAATTTTGGTAATTCATGCATGCTTGTGGAATTGCTAATAAGTTCGGTTCGATAAAATGAAAGCATGTAAAAATGGTTTGTGGAAATTGATTTATAGATGTATGAATTAGGATGATGTTGTATTCTAAAATCATGCATATGTTAGTAGCCTCTGTGCAAAACAGTAAGTGGATAAATTGAAAAATGAGTTAGACCCATGTTAGCTTAAGTTGTGAATAATATGCTAATTAGGTGTTTGATTTTCTGTAAATCCTATTTAGCTCAGAAAAATCTGACAAATTGAGGGTATGATTTTGAACCCGAAAACAGCATGTGGTTAAAATTTCAGGTCAATTGGAACAGTAAATAAAAAGTTATGTGTTTTCATGTGAAATATGAATAATTCGTACATATGATCATAATGTGATTATATTTTGTTTAAACCAGCATGATTAGTGTGTTTACTGTGTGTTAAACCTTGAAACTCTGTAGTACCATGTTAGTAAAAACAGAGGTGTTCATGTGAGTGAGAAAGTGAATGTGATGGAAAGTGTAATGTGTAAAAACCATGTGTAAAACGGTAAATGTGTAAAAGTGTAAACTGTGCCAATGTGATACTGCTTCCGAGAAGGCAGTGGAGCCGTATCAGGGAAAAGTCCCCCTGAGAAAGTTCATTGTGTTAAGTGACCCTAAGGGCATTAGGGGGAAATCCTGGAGGTGGACAAGTACCACTGGTTAGGGTGGAGACTTGTTCTCCCGGTCTGCGCAGTCCAAGAGTCGCCATTGTATTGCCTAGATGGCGTCTATGTGTTGTGATGTGTTTGTGTCCTTCTTTGGTGGTTTGGACTATGTGTCACGGCACCTAAAACATGTGTAAAGTGTAATGTGAAATGTGTATGTGACCATGTGTAAATGTGCAAGTGAATGTGAATGTGTATGTGTAAAGTGTAAACATGTGAAAAGAGGAAACTAGTGTAACGAAAGATGTGAAATTTTGGATATGTAAATGTGTTATAGAACCCATGTGAGACTAAATCTGAAACCATGTGAATTCAGAAAATGCATGCTAATATTCTCATGTTTATGTGTGTAAAAGTGTTTAGAATCCATGTTAGGATCAACTAATGAATATGTGTGTAAATTGGCATGATGGATTGTTCATATGTTAGGTTTTAAGCAACATTGTAGCTCTCACGTGTAGATTTATAGTCATTGAACCATGTAAAATCAGCAACCTAAAGCATGTGAAAAAGTTATGTATGCACTTAAGAATATGTGGATTCCATGCTAATTGTGTCCCCTTTCATGCATGTAAAATTGTCCATGTTGATAACTCTCATCTTTGATCCTTTAAAAGATTAACGTTCATGAGTAAATTGAATAGAGACCATGTGACAGGTAAATTTTATTTTAAAAATCTGAAAGCATGAGTTATGTATAAAATTGTGGAACTTTCATGATAGGTTGAAACCTTGGATTGACTAGCATGCTATGTGTTGAGAATTGTAATGTGCATATAGGAACCACTAGGACTTGTACGTGTATATCATGCATAATGTTACTTGCTGAGTCCCCGGACTCACTCCTTGCTTCGGCGTACAGGTATAGTTGGTGACACAGTACCCTCGGAGGAGGTAGCAGAGACGGACTCCGAGCGTGGAGACTAGCTAGTTTTTGAGTTCTTTGTGATTGTGTACTTCATAGTATGTACTTGAACATTGTATTAGAATTATCATTTAAAGAATGTAATATGTGGACATTTGTATTCCTATTTCAGCAATTTAATTTATGAGAACTTTAGTCCCTTTTTGCAAATTGTAAAACTGTATGTATGTTTAATGTGGATGATGAATGAATGGAGATAGTTATCTTTTACTTCCGCTACTCTGTTATTTATATTCGCGTGTATCTCAGCTGTTTGTATCGTTGGGTAAATGTCCCACTGTGGCTGGCAGCACTCGCTATACCGACGTGGGTTGGTATAACCGTACCGGTGTAACGAGGGCCGTCACAAAGATGATCCAGCTGACCAACCAGGCCTTTGCATGATCTTGAATTCCATTTTCAAATCAGTGATCTGGTTGTCAATGTGTGCATTGAAATTCCTCATGCTCTCCAAATCATCCACGAAATGTGCAAAAGACAGTCTTGTGCTGGTGATCTCATGTAGTGTCTGCTTGGTGTTGAAGACATCAGCTTGGGAATTTGCCAAAATTCCCTGAAGAACTGTCTCCAACTTTTGCTGGTGCTCCTTCAGCTGAACTGAAGCATCTGCCATTATACCAATTAATCTATTGAATCTTTGAGCTGTATAGTCTGAGGCAGCTTTTTGCTCTATGAACTTGGCAGACACAGTGTTCTCCAATCTCTGAATCCTCAACTCAAAGGTTTCTGACATGGTTTGAATAGAGGTGTTCAAGGTTTCAAATTTATCATTTAAAAAGGAGAACAACTCTGGTGGAACAGAAGGCCCACCAGAGGATGTGGATGCATGAAATGTGGGTTGTGGAGAGACATGTGGAATGTCAAATTCAGTGTGCATGGAGGAGGGTTGAAACTGAGGTGAGAGTGGGGCATGGAAGGAAATGTCACCTTCAGTTGAGACTTGAGGCTGATCCTCATTCAAAGGAGGCTGATCCTCTTGACCTTGGGGCTGGTCCCCTTGAGCTTGAGGCTGTTCCTCCTGACCCTGGGGCTGGTCCCCTTGACCTTGAGGCTGTTCCTCTTGACCCTGGAGCTGGTCCCCTTGACCTTGAGGCTGTTCCTCTTGACCCTGGAGCTGGTCCCCTTGACCCTGAGGCTGTTCCTCTTGAGCTTGAGGGGCCTCAACTACAACTGGCCTTCTCCTAACTTGAGTACCCTCCAGTCTGAATCCCATGAATTTTTGAATATTCTTGAAGCTATAAATGTTGGACTTAGGGATAGACTGGGATTTCTCATTGTCCAAAGGCACACCAAAGTGCTGGAACACTGAAGTCAGGTGTGCAGCATATGGAAGAGATCTCTTGAGGTCTTTCCTGGTTGTTTCAGATATAATTTGATACATTATTACATGGAGATTGATTTTGATATCCTTTGCCATGCAATAAAGAATGAACCTCTGTATATCTGTTAGCCTGTCCCTTCCACCACCTTGAGGGGTAATGATTGTGGTCAACATATGGTGGATAACCCTCAACACAGGGGGAAATGTGTTTGTGTTGAATTTGGTGACAAAGGTTTGTCTGGGATCAGATGCATCAACAGGTAGGCCTGTCATGATGGTATAGGCTTCATGAAGATCAAATTCGAAGTTATGATAATCTGCCCCTTCATCTGGTACTTTGAAAATTGAGGCAGCTATGTCTGTGGGCATGTCAATAGATATCCCCTTAACCTTTGACTGATACCCGTCATCTATGCATTTCAGATTCTTGTAGAATTCCTGAACAAGTCTTGGATATATGATTTGAAATTCAGAAATGAAGACTAACCAAGACTGAAAAGAGAAGTAGGTCTGAATTTCTGGAAAGGAATTTGCTAGCTGAATGTCTGTCAAATCCACTACTCTGGGCTTTAGGATTAGCTTAGCTGCACTGATGGACTCTGAGGGGTTGGTTTCTTGAGAATGGGAAGACTCAGATGAAGATGATGAAGACTCCTCAGGATCACTAGAAGAGGAGCCCGGATTCTCATGTCTAGGGTTGGTAGAACCCCTACCTCTGCCCGAAGAAGAGGGTCTACCTCTCTTGGCTGCTGGCTGAGATGCAGAGGAGGACCCTGGTTGCTCTGCAGGGTCATTGCGCCGCTTGGTTCTTCTTTCTGACAGAGAAGCATCAACCTCTGCTCGAACTTGCCTAGATGAGGCCTGAGACTTTGCTCCACGGCGAGGACCCAATTTTCTCACCATGGTTGCAAGGCTGGAGTGGAATCGGGAGTGGATGAAGGAGAAGAGGGAGATGATTGAGAAGGGTATGTGATGGAGAGAGAGAGTTGTGGAATTTCTTGCCGGAAATGAGAGAAAAATGACCGTCGGGTCGACCTGATGTCTAAAAAGGGTTTGCAGTGGTGCAATACCCCGCAGGAACAACATCGGCTAAATCGGAACCCACGATTTAAAAAAAATCTGGCAAGGGGTGCAGTGTCGACACTGGAAGACTGTAGTGTCGACCTGACCTAGGGAGTGTGTCGACACGGGATAGACGTGGTGTCGACCTGGCCTTTGAAGAAAAGTTGAATTTTTGTGAGAAGAAAATTTGAGAATTTTTGGGACTTCTTTAAAATGATAATCAATGAGAGAAATAGTCATTTCAAGGATTTTTAAGAGGCTTAAAAATTCATTTGTTATTTTTTGCAAGAATTCATCACAATTCAAGTTTTAAACAATTTCCAATAGGATATGAGCATTCAAAGACTTGAGTCAATGAAATGATGATTTGAGGTATATAATATATCTAACAATCAACTATAAGCTACCATATTTCTCAACGTTAAAGAAATAAAGATATCCTCTAGACTGAATACAATTGGTTTGAAAATAAAACATAATCTTAAAGAACATCTTGATGATGAATGAAAATGATTCTTTCTAAACAAAACTCCATTAACACACATATTTTGTTTTTGTAACAGACTATCAAATGATATAAATCTTTTTCACTCAAGTGCTAGTGCTTTTTACACACCATAGTCCCTGGATACTTAAGATTTATTCATTGTCAAGTCTCAAAGGGGTAAATAATGACCTTTTGACATGAAAATATACGTTTTGTAGACGCCAATATTTTCAGTTACTCAGTCATCATCAAAAAGTATAGCACATTTTTTGCTGTATTTTGAATTTATTTTTGAATTTTTATCCCCTTTGAACAGAGATAGCATTAGTGCCTCATGACATACATGGCACTTCATTCATTGTGAAGGTGTGCAGTTTCTCAGCACAAATGCCATTGCTCTGTTGAATTTCAAAATTTTTGAGAGTTTTGTAAGATAGAAATCAATTTTATCCAACATCAGTTGCAAACAAAGAGATGTTTTAATTTCAAGACACAAGTTGTTTTCAATCTTGGAAGAGTTCTGAGTCTCTGTGGGTTGAAAAACATAGTTGACAGTTGATTAGTAAAAATATGATAGATCACTCAAAGGATCATTTGGAGACTCTAGACATGTGAATGATGACATCATGCAGGAAATTGATGAAATGCAAGAAAAGTTATGAATTTTGCAAAAGTCATGACTTGTGAATTTTCTAGCTCCCCCTGAGATGATGATTTCAATCATTTTCTATCAAAATAGAGATATGCAAGTTTTTTTGAAATTAAGAAAGATTCTCTTTAAACAATAAAAGCTCCCCCTCAATAATTGCATTTTCATTTCTTGGTACTTGGCGGAGATATATACTCTCGCATAGTGAAAGTGTCCAAACAAGCATAACTTGTCATTCTCCAAATCACCATTTGATATACCAAGAAGTTCAACACAATGAGAGTTGAAGAATTTATTGTCCAAAGGAAATGGAAGTGGAATTGAGAGAGATATGGACAGTGTGACTGAAGGAAGCAAAGGGTTATGATATGAAAAGAACTCCCCCTTAGACAGTGCACAACACTCAACCCAAACCCAAAGAGAGATCAAGAATGTGGACATTTACAAAGACCAAGTTCTCTCCTTAAAGATGAAAATCTGTTTTCAGGAAGGGGTTTGGTGAATATGTCTGCAATTTGTCTTTCAGTTTCAATGAAATGGAGTTCAAAGGACTTCTTTGCAACCTCATCTCTCAAGAAGTGATGCCTAATCTCAATATGCTTGGTTCTAGAATGCTGAATGGGGTTCTTAGACAAATTTATTGCACTTGTGTTATCACATAGGATGGGTACGCAACCTAAATCTTGGTTGTAATCGAGAAGTTGATGTTTCACCCAGAGAATCTGAGTTCCACATCTACCTGCTGCAACATATTCAGCCTCTGCAGTTGACAGTGCAACTGAATGTTGCTTCTTGGAAGCCCAAGAAATAAGGCACCCACCTAGAAATAAACACAAGCCACTTGTGCTTTTTCTATCTAATTTACAGCCAGCATAGTCAGCATCACAATAGACAATCAAATCTAGCTTGCAATTAGCAGGATACCAAATTCCTAAATCACATGTTCCAACAAGATATTTGAAAATTCTTTTAACAGCTAACATGTGACTTTCCTTAGGATTAGACTGAAATCTAGCACACAAACACACACTAAACTGAATATCTGGTCTAGAAGTTGTAAGATAGAGTAGAGAGCCAATCATACCTCTATTGGTCTTTGGATCTACTGACTTACCATTTGAGTCTTCTTCTAGCTTAGCATTTATAGCAATAGGTGTGCTTGAATGCTTGAGGTTCTGAAAGTCAAACCTTTTGAGAAGTTCCTTGACATACTTGGCTTGACTGATAAAGATCCCTTCAGATGTTTGGTTAACCTGCAATCCCAAGAAAAATGTTAAATCTCCCATTAAACTCATTTCAAATTCATTCTTCATTTGATTTGAAAATTCAGTGCATAGGCCTTTATTGGTTGAGCCAAATATTATGTCATCAACATAAATTTGGACCACAATTATTTGATTTTTGACTATTTTTGTGAACAAAGTCTGATCAACATTTCCTCTAGAATATCCTTTTTCAAGTAAAAAGGTACTCAAACGGTCATACCAAGCTCTTGGAGCTTGCTTAAGACCATAGAGAGCCTTATTAAGCTTGAAAACATGGTTTGGATGTTTCTCATTTTCAAATCCAGGAGGTTGTTCAACAAAAACATTTTCCTTAATAAATCCATTTAAAAATGCACTTTTGACATCCATTTGATAAACTTTGAAATTCATGGAGGATGCAAAAGCAAGGAAAATTCTAACTGCTTCTAGTCTAGCTACAGGGGCATATGATTCTTCAAAATCAATTCCAAATTCTTGATTGTATCCCTTTGCAACTAGCCTAGCTTTATTTCTAATGACTTGACCATTTTCATTCAACTTATTTCTGAAAACCCATCTAGTGCCAATGATTGTTTGGTCACTAGGTCTAGGTACTAATTCCCATACTTGATTTCTTTCAAATTGATGAAGTTCATCATGCATGGCATTAATCCAATCAGAACTTGATAAGGCTTCATCAATTGACTTTGGTTCAATTTGGGAAATTAGAGCTAGTGGGTCTTCTTCAATATCATGCAGGAATGATGATCTAGTCCTAACTCTATCATGAATTGCCAACCACATTGTCTAATGGGTGATCTCTCAAAAATCGATGTTCATAAATTACCTGTTCAGAAGTACCCACTTCTGGGACAATGTTACCTAAACCATTTGAAGATGGTGTGTTCAGGTTCTCTTCAATGTTTTCAAACTCCTCAACAGTTGGTGAAGAGTCCACAATAAATTCATCATCTTCAGTGTCTTGTCTTTCCCTGCAAGATTTAGAATTATTAGTTGAAAAGGAATTTTCATCAAAGATAACATGTGGAGATTCTTCAACAGTTTTAGTTTTAAGAATGTACACTTTGAAAGCCCTTGACACCTCAGAATAGCCAAGGAAGATGGCTTCCTGACTTTTAGCATCAAATTTGTCAAGGTTTTCTTTGTTATTGTTGTGTACAAAGCATTTGCACCCAAACGTTTTGAAATAAGATACAGTTGGCTTTTTATTTTTCAATAATTCATAGGGGGTTTTTCTGATTTTTGGTCTGATCAATGTTCTATTTAGAATGTGATTGGCCGTGTTTACAGCTTCAGCCCAAAAGGATTTGGGCAAATTACTTCCTAAGAGCATGGATCTAGCCATTTCCACAAGAGTTCTATTCTTTCTTTCCACAACTCCATTTTGTTCTGGAGTTCTTGGTGAAGAAAACTTGTGGAATATTTGAAATTCAGCACAAAAATCAGAAAAGGATGTGTTCTCAAATTCACCCCCATGATCAGTCAAAATATTTTTGATTTTATATGGATAAGTTGTTAAGACAGTGGTACAGAAGTTCCTGAATTCAAGACATGTATCACTTTTGTGGGACAGAAAAATAACCCAAGTAAATCTAGTAAAATCATCAATGATTACAAACCCATATCTTTTGCCACTTAGACTTAGAATTCTTGTAGGGCCAAAAAGGTCCATGTGAAGTAATTCTAGTGGCTTAGATGTGAGTACCTCATTGAAGTTTTTAAAAGATTTTCTTGTTTGTTTTCCTTTAGCACAGATCCCACAAACTTGATTTTCAACTTTAGAGAAGGATTCAGGAAGACCCTTAACCAAATTCAATCTTAACAACTTATTCATTGTTCTGAAACTTGCATGGCCAAGTCTTTTGTGCCAAGTCCATGCAATTTCATCTTTATTTGCAACAAAGCAAAGATTTTCAGAAAAGTTTTTATTTAGGTTGATCATGTAGACATTGTTTTCCCTTTTTCCAAAAAAATTGATTTTATCAGTTGATGAGTCAATTATCTTACAGAAATCAGATTCAAACACAACTTTATGACCTTTGTCACATAGTTGGCTGATACTGAGCAGATTGTAATCAAGACCATCAACTAGTAAAACATTATCTACAGAGTTTGAGGATGTTTGACCAACCTTTTCAGATCCTATGATCTTTCCTTTATTTTTACCTCCAAAAGTTACTGACCCTCCCTCCTTTTCAATAAGGAATGAGAATTTGGCTCTGTCTCCCGTCATGTGTCGTAAACACCCACTGTCAAGAAACCACACATTGGAGTTGGGTGCACGACCTTCCTGCAAAATAGATCAGTGGAGAGAAGATTTTGGTACCCAAACGAGTTGGGACCATCAGAATGTTTGAACATTGTTAGTAAATCTTTTCTCACCCAAATTTGACTTGTTTTTGATTTTTGTTTTGTTACATTGGTGTTTTCAGTCTTTTTCTGTTTGTTCTTTCCCTTAGGAATGAAAGCACCATTATTTTTGTTTTTAGTGGGAGGGGAGTTTTTCATTTGAGCATAGGAATTCAGATGAGGAGATGGAATCCATGGATTTTGTTGGTACATCAAAAGGTTTGGATAAAAGAATTGAGGATGATACCAACAAGGATTGTCATACCATTGGCTCCAAGGATTGGTCCAATCATCTTGAAATGCTGTCTTGGAGGTCCAAGGTTCTTTACAAATGATTTCCTTTGACTTTTTCTTGTTTTTCAAATTTTTATTTGAATTTTTGATTGAGTTGTTTGTAGCTGTTGATGTTGAGCAGGTCGACCTCTCCATGACTGGTGTCGACACAGCAACCACAGAAGCCTTCTTCTTGTGGACTGGTGTTGACCTGTCAGGAGACTGTGTCGACCTGATTGTCTTCTTTTGTTTTTGAGTTTTTGATTTGATTGGTGTTTTGTCTGATGTTTGCTTGATTTCTGTGTTCTCAAGATTATGACCTTTGACAAATTTAATTAATGGTGCTTTGCCCTTTTTCTCACCAGATTTGTCTTTCTTAGATTTCTGTTTGTTGAATCCTAATCCATGAGAAGTTGTTGTCATGTTTGTTCCTAGCAGTGCCTCCAAGTTATCTTTACCTTTTATGAAGGTTTGGATAACTTCATCCCTTTCTTTTAGCTGGTTTTGAAGAGTTTTAATTTATTCAATCTTTTGTTGTTTTTCTTGTTTTTCCATTTCCAGCTTTTCAGATAGGTCTTTAAATTCTTGGGTGGCCTTTTGAGAGGCAAGCTTTAGATCATCAATTAGGTTCAGGAAATTTTCTTTTTCTTCATTTAATTCTATTACCTCATTTTCAAGTTCACAAATTCTTTTGTTTGAAGATTGGTTATGATAAATGTTTTCAATTTTCTTTTTGAGATGCTTATTTTCTTTTCTCATTTCAGTATATTTTTCAACTAATTCAGCATAAGCATCCTGTCAATCATCAACAGAAAAGTCTTTAAAAGAGGTGCTTACCTTTCCATCCGAACTGTTTGCCATGAAGCATATTTCCTCACTTTCTGAACTTGAGGATTTTTTGTCTTCTTCTTCTTCACTTGAGTCTTCATCAGACCAAGTGGCTACCATGGCCTTTGGCTTCTTGAACTTCTGGAACTTCTTGTGCTTTTCCTTCTTGTTCTCAGGACATTCTCCCTTCATATGTCCTGGTTTATTGCACCTGTAACAAATGACAGTTTCGTCAGATTTTTGATTCTTGTTGAAATTAGAAGAGGAAGTGTTTCTTTTACCTGAGGAAAACTTCTTTTTCCCAGACATTTTCCTTTTCTATATTTCAAGAATTTTCTAAATTGCCTGGTCATGAGGGCAATTTCATCCTCATTTGACTCAGACTCCTCAGAACTTGTCTTTTCCTGACTTTTGTCTTTATTACTTGAAGAGGCCTTAAGTGCCATTGGTTTGGTTTTAGTTATGTGTTCTTCATTTCTTTTCAAATTGATTTCATATGTCATTAAGGATCCTATCAATTCATCCAAAGACATTTTGGACAAATCTTTAGAATCTTCAATGACAGTGGCCTTTGTGTGCCAAATTGAAGAAAGTGAACGTAAGATTTTCCTTACCAAGTCTGCATCCGTGTAGTCCTTACCTAAGGCCTTCAGTCCAATGACAATAACCATGAACCTGGCAAACATTTCAGAAATTGTTTCATTAGACTTCATCATAAACAATTCATATTCTGAAACAAGAATATTTGCCTTAGTTTCCTTCACTTGTGATGTTCCCTCATAAAGTAATTCGAGTTTATCCCACATCTCTTTGGCAGATTTGCACATTGAGATCCTCGAATACTCTTGGGATGAACAACACATTGAATCATGTTCATGGCACTATAATTCAATGTGGCTTTTCTTATTTGTTCCCTAGTCCAGGTTTCTTCCTCTCCCTGGTTTTCATAGGGACCAACCTCAACCACTTTCCAGATTTCATAGTTCTGGGCTCTTAGAAACACTTGCATTCTATTTTTCCAATATGAATAGTCCGTTCCATTAAAGAATGGTGGCCTATTTATGGAATGCCACTCAGCTATGAAACCTTTGGAATCCATTGACTTAAAAGGAAAGCATAGAAGGAATACTCAGCAAGCAAGCAAACAAACAAGCAATCAGACACACAATACTCAAAAACTGCTCAGATCAAATCAGATCAAGTGTAAACCTGCTCTCATACCAATTGAAGGATCGAGGAAAAGATGTGGATAAGATCTAGAAGTGGGGGATGAATAGATCTATGCCACTTTCTGCGGAAGCTTAAGCAATTTAAAAATACTTTTAAAATCAGAGGCAATTTTAACAGTGAAGATTACAGATCTGATGAGATGTTAAGTGAGTTGATAAAATAGATGTGAAAAACCAGTTGATTAAGTGAATCTTAGGCAATCCTATGCAAGCATCTAACGGATAATAGAATCAAACCACAAATAGACAAGTGCACAGAGATTTTTAGGTGGTTCGGAAATTACCCATGTGATTCCTACATCCACCCCTCACACCCAGTGAGGATTCACTAAACAACCTGGGTAACACACCCACTGGAGCCAGACAACTCCAACACCTGAGTTTACAACTCACACAACTCTAGAGTAAGACTACTCTAGATCCCTGAGCAAGACTGCTCAACAACCACTTGAGTTCGACAACTCAAACTGAGCACAATGGCTCACAAATGCCTTTGCTAGACACCAACACAAGACATAGATCTTCTAGCAGCAGATCATGTCGAACATGAGAACATTCATGAGAATTATGCAGAAGCACTTGCACAATCTCAAAATGTCTCAGAAGAACAGAAGTACAGTAGGAATTGTATGAAAAGACTTTGTTCTTCAATTGTACTCCCTTGTAGAAGTTCAGATTGGGAAGAAGCTTGGATTCTTGAAGTCCCAAACGATGCTCTGCACTTTTAACTTGGGATCTTCCTTGAATTCTTCTCCAATGGATGCTTCTACTTGATCTGCTTCCTTGAGGCGCTTCAATTGCTTTTCAAGGATCACACTCCAATTCTCACACTTGAATTGATGAGAATTGGTCTTCAGAAGACGCCAGGAGAGCAGAGAGGGAGATGAGCTCTTCTCGCCGCCAAAGGAAACTTTCTGGAGGCTCCAAGAGTTCGTTGGGTCTCTTGATGTGATGGATGGCCATTTGGGGGCTTTTTATACCCAAAAGATTCCAAAGATACCCTTTAGGTACAAGGGAACACGATCCTAGGTTGATACACCATCGCCCTAGGATGACACGTGGCAATCATCCATTTTAAGTTGCAATCTTTCCGTAGTGTGTCGACCTGCCCTGGTGGTGGTGTCGACCTGCTGTCCCAATTCTGAAAACAGGCTGTTCTGTGAATTGATCCAGTGTCGACCTGCCCTGGTGGTGGTGTCGACCTGCTGTCCCAATTCTGAAAACAGGCTGTTCTGGGAACGAGGTCCAGTGTCGACCTGCCCTTATCCTGCGTCGACCTGAGTAGACTAATTCCTGGAATTTGCAACTCGTGTCGACCTGCTCTTTGACTAGTGTCGACACAGTCTCAGCATTTCTTCAGCTTTTTGCCTTTGAGTCTGAGGTGTTGTGTCGACACCATTGTGGGGTGTGTCGACACTACCTTTGCAAAAAGTATTTGTACCTGAAAATTAAACACATATATCATTAGTAACATATTTTTTTATGAGTACAAATGATAAGTGTGCTTTGAAACATGCTTTTTGAATATAAATTTCAGGTGAAATGTGTTTATTATGTTTCAATCAATTTGCATTCAAATCACATTTGTCATCATCAAAATAAGAGGGGAAATGATATGAAATTACACTCAACCCAACAAGGGATTCATTGGCTTGGTCGTCTCGGCTCGTTCTGGCGAGAAGCGCCTCAGCGGTCACCTCGGCAGAAGCCGACCTATGTTACTATAGCAGTAATAGGTACTAATACCACGTTGGCAAGAAAAGCATCACAGCCCTTGTTCACCATTCTTATTGCCCTCATGGCAGAGATGACAAGCTTCCCCGCTAAGTTCCTTAGCAAAGGATGAGAAAATTCATCTTCGCCAGGAATGCGGAAAACAATCTTCTTCCCACGACAATCTACTAATGCATAGTGCTCCTCTAGCCAATCCAGACCAAGAATAGCATCGTAGTCCTTCATCTTTAGCAATAAGAAACACCCTTCTAGGACTCTATCCTCAATGCACACCGGTAAAGACAGAATACACTTTCTAGTCGATACCGTACCTGCGGGTGTGTGAACAAATAGATGAACCTCTAACTTCTCAGACTCTAGTCCTGACTCTAGGGCTAACCGCCTAGGAAAACGCTCGGAAATGAACGAGTGAGCAGCACCCGTATCAAATAGAACCCGAGCATGCACACCTAAGAACAAAACCGTACCTTCGATAACATGCTCCGCCTGCTCGGCATCCTCACGAGCTAACGCGAACACCCAAGCTGGGGCTCGAGGTCTCCCTGGTTGTCCTGTCACTAGCACTGCTGCTACTGCTGCTGCCGCTGGAGCCGCTCCACGCTGAACTCCCTGCTAAAGTCTGGGGCAATCCTTGCTTTTGTGCTCACTGCTCCCGCACTTCAGACCACTTCCCCGCCATCTTCCAGCATTCCGAACCACCATGCGTCCTCCTGCAATGAGAACACTCCTTCTTGCCACTAGGGGAACGTTGAGAAGATACCTGACTGCTTCCCGATGCCACGGGACGCTGCGGTGACTGGAAAGCCGCCTTCTTCCTATCTTGCCTCTGAAAAGGGGCCTCTTCTGAGAAGCCTTCTTCTCCTCCAGGTACTGCTCCATCTCTCCCTCTTGCCGACACGCCGCGCTGAGCGCTTGCTCGACGGTACGATGGTCAAAAGCCACCAACCTCGTCCTGAGTGATGGTGTCAGACCCATCACGAACTTCTTCGCCTTCCTGCGCTCATCAACTACAATATGAGAGGCATACTTCGATAGCTCGGCAAACCTGGCCTCATACTCCAGCATGGTCTTGGAGCCCTGAGTCAACGAGAGGAACTCCTGCTCCATCTTGTCCTGGATGTGCTCCGGAACAAACTTGGCTCAGAAGAGCCTCACGAACTAGTCCCAAGCAATCTCCACAGCACCATCCTCGAACCGAGTACGTAGTATCGAGGACCACCACACGTCGGCTCGCTCCTGCCAAAACCACCCATAAGGAACAACTCAATATAATCTATACTTAAAGAAATAACCACGGGACGCTGCGATTTTATTAACAACCATATTAACATGTATTAATAGATCAATGTTCACATAAAACCAACATATGTAGTTACTATTATCATTTCAGTATGAAAATTTAACCACAAACTTCTTATAGGTTATCCATCATGCATACCAAATTTTGTATTTTTCTGAATTACACACAAATTAAGAAAATTGTAATAGTGGTATTATACAAAGTAAACATAGTCAAACTAACATGGATTTTCATTGTTCAGACCCACAACTCATTCTACACATGGATACTAACAGTCCTAAGCATATGTCAATTTCTAGGAATTTAACTGTTTCCACACTATTTATCTGAATTTCTGTATTAATAAAACATGCTCACTGTTTTACCATTCAGAAAATGTAATAACTTATATAGATATCAGAAATTTCCCAAATTTCTACAGCATGAACTGAATCCTGCAAACACTGCACAGAAATTTTTATGACACTTGGATTCCACACAGATTGCACAAACAAATTTTACAAGATTAAAAACCTGTTTAACATGCATTTCAGAAATTTCAGATAAATAGGTTATTCCACAGAAATTCATAAAATTTGCACAGCATGATCCAATAATAGTATTTTATAGCATATCACTTTTACATTATATCCTCATACGCAGAAATCCGAAAAATAGGTCATATAAGTCAGACATGCACACTATTGCAGTCTGACGAACTTGACGGCATGCAGGTGGCCATTTATCAGGTTAACGACAACAAAGGTCGTCGCCAACTCAAGATCTTAACGGCAGGGGATCCTGCCGTTAAGTTCCTGTCTGTGCAAAACACAGACTGAACGTAAGAAACTTGGTGAAATTGGGGTTCCAGGACACGAATAAAATCCAAAAAATTACTTAGGACCTACTAGATGTACGTAGGAATGATGTAAAAGGGTTACTTGCCTCTTGGAAAATCCACAAGCAACGATTTAAGCCGGAGAAGCCCTCCTCGACCAGAGCGAAACAGTCCTCAAAACTCCCTCGATCCGGGTTCTGTGTTGGTCTTTAGGGTCCACCGGGGTTGGGAAGATGCTCCTTGATGACCAGCCTTTCTTCCAGTCACAGTAGAGCACTGGATGAAGCCTCCAATCGCCGAATTTTAGATCTCAAAGATTGGGTTTTCGCACAGAGAACTAGGGTTTTGACTAAAGAGCCAAAATGGTTAGATCTGGCCGGAGATGGGGTGTTTTATAGAGCTAGGGTTGGAGACGTAATTGGGTAAGGCTAGGTTACCGTTGGAGAACGGTTACCATAACAAGGGGCAAAGATTTTGGCGGCGTTTCCGGATCTGAAAACGTAGCAGATCTGGCATATTAACGTCAACATCACTGGCCGCCAGTATGGAGTTGGCGTCCATCGATGTTGCCGCTGACTAACCATCAACGTCAACTCTTGTTGACGCCAACAGGTCGTCTGCACAGAACTTAAAACTGCTCAAACAGGCACACTTATACACATTCCCATACTATACAAATAAATAAATAAATAAATAAATATATATATATATATATATATATATATATATATATATATATATATAATAGATATGCATTCATGTATTCACAACAATACATCAATTAGTTATATATAAATATATACATGCATATATCCATTCACACCAGCATCCGTTTTCACACAACTAAACATGTACATAGGAGAGGAAATTCTAGGGCCTTACAACTGGATCTGCCCCATTTGCACTGACATTAAATCAAGAGAGAGTCCGAAGACCCAAAAGTACGTCATCCCATTTCCATTTCTGATATACATACATGGTACTTGGACTCATCAAGAGTAAAACAATATCATAGGAAGCAAGGTTCTAGAAGTTAATGCTTAAAGATATCCAGAAGGTATAAGAATCAAGATAATTTAGGATGTCCAAGAATAATCCAAAGATGGATGTAGATGATGATTAAATGATTAATCTCAGTGGTATAATAGTTTAGAATCCAAGATTATGGGAAATGCAACTTGTTTGGACAATACAAGAGTGTGTCAACTTTGATTGAGGATATAATGGTTCTATTTGTCAACATAAACTGGTGGTTTCACTGGACCTTGGATTTTTTTTAGCATTCTACTAGGTTTATTTGAATTATGAGACTTTCAGGTAGGCCATTCTGTGAGAAATTAGAAAAATGCTATTTTGATGGAATCGCCAAAATCGTGTTTTTCTTCTTCGGTGGGAGAGTTGACTTTTTATTGGTAAGAGATATAATTTTTCTGATATTTTTACTGGATTCAAATGGGGGGTACTTCCTTATTTACATGTAATATCTTAAGTAAATAAAACATTTACTTAAATGATATGGAATGTAAATAAGGTATGAATTTCATTTTTATAGTGTTCCTGCTGACACCTCTGGAAGAATTCAAGCAGCAACTGTCAACAGCCATAAGGTGGCTGTCGACAGCTACTGACCCATCAAGAACCATATTCTAGAATCTGGTCCGTATCTGTTGACAGGCCATAGGTAGTTCTCGACAGATGGTTATCATCTATCGACTGGTGGGTTCTATTTGTCGACATCTACTGGTTCTTCTGGAAGCATGATACCTGTCGACAGCTGGGCTCTGTCTGTCGACAATCGCAGGTTGATCTTCCAGAAATGGTTTAACATCAACTTAGGAGACTCTTCTAAGAGTTCCTACTATTCTATGAAAGATTAACAACACCTAATGGATCTTACACACATTCCTTAACACATCCTACATGAAGAAAAGGATAGAACAATAGGAGACAAATCTTACAGCACGAGTGGCATGGAAAACTTATGAAAGGAAAGTCATTGTGTATACAACTCTTCTAAGAGCTTCTTCCTTGCATCTAGTGGAAAGTCCATGTCAAGAGTACATGAACTCCAACTATAAACATGGACATAACTAAAAGAAACATGACAACAGAAAAGAAAGCTATTCCTATTGGTTTCTACTGAACACAAGTCAAGATAGGAACATGGTAAGAAACTTAGACACAAGGTTCTTAATGAAAGAAAGAGACAAGAAGGAACAAAATCCTACAGAACATGGACCAAAAGGAAATATGGGTTATGCAAGTGGAGAGCACGAGTATGAAAAAAAGAAATGGAAGAAGAGTCGTAGGGAGGAACCTACTTAGCCAAAAAGAAATGCAAATCCTCCTCTTCTCTTCAACAAAGGGACCAACAGTAGTAGTAGCAGTTGTAGCAGTAGAAACTACAACAAGAGTAGTAACAGGAGTCGCAGCAGTAGCAGCTACAACAGCAGCAATAGTAGGAATGACAGCAAAAGTAGCTATAGCAGGAGCAACGACAGTAGGTACAGCAGGAGCAGCAGCTAGAATAGGAACAACAGCAGCTTCAGCAGGAGTAACGGCAGCAGCAGGGTGGAAGGTTGAGCAAGTGGGTAAACCTTCACGAGTGTGTGCAAGGAAGACTATAAATGGGGGTGTAGTTTCGGTGCATGTAGGCACGTAGCCATACACTTGCCGTCGTACAAGCTGCCCTTTCTCACAGCCTAGCCATGTTCACAGTGAAGCTTTCACTGCCAACACGTTGTATAGAAACGTGTAACCCAGTTACACAAGGAGTAGGAAAGCCTTACGTGGCCAAGGCTACGTAAGTAAAATTATTCCAAAAATAGTTTACATGAATAGAGCTTAATTCAACTGGCCCCTTTGTCCTAATGTTTTTGTATTCAAACGATATCTAATTAAGTTGAAATTTCAAATATAAGCTAATTTAAAGGTTTTACAAATTATGGTGATTTTAGTTTAATTTTTGGAATTAAATTTTCATCCCACAAAAATTACCTAGAAAATCATTGTGTCGATTTAATCATGATATCCGGGCGTCAATAATTCAGGATATTTACGTTTCTAAACCAGCACATTTTTCTAAGAATTATGGTGTTTTCGAATTTCAATTTCGTAACTGAATTCTGGTGGCGCCCTGTCGGAGTGCGCACATCTGAAGACAGTATCAGGATTACTTTAATAATGTAGAAATATTTCTAAAGTAAAGATAATCAGGTTTTTAGTAAATATTTATGTGTTTTATGAAAATCAGAATTTTTTTAAATTTTTTTTCTATATCATATTATTATTTTGGTATTAAATTTTGGGGTGTTACAATTCCTCCCCCACTAAGAAAAGAGTTTGGTCCTCCAAACTCCATAAATAGTTTGGATGGATTACAGGGATTATGTTTTCAGCCTTTTAAATTTTATTTAGTCCAGATTAGTCTTACCAATCTTGTCATGATTATTATGTCATACGATGTGTACACCCACTATATATCTTGTTGTCATGACATCGTCAATTGATGGGGATCTAAATATCAACATTTTTAGATCTTAAGGAGCTATGTTGTGATTATGGGTTCAATTAGATGCAACCTCCATTATGTTCTTTATTTCTTGCAGTAGCATATTAAGTATTGAGCAGATCCTTGTTATTAACTTACTATACTTGAGGTCTCCCCCACTACGGAATAACCTTAATCCTCAGAGAGTTATATGAATACATATTCTCTTGGAAAGGGTAATAAAGCATGACGAGAAAGATGAGTATTGAGAATATGATGATAGACAGCAAAGATTATATTTATCACATAAGGTTTCCAGTACATAATCAGCCTTACAAAATTACATTGGTTAGCAAAACTTACTAAGCTTTGACATGCTATAACAACTAAACTCAAGCATCTCTCACTATACTCTAGTCCTACTGACTTATACATAAAAATTACTTCTAATGGCCTCAGTCAATTCTCCTTATGGCTTAAAGTCTTCCTAAACTCTTGTCTTTGTTCTGAGATGGTATGGACATTTGGAGATCCGATGCTTTAGACTTCTGCACCTCAAACATGCTCCTTGTCTCCACTAACAGTTTTCTTTGACATGGCCCAGTTTGTGACAACATGCACAAGCTTCCTTAGGTTGTGCCTTAGCATTCCCTTACCCATTGGCCTTCTTGATCTTTTTGCTCTTCTTGTTCCGCTTCACCATCTTTTTGCCAGTTGTTTCTCTATTATTGGAGGGAACTGTTCTCTTCCGTAAAGATACTGTAATACTCACTGTTTCTTGGGGGTTTGTACTTCTAATATTCTTATGCAGTTCCATTTTCCCTTGATCACCGACTGGAACTACTCGCTCCAAGGACTGACCAAGATCGTTTATTGCATATTGAACTTCTCTCCAATGTGTTTCTTCGCCCATCCCGTTGGCTGAGCAAACAAATTTAAGTTTAGTTAATCAATCATGCAGTTTAAAACTCAGCTTTTCTAACTAATACTATTAATACAACAGTTACTGTGTGCATCTAGTTACTTGATACATTAACCTTCGTAATTAAATGATGTCTTTTCCTTATAGGATTTTAAGATATGACAGATGATTTATGTTGTGTCTCTAGTTTTGATAAGTCAAGCAAAATGTAATAAATATCTAATCCAAGTCTTTTATATCATAAGAAAATTCATAAAGTCAAAAGGTCTTTTAAGTGTGTTGACCCTGATTACTTCATAGGTCGACACACAAGTAATACTGAGTGAGCTATTGAAGTTCGGTGATGCATATGAGTCGAATCTATTCAAAGGATAGGTTGACACTTGATGGATTTCCTATAACGCGGAAGTTCAAGTATCACCTTAGGTTGACACTACATGGAGATCAGATCAAACTCTAGTTGATTTTTCTGGCTGGCGCTGAAGGTATGAAATTGTATAAGGTCGACTCTACCAGTATGTGAGGTTGACACTAAGATGCTACATGGTCAACTCTACATGATGGACAGCTAATCAGAACCGCAATCACTGGGATGAGGTTGACTCTATAAGGCATGGAGTTGACTCTACTGAAACTTTCTCTACTGATCCAAGTCAAGTTGTTTGTGTGCGTTGACACACCATGTTGTTGATCAGTTGAAGCAAAGCTTTGGAATTTAACTCAACTCAGAAATAATTGATCCTTGTGTTACAGTCAAAAGAGGAATTTAATGAGTTCAAGCCTGAAGAAAATGCAATTGGGAATTCAAGGAGTCATTTGACCAAATATAAACTCTAGTGCACAGTGTTTGCATGTTTCTACATTTCATCAAAAATCACTCTAGTTTCATATTTCCTATTTCTTCTCTTCACCAATTCATTTGGTTGTCTACTCCCGTATAAGTAAACATATTTAATCTTACATTGTGTGTGTAAGGTTTGTGAGATTTAAAACAATCTTGAAACTGTGAATCATCAATTGTGTAAGTGTTTCACACATTTGAGTTGTTACAGAAGTCTCACTTGGTTTAGTGAGGGGTGGATGTAGGTCTTTACACAGGAACCGAACCACCTTAAAACTTTTGCTTGCATTATGGGGTTTGAAGTACACCGACTACATTATTTCATCTGATTTGATCATAGCCTTGACCTCTTAAATTTTAATTGATCAATATCTATTCACCCATCTCTAGAAATTCATTTCATACACAACACAATCTATATCTAGCTTTACTTATCTAACTTAACCTCAGGCTTTCTACCCATCCTCACAGGTCACTACAGGATGTTGAAGACCAATAACTCTAAAGTATTTGGATCCTCAACCGATGCTCTGATACCATTCTATCACGTCCCGACATTAATATATCTATAAATGCCGAAACATGAACGAATAAGAAATCAAGAGTAAATTTTGAACTTTTCAAACAGAAATTGCTCGGGGGCTTCACTAAATAAAAATTAATTAACTATCATTCTACAGGTATTACATGATTCTCAATTTACAACTCAAAGGTAAATGCCGCAAAGGTTGATCTCTCAGCACACAAATCTCAATGCCACACTTTCTAGAACTGTTGATTACCTGAGAAAAAGTAGGTATGAGCACTCTTGCCCAGTAGGATTTATCCTCCAAAATCAAGAAATACAGAAGTTTATATGAGTCAAGAATAATTGAGGTACAAAAATGTATTAAGCACTGAGTACAAGTAATGGAAAACGGTACAAATCAGATTATAGTTGAAGTGAACGATGATTATCAAATAGTAACAAGGATGTAATAATATGCCAATGAACCGATATAAAGTGTCTATCATGGAAATAGTAAAGCATGAGTGTATGAACAATAGTTTAGAAGAAATTAAGAAAGGCTATACGTAGAGATGCCCTGTCCACTCCTCAAGCAAGCAATAAACATTCGTGTTTCAACATAGTTCATGGAAATGTCGACCAATCTAGCATGTGGTGGTGTCATGCCAAACACGCTAGAGATCCATACCGCTCTGCGCAAATTAAATGTATTCGGGTGCTTCTCCCAGGACTGGATCTGCCCTATTTCACTGGCATTAAATCAAGAGAGACTCCGAAGACCCAAAAGTACGTCATCCCATTTCCATTTCTGATATACATACATGGTACTTGGGCACTTATCAAGAGTAAAACAATATCACAGGAAGCAGGGTTCTAGAAGTTAATGCTTAAAGATATCTAGAAGGTATAAGAATCAAGATAATTTAGGATGTCCAAGAATAATCCAAAGATGGATGTAGATGATAATTAAATGATTCATCTCAGTGGTATAATAGTTTAGAATCCAAGAAAATGGGAAAGGCAACTTGTTTGGACAATACAAGAGTGTGCCAATTTTGATTGAGGTTGAAATGGTTCTATTTGTCAACATAAACTGGTGGTTTCACCGGACCTTGTATTTTTTTAGCATTCTACTAGGTTTATTTGAATTATGAGACTTTCTGGTAGGCCAATTTGTGAAAGATTAGAAAATCGTGTTTTTCTTCTTCAGTGGGAGAGTTGACTTTTTATTGGTAAGAGATATATTTTTTCTAATATTTTTATTGGATTCAAATGGAGGGTACTTCCTTATTTACATGTAATATCTTAAGTAAATGAAACATAAATGATATGGAATGTAAATAAGGTATGAGTTTTAGTTTTATAAGGTTTCTGTTGACACCTCTGGACGAATTCAAGCAGCAGCTGTCGACAGTCATAAGGTGGCTATCGACAACTATTGACCCATCCAGAACCAGATTCTGGAATTTGGTCCTTATCTATCGACAAGCCATAGGTAGCTGTCGACAGATGGTTATCATCTATCGACAGGCGGGTTCTATTTGTTGACATCTACTGGTTCTTCTAGAATTTTGGGTTCTAGAAGCATGATACTTGTTGACAGGTGGGCTCTGTCTGTCGACAGCCGCAGGTTGATCTTCCAGAAATGGTCTAACATCAACTTAGGAGACTCTTCTAAGAGTTCCTACTATTCTATGAAAGATTAACAACACCTAATGGATCTTACACATTCCTTAACACATCCTACATGAAGAAAAAAATAGAACAATAGGAGACAAATCTTACAGCATGGGTGGCATGGAAAACTTATGAAAGGAAAGTCATTGTGTATACAACTCTTCTAAGAGCTTCTTCCTTGCATCTAGTGGAAAGTCCATGTCAAGAGTACATGAACTCCAACTATAAACATGTACATAACTAAAAGAAACATGATAACAGAAAAGAAAGCTATTCCTATTGGTTTCTACTGAACACAAGTCAAGATAGGAACATGGTAAGACACTTAGACACAAGGTTCTTAGCAAAAGAAAGAGACAAGAAGGAACGAAATCCTACAGAACATGGAACAAAAGGAAATATGGGTTATACAAGTGGAGAGCACGAGTATGAAAACAAGAAATGGAAGAAGAGTCGTAGGGAGGAACCTACTTAGCTAAAGAGAAATGCAAATCCTCCTCTTCTCTTCAACAAAGGAACCAGCAGTAGTAGTAGCAGTTGTAGCAGTAGCAACTACAACAAGAGTAGTAACAGTTGTCGCAGCAATAGCAACTACAGCAGTAGCAACAACAAGAACGACAACAACTGTAGCTATAGCAGGAGCAACGACAACAGCTACCGTAGGAGCAGCAGCTACAACAGGAGCAGCACCAACTTCAGCAGGAGCAATGGTAGCAGTAGGGTGGAAGGTTGAGCAAGTGGGTAAACCTTCACGAGTGTGTGCAAGGAAGGGTATAAATGGGGGTGTAGTTTCGGTGCATGTATGGCACGTAGCCATACACTTGCCGTCGTACAAGCTTCCCTTTCTCACAACCTAGCCACGTTCACAGTGAAGCTTTCACTGCCAACACGTTGTATAGGAATGTGTAACCCAGTTACACAAGGAGTAGGAAAGCCTTACATAGCCAAGTCTACATAAGCAAAATTATTCCAAAAATAGTTTACGTAAATAGAGCTTAATTCATCTGGTCACTTTGTCCTAATGTTTTTGTATTGAAATGATGTCCAATTAAGTTGAAATTTCAAATATAAGCTAATTGAAAGGTTCTACAAATTATGGTAATTTTAGTTTAATTTTGGAATTAATTTTCCATCCCACAAAAATTACCCAGAAAATCATTGTGTCGACTTAATCTTGATATCCGGGCGTCAATAATTCAGGATATTTACGTTTCTAAAATGAGCACATTTTTGTAAGAATTATGGTGTTTTCAAATTTCAATTATGTTACTGAATTCTGGTGGCACCCTGTTGGAGTGCGCACATCTGAAGACAGTATCAAGATTACTTTAATAATGTAGAAATATTTCTAAAGTAAAGATAATCGGGTTTCTAGTAAATGTTTATGTGTTTTATGAAAATCAGAATATTTTTAATTTTTTTTTCTATATAATATTATTATTTTGGTATTAAATTTTTTGGTGTTACAAGTTCTTTGCCTATCCTTGGTCGAGCAGCTCGTGTTCTGGTTGATCCCGGTGCTTCCCTTTGTTTTGCTTCTGAGGAGTTTTATGAGTTGCTTGTTTGTCACACACTTGAGAGGCTGTGTGATGTGATGGTCGATCTTCCGTCCGATGATTACATGCGCTCTTTTGGTTACCTTGAGGGTGTCACAGTTGAGGTCCAGGGACACCAGTTGTAGGCCAGGTTGTACACGTTACAGCTTCGTGACTTTGATGTCATCCTTGGCATGGATTGGTTGGAGGCTCACTCAGCTGTGGTGGTTTGTTAGTGGAAGACTGTGCGGTTTGAGATACCTGGAGCACCTGTTCTCTACTTCCGAGGTATCCAGTCTACCCATCGACCTTTTATTTCTTTTTATAGAGCTCGTCATTTGATCTGCAATGGTTGTGTAGCATATCTTGCTTCTGTTTGTTCTTTGGAGCCTAGCGAGTCGTTGGTTTTTTGTGTACCTGTTATTTGTGAGTTTCTTGATGTTTTTCTGGAGGATCTACCTGGGTTACCACCTGAGCGGGAGGTACAGTTCTCCATTGAGCTTTTGCCTAGTACGATGCCTTTGTCTAAGGCACTATACCGGATGGCTCCGGCTGAGTTGTGTGAGATGAAGCGCCAGTTGTAGGAGTTGCTTGAGCTGGGTTTTATCCGTCCGAGCTGTTCGCCGTGGGGAACGCTAGTGTTGTTCGTGAGGAAGAAGGATGGAAGATTGAGATTGTGCATCAATTACAGGCTGTTGAACTAGGTCACAGTGAAGAACAAGTATCCGTTGCCCAAAACTGATGACTTGTTTGATCAGTTGCAGTCAGCCAAGGTATTTTCAAAGATTGACTTGATATCACGGTACTACCAGTTGAGGATCAGAGAGTCAGATATAGGCATGATAGCTTTTCGTGCGAGGTATGGTCACTTTGAGATTTTCGTGATGCCGTTTGGGCTCACGAACGCGCCAGCAACTTTCATGGATTTGATGCACAGAGTGTTCAGTGAGTACCTGGACAGGTTTGTGGTCATCTTTGTAGATGACATTTTGGTCTACTCGACTTCTGAAGAGGAGCACAAGGAGCATCTAAAGATCAGGTTGGAGACGTTTCGGAGTCACCAACTTTATGCCAAGTTCGACAAGTGCGAATTTTGGCTGAGGGAGGTGATCTTACCTTTTAGGAGCCAAAATCATTGTTTTCACTGACCATGCTGCCTTGAGGCATTTGCTTGCCAAAAAGGATGCCAAGCCTAGGTTGATTAGATGGATCCTTTTATTACAGGAGTTTGATCTGGAAATTCATGATAAGAAAGGGTCCAAGAATGTGGTAGCTGACCATTTGTCCAGAATAATTGCCCCGAACTCCATGTTTATTAGAGATGCTTTCCCGGATGAGCACATTTTAGCTGTCTCCAATATTTCATCTGCATGGTATGCACACATTGTGAATTACAAAGTCATTGGACGAGTACTTGGAGATTGAACCAAAAATGAAAGAGAGAGATTCTTTGCTAGGGACAAGTATTATATTTGGGAGGACCCGAAGCTATTTTTCATTGGACCAGACCAAGTGATAAGAAGATGGGTCCCTGAGAGTGAGCATCAAAGTGTCCTCAAGTTTTGCCATTCTCTTGCTTATGGAGGGCATTTTTCAGGAAAGAAGACCGCTGCTAAGGTCTTAGACTCTGGTTTCTACTGGCCCACATTATTTAAGGATGCCCACCAATTTTGTAAGGCCTGTCCTAGATGTCAAACAATGGGAAATATTTCAAAGAAGGATATGATGCCTCTTAACCCCATTCTGGTTGTAGAAATTTTTGATGTATGGGGGATAGACTTTATGGGACCTTTTCCACCGTCTTTTGGATACACGTACATTCTAGTTGTTGTTGATTATGTGTCCAAATGGATAGAGACCATTGCCACAAAGACCAATGATCATAAGGTGGTCATCAAATTTGTTCAGAAAAATATCTTTTCTAGATTTGGGTGGCCCAAAGCAATCATTAGTGATGGAGGACCTCATTTCATTAACACTCAATTTAGAACCCTCCTAAGGAAGTATGGGATCACCCATAAGCTGGCAACACCTTACCATCCGCAAACCAGTGGACAAGTGGAAGTATCAAACAGGGAGATTAAAAACATTCTTCAAAAGTCAGTTAGGCCTGATAGGAAAGACTGGTCAGAAAGGTTAGATGATGCATTGTGGGCCTACCGAACTGCTTTCAAAACTCCCATTGGAATGTCCCCTTACGGCTTGTTTTGGAAAATCTTGTCATCTACCGGTAGAACTTGAGCATAGAGCCTATTGGGCTATTAAACAGGTAAATCTTGATTTAGCCCAAGCTGGTCAACAAAGGACCCTACATCTGAATGAGCTAGAAGAGCTCAGAAATGAAGCCTATGAAAGTTCCAAGATATATAAAGCCAAGGCCAAAGCATTCCATGATAAACACATTCATAGAAAAACTTTTCAAGTGCATGATAAGGTCTGGTTATTTTATTCTAGGCTTCGTCTGTTTCCGGGAAAATTGAAGTCCCGATGGGATGGTCCTTACACTGTTGTCAAAACTTATGACAATGGTGCTGTCATCATTCTTGACCCTAAAACGGGACAATCATTCACTGTTAATGGGCAGAGGTTAAAGCATTTCTTTGAAAACCCACATTCTTTGAAAATGAGTCTACCAAGCTAGCTGAGCCAAATGGAGCTTAATCGCGTCTGGCTGAAGATGATAAACTTAGCGCTCTTGGGAGGCAACCCAAGTGTATAGATTTCCTTCATCAGGTAATTCTCTGTCTTACTTTTCTTTCCTGTAAATAAATTGGGAAGGGTAGAATAAACATACATTCATAGGCATCACCCTAACCTGTGCTTCATTTTTTTTAGCTTGTACATATGCAAATAAAAATTTCACAATGTTTCATCTTTGAATAAAAATGCGTGGCTTTGTGCATCCGAGACTAGGTGTATGATCTTTAACCATTAAAATTTTGTGGTTGTCTCATCCCTTTGCAAATATCCATGTTAGATAACATTTAGTAAGGGATTACATGTACTTCTTGTCTACCTTATGTAAGGATTTATGGCAAGAAATTTTCATACACACACTACACAGCCACTTAGACTAGCTGAACCCGAATGTAGCAAATCTGTTAAAGTTAGTAAGAAAGAGAGGTGATTGGTTTTCTCCCATCCCCTTAAGTGAATTGTGAAGGAAGTGAAGGTATGTTATCAAGGAACCTGACTGTCCATCCTTCTTTTAAGAGGAAAAGAAAAGAAAAGCAAAAGCAAAAGCAAAAGAAAAATATATCCATGAAAAATGCCCCTGATCTGAGTAAAGTTGGACTCGATACTCTTGAAAAGTGATGGGTTGTGCAGCATTATGGATGAAAAAGAAAGAAAAATCATGAGTGCACAAAGTGCAAATAAAGGGGCAAAGTCCTCAGCTCAGAATAAAATAATCCTCAAGGAAGTTGGGCAGAATGGAACTGAGAGAAACAACCCAATCTGACTGAGCAAGGATCTTACTCCATAATTCCTTTCTTCTCCATCGAATCAATCTAATCTCAAATACTAGCTGAGATAGAGGAGCTTCAGAAGGACTGATGTAAACTCTTAAGTGTGCTATCATTCGTGCACTAATTTCTCGCCATAAGCCTTTAGAATTAAGAAAGACATATCTCTACATTAATCTTTTACATGATGACTATTTAACATAAGACATTACATCTTCTAGTCCTACATTTGGAGTAATTTTCATTGCTAAGGGACTAGCAATGTTCAAGTAGGGGGGAGTGATAACTGCACAATTTTTCGTGTTAAATTTCATACATATAGTTTATTTTAGACAACCATTGTCTATGAATAATGTGCACATTGACATTAATTTCTATTTCATCCATAAATAATTTTTTTGAACATGTTAGTTGATATTTGGGGTTAGAAAACATGTTAGATTTGCATTTAATCATTTCTTTCAGAATAACTAATTAGGTTTATTTTAAGAAATAAAAGATTTTTAAATAATTTTTGTATATAAATAAATTTTGCTACTTTTGTAAATATTTTTTTAGTAAGTGTGAGTTTGTAAATAAATACTCCACCATATCCAATCCTATCATGACACATACCCCACCCCGTCATAAATCCATTACATATTATTTCCCTCATCTCACCATAAGTGAACACATACCCCCTAAGTCCATTTCGCCATTTCCCTTTTATCCAACCAAAAAATTGGCCACTTAAAGTCTGATTTAAACCCTTTCTTCCTCAGCTGAAGCAGATTTGGGGTTTGCTCTGGCGGTGCGTGCTGGACCAGGGGTTGGCTGGCCATGGACACCTGGTGGCTGAGGTGATGCAGGGGCGCAGATGGCCGGATCTCCCGTGCGAAGCAGAAGTGGATCTGGCGAAGGCGCCAAGGGCTTGGGCTGCTGTGTGCTGTGAAGGTGTGGCCGGGTGTGCAGTGTGGGTGCCACTGGGCAAGGCGCTGTGGGCATGGCGATTGATGGGAGCGGATGTGGCTGGCAGGCAGATGGAGCCAGCGGCCGGATCTACTCTGCTGGGGTGTGGTGCTGGGCGTGTGGAGCAGCTCGGGTGCCCAGGCGATGGGTCCTGGACCTGGTGCGATGGCGTGCGGCTGATGCTGATGTGGCTGGCGCATGTAGAAACTGGCTGAGGTGTGCGTGATGGAAGTGGTGCACTGTGGATCTGAGCAGATCAGGTGTGAAATGGCGATGGGTCCGTGCGAAGCAGACCTGGGGTGCTCGTGCGAGGCTGTTGGCACCTGGAAACAGAGACAATGGAGCCTATAAAAGGGACCCCATGGTCCTCTTCTCCGGATGGGGGGGGGGGGGGGCGAGTTCGAATTTTTTTAGGATTGCTAGTTTTATTTCTTCTGTCAGCCGAGCAGTGAGGGAGACGGGTTGCTAGTTAAGTTTTTGGGATTTCTTTTCTGTCAATTTTTCGGTATTCTTCCTTTCAGCAGAGCTTGGCGGGTTGGAGTTTTTAGGATCTTTGTTTTCTAACTGTTCTTCCCTTCTTCTGTGCAATTTGCTTAGTTCAATTGTTCCGTGAAATTTTCTGAGGGTGAATTTGTCCAGTCTTTTGTTTTCCAGAACTCAATCTTATGGCATTTATTTCCGTTCTTGTGAATTTGCCTTCATCTGTGCTAATTAGAGAGATCAGATTCGAGGGGTTGCTGCATATTTTTGTTGGATTTTTCTTCTCTTCGGTTGTTCTATCTGCTGAGAGAGGAGTTTAGCTATTCAACTGTTGGGATTTTAATTCCTGCTGTGAGCAGAGGTGGGCATTTGAATTCTTTTGCTATGAGATCTGCCATGTGAGAGGACCGAAGGCTTCTATTCTTCTCTTCTGCTGTTGTTTGCTGCTGGGAGGAGGATTCCAGAGGGTTTTGGGGACCAGCATTTGAGAAGGTTTTTGCTACTATGAGGAGCGTCTGTGATAGTTCAAATTTCTTGGAGGTTCGACATCCGGGAGTCTTGCTATTGGGAGATGGTTCTGCTGTGAAGGTTCTGCAACGTTGAGAGGTTCGATATTATTTTTGGGGAATTTCTAGTTCAGAATTCCAGTGGGTTTTAGGTTCAGATTTTTTTTTAGAGTTTCTCTTTACTGTAAGGGGTTGGGAGTCTGCTTGTTTTTAGTTTTCTTTCTGTAAGCATGAGGGAATCAGAGTTCAGCATTTTGGGATTTTAAAGCATTTTTTTTTCTTCTGTGTTCAACCAGAGTTCAGACTGGGGAGGGTTTTACTTCTGCTGTGAAGGGGTTGGCTGGTGCGATTGTTGGGAGTTTTCCTTTCTTCTGGTTCTGTTGTTTTGTAAGTAGGTTTCTGGTTCAGCATATGTTCTTGTTCAGCATTTGTTTTTGAGAGGAGATTGATCTAGTGTGTCGCAGGGTATAGTGATCTAAGATTTTAGTTCATGTTATTCTCTGTGCAAATCTTTGATTAAGTTTTTTTTAATTTCTTTCCAGTCTCATTTTGATCCATGTTCTTCAGTAATAGCAATAGAAATCTGATTTAGCAACTTTAAATTTCTGTTTCTTGTTTTCTATCTGAATCTTAAGCTATGAGAGTAGTGATCCGGTGTTTGTGGAGAGTTATGACTGTTCATCCCCTGAGCTATAGGGGTACATGGCTAAATTGGTTTGATAATGTTCTTTTGAGATTTCTTGCTCTGTCACCTTCTCATTTCCATAAATTTTAAATCATTTTAGAATTAGAGTTGCATCGTTGTGCAATCTTAGTTTAATTTCTATTTCAGATTTCTGTCTACTTATTTGATCCCTCGAGCTGTGAGGGTACAGTGATATCATATCTCTTCCATTTTCAATTCCACTTGTTCTTTCATTAAGTTTGATCTGTCAAGATTGTGCGGAATTTGATCGGTGTTGTTTACACATTCACTTTTAATGCATTGTCGATAGAGACTTCAAGTCAAAGTAGTTTAATTCAAGCTTTATTCTGCCTCTCTGTGGATATGACATGTTCTCACCACTGTATGAGTTCATTTTTGCTATTTTAAATTTGTGAGACAGTTTAGAGAAGGCGAGCATTTTGACCTGTGCAATGAACTTTGAACAACGAGAGGGCACAATCAACAATGTCGCGCGCTTCATCTTGCCTTCCCCCTCTCTCCCTCCGCCCCTCCCTTTGTTTTTCTGTCTGTCTCTCTCATCACCCCCCTGGCCTTCCCTTATCGCCCTCCAGCAGTCTGGCCCTCTCTCTGTCTATTGCTCCCTCTCATAATCCCCCCACCTGCCCTTCCCCCTCTCCCCCTTCGTCCCTCCCTCTCTCTCTCTCTCTCTCTCTCTCATCCCCCCACCTACCTGGCCTTCCCCCTCTCCCCCTCCCTCCCTCCCTCTATCTCTCTGTCTCTCTCTCTCATCCCCCACCTACCTGGCCTTCCCCCTCTCCCCCTCCGGCCCTCCCTCTGTCTCTCTCTGCGGATCTCTCTCTTTGTCCGCCAGTGCCTTGCACTGTCTCTCACTATGCTGAATTATCTTTTATTATGCATTTAGAGATTATTTTTTTGTGGTTTATTGAATTATCTTTTTATTTTATGGGGTGTGAATAGATTCACATGAAGCAAGATTTATTGCCTATTTCGGTGGACAACAATGTGGCATCTTTTAATGCATGCACTGACAATACTCCCATCAGTGATAGTAATGATATAATTCTTAGCTTGGATGAAGGTGTACAAGATGTTGATAATGCAATGGTGGTAAAAACATCTAGAAAAAGGAAATTGTGTTCAGTTGTTTAGAATGATTTTGAAAACAGTAAAACCCCTAATGGTAGAGATATTGCAACATGTCTTCATTGCAAAAGGGCATTTGATGAAGTTAGTTCAAACGACACCACTCATTTGATGAATCATATAAAGAGATGCCCACAGAAGGTTCATGGTGATATCAAACGACAAATGTTAAATGCAACCAAGTCTGCAAATGAAATGAATGCAAAGGTTGTGAATTTCAAATTCGATCAAGGGCGCAGTCGTCAAGATCTTGCAAAGTTGATAATCAAACATGAGTTGCCTTTCACTTTTGTTGAATATGAGTATTTTGATATATTTGTTTCTAATCTGTAGCCTCAATTTAAATCTTGTTCAAGAGCTACCATTAAAACTGAAATGATGAAAATCTATGAAGAATAGAAGGATAAATTATATAAAGCTCTTGACAAAGTTGGATAGTCGAATTGGTCTCACCACTGATTTGTGGACTTCAGGACAAACTATGGGTTATGCTTGTTTGGCTGCACATTATATTGAAGATCAATGGGAATTGAAGAAAAAAATTCATCCTTTTGAATATGTTCCAACTCCACACACTGCAGATGTATTGTTTAAAGTTGTGAAAACACAACTTTTGAATTGGAATATTAATAAGAAATTGTGTGTCATCACTATTGTAATCTCTGGTATGTTCAGATCGATGTTTACCGGGTTTGGGGGCTAGTGTGTGGTCCATTGGTTGAGTGAGTGTGTTTATACATGTTTTTACAGGTTGGTGTGGCAGGTTGGGAGGCTGGAGGGCTGGAAATCTCAACCCAAACTGCGAGACCCCAAATTTTCTGTCATTTTATATCGTGCATTTTCTCGTTATGCATATAGCGTGTGTATTAAAATTTTGCATATTAAATTATTAAATTGTTCATGTGTATATGCATGTATCTATATTATTTTTTGTGGGTATAGGTAAATAACTAATTTGTACATGAAGTACTTATTTAAGTACTATGCATAGTATATTAAATAATGTTGTGCATGCAAATATGTGAATTTTGCTATACATCTTATAGGTATATATGAGTTAATTTTATTGCATGTAATGTGTATATAGGTGCATGTTGAATCTATTTATGGAAGTACATATTGTATTTACTTATTTCATGTACAATATATGTAACTATATGTGTAGATGTATGTATATATATATATATATATATATATATATATATATATATATATATCTAATAAAGTGTTCTACCCAAAAATTTAACTAAATGTTCACAAATTTGTTTCTTAATGAAATGGAAATTAAAATCAAATTGCACCATATTTACAGATAAAAGATGTCTAAAATTACTATATGTATGACATTTAACCCAAAAATTCATGTAGTTATCACTCCCCCCTACTTAAACATTGCTAGTCCCTTAGCAATAAAAAATACTCAAAATATAGGACTAGAAGATGTAATATCTCATGCTAACCAGCCATCATGTAAAAGATTCATGTAAAGACATGTCTTTCCTAATTGTAAAGGCTTATGGCAAGAAATTAGTGCACAAATGGTAGCTCACTTAAGAGTTCACATCAGCCCTTCTGAAGCTCCTCTGCCTCAGCTAGTAATTGAGATTAGATTAATTCGAGGGAGAAGAAAATAATTGTGGAATAAGATCCTTACTCAGTCAGATCGGGTTGTTTCTCTCAGTTCCATTCTGCCCATCTTCCTTGAGGATTATTTCTCTGAGTTGGGAACTTTGCCCCTTTATTTGCACTTTGTGCACTCAGAATGTTTTTCTTTTTCATCCATAATGCTGCACAACCCATCACTTTTCAAGAGTAGCGAGTCCAACTTTACTCAGATCGGGGCATTTTTCATGGATAATTTTTTTTTTTGCTTTTTGCTTTTTCTTTTCTTTTCCTCTTTACGGAAGGATGAAGAGTCAGGTTCCTTGATCACATGCCTTCACTTCCTTCGCAATTCACTTAGGGGGAGGGGAGAAAACCAATCACCTCTCTCCTACTAGCCTTAACAAATTTTCTACATTCAGGTTCAACTAGTCTCAGTGGTGTGTAGTGTGTGTATGAAAACTTCTTGCCATAAATCCTTACATAAGGTAGACAAGAAGTACACGTAACCCTTTACTAGAGGCTACCAAACATGGATACTTGCAAGGGAATGTGACAACCACAAAATTTTAATGGTTGAAGATCACACACCTAGTCTGGGATGCGCAAAGCCACGCATTTTTATTTCAAGATGAAACATTGTGAACCTTTTAATTGCATATGTACAAGCTCAAGAAAAAGAAATGAAGCAATGTTTGGGACGAGAACTATGAATGCGTGCATATTCTACCTCTCCACCCTACTTATTTACAGGAAAAGAAAGTAAGATAGAAAATTACCTGATAAAAGAAATCTGTACACTTGGGTTGCCTCCGAAGAAGCGCTAAGTTTACCGTCTTCAGCCGGACATAATTAGGCTCCATTTGGCTCAGGTAGCTTGGTAGAATCCGTTTTCAAGAAATGTGGGCTTTCAAAGAAATGCTTTAACCTTTGCCCATTGACAGTGAATGAATGTCTAGTTTTTGGGTCAAGAATAATGACAGCACCATTATCACAAGCTTTGACAACACTGTAAGGACCATCCCATCGGGACAAGTTTCCACGAAGCCTAGAATTAAATAGCCAGACCTTATCATGCACTTGAAAATTTTTTCTATGAATGTGTTTGTCATGGAATGCTTTGTCTTTGGCTCTATAGATTTTTGGCTTTGGCTTTGGATTATTCTCTCCCTTAAACCCTAGAGCACAGGGTTGGTCTACTACTTTTTTTACACCAGATTCTTCCAAGAAGTCTACCACTAGACAACTCTCTCCTTGATCATGGTGCCCAGATGCCTTAAAAATATTGATACTAACCCGCTCATCCCCAAATGATATATCCATCATCCCGGTAGCACAATTAATGTTAGCCCTAGCTGTGGCCAAAAAAGGTCTACCAAGAATGATGGTGGACTGAGTTAAATCCTGAGGAGTGTTCATGTCCAAAATGATGAAATCGGCAGGAAAGTAACAATCATTGATTTTTATAATAACATCCTCAACTAAGCCTTTAGGAGTGGTAACAGACCGATCAGCTAGTTGAAGGACGACAGAAGTGGGTTTCAATTCTCCTCACTTGAATTTCTCAAAAATAGCATAAGGTAGGAGATTGACACTGGCTCCCAAATCCAAAAGACTGCTTTCAAAAGTGACTCCACCGATGGTGCAAGGAATTAGTGGAGTGCCTAGATCTTTAAGCTTCTTAGGGAGTTTGTTCAAGATAACGGCACTCACAGTTTCTGGAAGAATGATTGTTTCAATTTTATTCCTCATTTCACGTTTTGGAGTGCACATTTCTTTTAAGAATTTGGCATAAGCAGGCACATGCTTAATGGCATCAAGGAGAGGAATGTTGACATGAACTTGCTTAAAGAGTTCCAAGAGTTCTTCATTATCAGTTTGTTTGTTTTTGGGTTTTGGCTTTAAAGCTTCAGGAAAATGGACTCTTGGAATGTAACAGTTTGGGTCTTCATTTATTTTGACTTTGTCTAGGGATTCTTCTGTCATTTTCTCTTTTCCCTTGGATTTTTCCTTTTCAACATTCTCTTCAATTTCCTCTTCAATTTCATTTTCTTTATCCTCATTCAATGTTGACATGTGTGGGTGAGGATTTATCAAGATTTTTCCACTTCTTAAAGTTGACACAGTTTTGACATCTTCCACTTGGGGGCCCCTAACTTGGGCAGGAGGAGGGTCCTGTTGTATAGGTTGATTCTGAATTTGAGGTGCTAGAATATTCTGGACAAAAGCTTGTTGTTGGTTTTGTGGTGGAGGGGCATTCGGTCTTGCAGGTGGTCTATACCGCTGAGCTTGATGGTATTGCTGGTTCTGATAAAATCCGGGAGGGTTGTTCCTTGGGTTTGCTACAGCTTGACTTGGCAACTGACCCAATTCCCTCCTATGACACACATCAGCAATCTGCGACTCTATCCTTGCCAAATTTTGTTGAAAATTTTGGTTTTGAGTTTGATATTGAGTTTGTTGTTCTTGCATAGTTTGGCATAGAGTTGCCATCATATTTTGGAGTTGATTCATTTTATCATCCCAATTAGGCTGAGGAGGTGGTGGTTGATATGAAGGTTGTTGGAAATTTGTGTGAGCAAATTGATTTGAATTTTGACTTCCTTGGAATTGTGGAGGTTTTGAGTTAGAAGATTGGCCAAATCCCAAATTCTGATTGGGATAGGATTGACCGTACATGGATTTCTTGAAGGTAGGTTGGGAAACTTGTTCAGATTGATTTTTCCATGAAAAGTTTGGATGGTTTCTCCAACCAGGGTTGTATGTGTTAGAGTATGGATCATAGGAGGGTTTGTAGAAGCCTTGAGCAGCTTGGACTTGTTCCTGAATGAAAGGGGGTAATTGGGCAGTAGTGGGACAAGCACTGGTGGGATGAGCTGGGCTAGCACATATAGCGCAAGTTTCAGGTGGTTGAGAAAATTTAGGTGTGGCTTGCCTAGTCAAAGACAGTAATTGATCAAATTTTTGTTCTAACTTCTGCTCCAATCTTTGGTCAAGTCTAGCTAACATGTCTTCTACCCTAGAGTCTGATTCTCCTCTCTCCCTTAATTCATACATCCCTGCCTTCTTTATAGGTCCTAGTGCTCTCTCATAAGAGTGGAGTGAGGCATGATTGATAGAGTTCTCACTCAATGTCTCAAACAGATTATATGCCTCATCCTCACTCTTTGTCATGAATGCTCCTCCACATGAGGCATCAACCATCTGCCTATTGATTCAGTCAGTCCTTCATAAAAAGCTTGGACTATTTGCCACCTCGACAGACCATGATGGGGGCATTTTCTAAGCAACTCCTTTAGTCTTTCCCATGATTCATGCATTAATTCTCCCGGGTGTTGGGAGAATCCAGTGATTGCTCTTCTCATTGTATTTGTTCAGCCAATGGGGTAAAATTTCTTCAAAAATTCCTGCTGCATTTCTGGCCAAGTTGTAATTGTTCTCCCTATCGTTCCTAACCAATATTTGGCCTTGTCTTTCAAAGAGAATGGAAATAGGGTCAGTCTTAAGGCATTTTCAGTAAAGTTCTGGATCCTTACAGTGGAACAAATTTCTAAGAACTCATCTATATGTCTGTAGGGATCTTCATTGGGATTGCCATAGAAAGATGGCAACATTTGAATGGTTCCAGGCTTGATTTCAAAATGATTTGCAGGAATTTCTGGCCTAATGCAAGTGGCAGGTTGATAATTAGAAGGAATAAAGTATTCCTTCATCTGTCTGGGTGCAGCCTCTTCTACATTTCTAACAACTTGGTTTTGATTTTGGTTGGCCATCCTATGAAAGAATATTTCAATCTCGTCTATAGGTTGAGCCAAATCTATGTCCAGAGAACGTCTACCAAGCATGCACAGTGGAAAAGCCCTCTATTTAAGATTTTTGAATTTTTTGTTATATTTTTATTGATTTTTGAATTTTTATGACAAACACAAACAATCACACACTTTCAAAACAAATTATCCTAAACTCTAAGTGTTCCTTGGACTTATGATATTTTTCTGAAAATCAGATTTATGCTTGATTAAGTCCAATCCAAACTCTTCTTGTACTGGCCAGGTAAGAGGTGGAGTAGAGGGAGGCCCCCCTTGCTTTCGCAATGACCCAATTAAATAACCTCTAGCTCACTTAAGCGTAAGCTTTTTAACCTCTAATCCTAGACACCAGACTTGAAGAGAAGTCTTAGAATTAAGAAAGAACAAATCTAATTATGAACCCTACGGCCAAGTTTACTGGTTTTTATTAAAAGCTGAGAAAAATGCAAGAATGTGAAAATTTTTATGATTTTTCGGCAAAGGAAAGGGTGATGAAATCCCTCACCTTATCTTTTTATTCTAATGGGTGAAGCCCTTAAGCAGTCCCATTTTCAAATGTGAAGTGCACAGATCAAATTCAAATAATGGGTTGTCTAATGCTAAGTCTAATGCATGAAACGAGCGATGGAAGGCTTACCTTTCCCGCGCACTCTTCAATGCAAGAAAATGAAATAAAATTCAAATGACTATTAAAATGATGAATGTCCTAAAACATGGGGTCCTAATCTTGAGAAATGAAATTTTTATTTACAAACAAACGGCTAACATGAAAGAGCGATTTGGAAATTTTTTAGACTTTAGATTTTTTAATTTTTATTTGTTTTTTTTTTGTACTAAATGAAATGGAATTTAACTAAGAAAATATAAAGTGATACTATAAACTAATTCTCAAACCACACAAACCACAAAAGAGGCCAATTATTACATGCCAACGGGAAATAAATCTCTGTACATGCACAGAGAGTACATCAAAGCCTCACTACAACTTTCTCTCACACTCCCCTATCTAAATTTCTGAATTAAAAACAATTGTAAAAACCAAAATCAGCAAGCTCCTCCAATGGGCTTCAAAGGTCAAGCCCAATCTCCAAGTTCCTCTCCTTGTGCAAATCTGAAATGAAAGCCCAATAACAAGTCAATATAAAGTTCAAAGCAAATGAAATCAAATCAAAACAGAATTAAATCAAACTCTAACGCCTCCCCGGCAACGGCTCCAAGATAACGTGCGCATTGTTGATTGTGCACTTCCGTTGTCGAGAGTTCCGTGCACGAATCAATATACTCACCTTCTCTAAACTGTCTCACAGATATAAAATTGCAAACATGAACTCATACAGTGGTGAGAACAGGTCATATCCACAGGGAGGCTGAATAGAAATTGAATTAAACTACTTTGATTTGACAACATTCTCACGGACACAATAACACTGGGATAACATTGCATGAGAATTAATTCTGTAAATTGCACCAGTCAAATTCCTCACAACTCGACGGATCAAAGATAACGAACGAACGAACTGGATTGAAATTAAAAAAAAAAAGAACTTGGTATCACTGCACCCTCTCAGCTCGAGGGATCAAACAAGTATCAATATCGACTCTACACAAATACTAGTCACTATTTCCAGAACTTAAAGATCAAATAGAAAATAAGAAACAGAAGTTTACTGTTGAAAACAGAAATGTATCTTTGCTAAATTGGACTTCTCACACTATGAAGAATAGAAATAAGAACAAAAGTAAGAATATCGAGAAGCTCCGAAATTCCTCAACAATTCAAAACTATTCTCTGCTGCAATAAGAACTTGAACTCACAAATTCACTCCTTGACTTGGACTCTCCGAAAACTTTCTGGATGCCAGACAACTCCAGGACAAACCAAGAAATCGAGTAGTCTTGGCTGTTCTGTGCTGTCTCTGTAGCATACACTTTCGGATCATCTTCTTGCACAGTCACTAGGATTGATCACCCCCAACACAGAGAAATGGAAATTGCCCTGAATTGATCTCCTCAGAAGCAACCGAACAAACTCACCCACCCCAATCTTCACAGAAGAAAAGAAGTGAAATCTCCTGACAACATCAATGATCCCCCTCCCCGCAGCCACATCAACCAAATAAATTGCAGAAGAAATGGACAAAGCAACAAACCTGGACCCCAAAACCCTCTGGAATCCTCCTCCCAGTAGCAAACAACAGTAGAAGAGAAGAGTAGAAGCCTTCAGTCCTCTCACAGATGCTGATCTCACATCAAAAGAATTCAACTGCTCACCTCTGTTCACAACAGTTGAGCTTTCAACAATTTCCACAGAAGGGAGTAAAGAACAGTTGATTGCAACAAATTTTCACAAAAGAAATTAATCTCAAGGTTTTGCACAGAAAGAAATAAAGAACAGTAAGCGATTCACATGGAAGAAAAAAAAATGCAGATAAACTGAAATAAACGCCATCGATTTGAACTCTTCAAAACAGAAAAAAAATTGAAAACTAAATGCATTAAACTTCACTGGCTCAACATCTGAAACACTAACAGAAGTGGAAAATTACATTGGATCAAACCATGTAAATACAGAAGAAAAGGGACAAGCAATTGCAATAACGAAAATGGACAAAACAAGCTCCAATGGATCGAACTCTCCCAACCCTCAAACTCTTACAGATCTGAAAAGAAAAATTACAGAAAATAATGCTAGTGAAAACCCCCACCCAACCATGAATTTAGACATCTTTTATCTGTAAATATGGTGCAATTTGATTTTAATTTCCATTTCATTCAGAAATAAATTTGTGAACATTTAGTTAAATTTTTGGGTAGAACACTTAGTTAGATGCTCATCTAATAAAGTCAATGCCTTTAGAATAGTTTGATTAATAAAGTGTTTTCTCTTTTTGTAAAATACATTGTACATAAATAATTCTTGGTCTTATACTTTCATAAATAATTCTTGTAAATACTAATTAGACTCTTATATTAGTTGATATTTAGAATACACATGTTAGATTCAAATAAGTCATTTGGATTGATTAATTAGGTCTCACAGATATATTTTGGAAATGAAGAATTTTGTAAATAAATTCTATACATTGCAGTTGGAAAATAGTGTGTAAATAAATAAAAACTTTTACTAAAAAATCATTTTAATCACATTGTGCCACATACCCTACCAAATCCCATTAAAATAAAAATACACACCTAACCCATCCACTCACCTCTCTTAACTCTTTTTATGTTTCTTTCCATCAGGTCAAAGGCGGTGGCGATTTGGGACAGCTGCAGCTGCTGCGTGTGAAGGTAGAGCAGTGGAAGCTCCTGGAAGCTGGGGCGGCTGTGCTGGTATGGTGGAGTGGCTGGAGTGTGTGGGATGGTGCAGCGCTACAGGAGCAGCTGGCAACCAGCCCCCAGGTGCGCTCAAGCGATGGAAGCGGCCCAGGCTGGTTGGTGATCTGCCGTGCGTGGCAGTGAGGTGCAGCAACGGTGTGGATCGGCTGAGGTGCGATGGCGATGGCATCTGGCTGGCGATGAGGCGATCCGGCCCGTGCATCTGGTGGAGCTAGGCGCGATGCTGAGGTTTGTGTTTTGCAGGCGATGTGGCGCTGTGCTGTGGAAGCTGATGCAGCAGTGCGAAGCAGGATCCGACGTGTACGGCAGATGGTGATTTGGGGAGAGCGATGGCGGATCTGGCCGTTGCGGAAGCTGGAGGCAGAGGACTGGTAGGCGATGGCCAAGGCGTGTGGTGCTGAGATGGCGATCCAGGTGAGGCTGGCGTGGCGATCCTGGTGCAGAGTTGAGGCGGCAACCAGATCTGGGCAGGAAGGAGATGGAGGCCCGGGCACCTATAAAAGGGACCCCAAGGCCCTCAGCTCAGGAGTTCAAGTTTTTTTTAGAATTTTTAAGATTTTTATTTTTCTGTTCTTCAAGTTCTTAGGAGCTCGACTGTGGGAGTTTTTTTTTTTTTGGGTTTCCTTTATGTTCTTCCCTCCTGCTGGTTCGGCTAGTTGAAGCAGGGGAGGGGTTGGAGTTCTTAGAGATTTTCCTTTCTGCAAGTTTATTTCTGTATGCTCTTTTTTCTTTCAGTAGAGGGAGACAGGTTGGAGAATTAGGAGAGTTTGATTTGTAATTTTTGTTCTTCCAGAGTTGAGGAGCTTCGTCAGTTCAAATTCCTGAGATTGTTTTCTTGCCATTTTACTCCTGTAATTTCTTTTCAGCAGACAGTAGAAGGAGAAGGGTTCGACTGTTAGAATTTTATGGTTTTTCTTTCTTCTGAATCGAGATGTCTTCTTCCATATCTGTTTTGTTGTTCGAGAGTTGCCTTGTTATTGAATGAGATAATTTGGTTAGGTTATGTGGATTTGCCAGGGGCGATTCCTTCTGCTTTCGCTGCTCTGTGATGGCCTGAAGTTTTTTCTACTATTTTTCTGTGCTTCTGGGGGATTACTTCTGTTCAGATGATTGCAGGGGAGAAGAACTTTATAAATTTCTTTTGAGTTTTTCCATTCTTCTGTAAGGGGTTGGAGTCTTGTTGTGTTTGTTCTTCTGTTATGGGAGTTCGGCTGCTGTGAGAGTTGTGAGGTTGGTGTGGAGAGATCGATCCAGAGATTTTAATTTCTTATTTCTGCAATTAGTTGTTCATTTATGCTTTGTTAGATAGTTTGGTCCAGTGATGTTGTTTGCATTTAATTTTCATTTTCTCTATATTTAGAATAGATAGATCCAATGTGTTGCATTTACTTTTCAATTCTGTTGTGCTTAGAGTTCGATCCATTGCATTTGTTAAATTCTTCTATTCTTGCTCTAATGGTTGAGCATTGATAGATAATTCGACATTTGTAAGGGGATCAGATCCGGATTTTTGGCGTTATTTTTTTGGCCTTACAGTTTAATGTCTTTTATCATTTCTTAATCTAGAGTTTATTACATCGTGTTCTCATTTTGTTCTTCATCTTATAGTTCGTAGTGTTGTTAGATTGGTGTTGTTCATAGAAGTAACTCTATTACAATATTATTTTGGTGAAAATGTGCCCGTTAGAATGGTTTCAATTCAAAGTAGTTTAATTCAAATTCCATTCAGCCTCTCTGTGGATATGACCTGTGCTCACCACTATATTAGTTCATCTTGGTGATTTTAGATTTGTGAGACAGTTTAGAGGAAGTGCGCATATTGACTTGTGCGAGGAACTCTGGACAACGAAAATACACAGTCAACTTTGTTGCGCGTTTCATCTTGGCACCGTTGCCGGGGAGGCGTTAGAGTTTGATTTAATTCTGTTTTGATTTGATTTCATTTGCTTTGGACTTTATATTGACTTGTTATTGGGCTTTCATTTCAGATTTGCACAAGGAGAGGAACTTGGAGATTGGGCTTGACCTTTGAAGCCCATTGGAGGAGCTTGCTGATTTTTGGTTTTTACAATTGTTTTTAATTCAGAAATTTAGATAGGGGAGTGTGAGAGAAAGTTGTAGTGAGGCTTTGATGTACTCTCTGTGCATGTATATATATATATATATATATATATATATATATATATGTCAATTCAAGTGTGCGTGTGCAAATTGATTATTGTCGTATAGATTATTCTTATTTAACTTATTGTATATTGCATCTTAATAATACCGTGCGTATGCTATCTAACTATTTAAGTGCATATTATACTATTTATCCCATGGATATTGTGTGTAAATATACATTGTACATATGTATATATGTATGTTATCTTATACATGTGATTTCTAAATAATTATATACGCATTAAGTTGTCTATAGTATATATGGTACTTAAATAATATTGTGCATATGATAGGTAAGTATTGTTATATACCTTATAATTGCATGTGAGTTATTTTTCGTACATGTATATCTTTAAGTGTGCATGCATTATCTTACTATCGATGTACATGTTATATTTAATCATTCCAAGCATATTGTAGGTGACTATGATGTGTATATGTATACATGCATATGTTCATCTTGTTCAATTGATATTTATCTATTTCTAGGCCTGATAAATTGTTATGATGTGTATGATGCTTAAATAATAATGTGCATAGTGCATGTATCTAAATGGTGTAAGCATGAATATATATATATATATATATATATATATATATATATATATATATATATATATATATATATATAACATTGTACCTATGATATCTACCTATTTCAGTCCCCATTAAACTGGTTATGCTGCAATTGTGTGTTTGTTTTGATGTTTATCTCAATTCTAGCCGAAATACCCAGTTGGCGTCCAGATCGATGGACGCTAACCCCTCTGCGGGCGGCACCCTGGGTGGACGCCAACCCCATGTTGGCGGCACCAGATGTTGACGCCAAGTTCCCTACAGTGTGACGGTTTTAGATTTGGTAACGCTCGCATTTTGCCCCTTTCCAGTTTAGGAAACCCATCCCAAACCGTAGGAAACCTGCCCTAGTACGTACCCAACCTGCCTAGCCTTATAAAAACACCCTTTTCTAGTCGCGCCAAGTCTTTTAGGGGTCATTGGAGAAGCTAGGGTTTATGTGAAGAAAAGCTATTATTTGACGACTTCAATCCGGCGACTGGAGGAGTTTCCTGGAGGTCTACACTGACTGGAGGATAATCCAACCATCGAGGAAGCATCCCCAACTCCGAGGATCAACCCACATCAACAGGAGAATCAGATTTGAAGAGTTTTTGAGCACCCTCTTGGCTTGGCCGAGGAGGGCTTCACCAACAAGATTTGATCTTCTCGGATTTATTTGGAGGCAAGTAACTTATGGATGTCAATCCTACACATGTCCCCTTAGTATTTTTTGGATTTTTCCTCGTGTCCTGGAACCTCCAAATTCCCCTTATTTTGATGTGTTGTCTGCATGGTGTACTGGAAGAAGGTTGGCGGCCACATCCTGTGCCGCCAAGATCCTGTGCTGGTGGCACCAGAGTGTGCCGTTTACAGTTGGCGACCACATCCTGTGTAGTTAAGTTCTTCAGAGTTTTAAAAGTGCACTATTTTATCTTTAAACTATATTATTTGGACTTCTGGATGAATATGCATGCTATAAAAATTGTCTATGGTCAAGGTCAGTCATTAGGTCACATCATGAGGTTGTACTGAATTTTCATGATTTGTGTTAATTATTAAAATTCTGGAAATTAAATTATGAGCATAATATGACCTTATTTAATATGTGTAAATAAATCTGTTGTGATTTATGGTTTCATAATTTTTTTGCAATCATGTAATCACCGTCTTTAAGTATTAGCACTGTTAGGATTAGTTATTATACTGTAATTTCTACTTAAGGGAATTTAGTGATGAATGTACCTATAATTGGTTTTAATTACTATAAATATATTTACTGTTCGAGAAAAAAATCTGTAAAATTGAGCATGTGACATATTTACTGTTTGAAATCTGTTATAAAAATTTCATGATGTTTTAATAACAGTAGGTACTGTTATGGTTTTAAATGAGAAAATGACCATATTGAGCATGTTAGGTTTAATTATGTGTAAATCAAGGGTTAACAGCATGTTAATATCTTGTTTTAAGTTGTTTATCATTGTTAAATAGTAAGAGTAAATTCTATAAGCTGAAATGTAAATGTTATGCAAAGTGTATGTAAAAAGGGATGAAAGTGTGTATATGAGCATGAGTAAAAGGCGACAAAGTATGATAATGTGATTAATGTAAAATTGGGTCGAGATTGACACTCCTACCATAGGGGTCTGAGAGTTGTACTATATAAAAGTCCCTATGGAAGGCTCAACTTTGTGAAATATATCCCAAGGGGATTAGGATGAAATCCGAGAGGTGGACAAGTTCCACTGGTTAGGGTGGAGAGGGCTTCTCCCAGTTCTGCGCAGTTACCTAGATTTGTCACCGCATTGCCTATGTGATGAATATGTGATATGTGAATGTGAGATATGATATGTTCTATGTTTTCCTCTAGTTGGTAGTTAGGACTATGTGTCATGGCAACTTAAGTAATAAAATGTGAATAAAGTGATGTGACATATGAATATGGCACGTGGTAAGTGCCCATGATGCACGTGGTAAGTGTAATTGATGTGACATGTGATAAATGTGAGTGCAAGAGTAAATGAAATGGAAGGAGTGTGAAATGATATGTAAGGGAGAGTAAATGAAAATGAGAGTACAATTGCATGTGAAAACCCATGTAATAATGTATGTATATATATTCATGTCTGTAACGGCCCCAACGCCCGGATCCCCGATTCTCACCAACGATCCGAACACCGGCACCACCGCCCACGGGTCCAGAGACCCGGAAGGGCTAACGGATCGGTCTAAAAAGATATGTTACATAAATAAATAACAATAAACGTACTAAAGTGCACCACAAGTGAATGAAGAGTGTCCAATACTAAGTAACAGTCTAGTACACTCCCAAAGTAAATAAAGTACATGTGCTGAAATAAACGGTAAGGAACACGTCCCTTAGGGGCATACCCCGAGGGTGAAGTACAACTGCTGTGGGAACACTGCCACTAGAGACGCCGACTATTGTGGGCCTGTCTCCTCAGTCCGCCGCAGAGGGAGCTGCTGTGAAGTCTCACCTACAAAACAGGGAGTGAGCTTTACGAAGAAGCCCAATAGGGACTACCAATCTCCCACTGGTTCTAACAGCAGAATAGAACTAATGTGCAATAATTAAATAAAGCAGTAAAGTATATTCTACTAACTAGAGTCAAGTGCGGAAGTGTGAAAGAAACTACACGGTTGTCGGTCTAAGCTACTCAAGGGAACCGTAAAACCCGTGCACACCAAGGCACCACAAGAACCCAACTGTAAACACAGATAGTAGAAACTGCCTGGACAAACACACTAGCTACAGAACACTACACTAGTCAACCGGTCAAGTGCGCCATGCCCCTTACCCTCGACCAACGGTCCATGTCTAGCACCTCCCGTCAGAGTGAGATGCGGAACTAAGAACAAACACAACTGCCGTAGTTTTTCCGGACTACGGTCCCATGCCTGACCCCTCTAATTGGTTCCGAAACTACGTAGAGTGAGGCAGTCAGAAAGGACTAGCTGGTCCACACCGTAAGAGAACCACACTACCTCGGAGAACCAGACCAACTAAGAGATCTCTACAAACAACTCTACGCCACTGTCCCCACCGTTTTCCCCTTCTGCTCCAAGTCCGTGACTTGAGTACGCCCGCCGCCCGAAGAACTCCCTCTAACAGACGCGCGGGGATGGGGGTCCCAGGTAACGTAACAACTTGTCTCGTGGAAAAGCCCTCAAGTGCTGAGCACCGGGCGAAGAGACTAGAGTAGCACTGCACTAGGAACAGTACAGGTGCCAAGAAAACCGAGTCGCAGCGGAAGCGGAAACACAATAGGTCGACAGTCAGCTCTCGGTCAGAGAGGCGACGTATCGACACGTCACGACCAGAATGTAATGGTTCTGCCTGTCGCGATAAGGAAAATGGAAGGCGACTTGTGAGCCCATCACGATAAGATCGTGATGGCTATGGGCGCCGCGACAAGCCTTGGTCTCCTGAACCCGATACGTACCCCGTCGCGATCTCATCGCGACAGTGGTGGCGTTCGCGATCCAGCGAGACCCCGAACTCCAGAATGCTGGCCATGTACCCGTCACGTTAGCAAGACGTGGTCGGGTCCAGGGCACGTTCAAGAGAACGTGACACTCCGATACGTCGCGACCTGGTCGCGACTCGGAAGCCCGTCGTGACCAAAGCCGAGTGCCTAAACAAGGCAACACCCAACAACCTAAAAACCACACAAATTGATACAAATGGGAGGGGAAGCATGGAGACATGGGAAACATGCTAAATATCATCCAAACCACCCCAACAACCCCATGCATGCCAAGGAAGGTAAAGCTACACTCTAATCCTCACATGCACAACATGAAACCCTCTTCATGAACACCCCAAACCAAGCATGAATCCAACCAAACCAACATCATGCAACCCTCACACAAGGATCATGAAGCACAATACACATCCTAAACAAGGATTGTAGGCTTGGAGAAGGGGTTTGGCCCTATCATATTAGAGCTAGGGAAAGGATTGGGTTTCCTACCTCCAAATTAAGATCTACCCAATTAGGACCTTCTCGTAGGATAGCACCCCTCCACAACCGAGCTCCAACGCTCCACGATACACCCACAGGCCGGGCACAATCTCCTTCAAGCACCAAGAGAGGGGGATCCACCAACAAGAAGAGGAAAACACAGTGAGAAAGGGAGAAAGAGGAACAGGAAAACCCCAACCAAAACCCAAAATCAAAGCACAACCCAAATCACACAACTTACCAAGCAAACCACACAACACTCCAAGCCACAATAATGTCCACCCAAGCTCCTCATGAAGCCACCAAGCATGGAATCGCCGGAGGGGAAGAAAACACAGAGAAAAGAGGCAAATGGGGCTTTTGCTCTCAGCCAGAAACACTTAAACACAAACAGTAAGAACGCGACGGACCAGGGCATCGCGTTACCAATGCTAACGCGACACCAACTTACGTCGCGATCTGGAACAGTCAGCCAGTCAACCACCCAATCGATGTGCATGCAAAACTGACAGCAAGATCACGGCGACCAACCATGTCGCATTTATGCATGCACTTCGACACATGGTGCAACTGTCTTGACAGTAAGATGACAAGGAAAACAGTCTTCTGGAAGGGTCCTGTCGCGACAGGGGCGGCTGGCGTGTTCCGAAATAGAACGCGACGGTCACCTATGTCGCGTTCAGAACGCGATGGGTCGCTACGTCGCGACCACATCCGGGAGGGCTAACCCCTAAAGGTAACGGGATGTTACAATCTAACAAAAAATTGATAATTTTGACCTCAAAATTAAGTGCAAAACTAGGGGAAACAAAGAGTAAACAAAGTACCTCTCACTTGAACAAGTTGGGAAACTGCTTTCGCATCTCCTCCTCACGCTCCCAAGTGGCCTTGCCACCGGCGTGATTCTCCCAAACCACCTTGACGAGCGGGATCTGCTTCTTGCAAAGTTGCTGTACCTTGCAGTCCACCACACTGACTGGGTACCTCGACACTGACAGGTCAGGGGCGACCTCTAACTGCGAGTAGTCAAGTACATGCGACAGATCTGGCATGTACTTCCTTAGCTGCGGCACATGGAAGACGTCGTGGACACCTGCCAACTCAGATGGAAGAGCGAACCTGTAAGTGACCTCGTCAACCCGCTCCAGGATGGAAAAGGGGCCAACAAACCTCGGGCTGAGTTTGCCCCTCTTCCCAAACCTGAGAACGCCCTTGGTGGGCGAGATCCAAAGAAACACCCTGTCGCCGACCTCAACCACAAGTGGCCTCCTGTGAACGTCGACGTAGCTCTTCTGCCTGCTCTGCGCTATCTGCAACCTCTGTCTGATCAGCCTCACTGTGTCTGCACACTGCTGCACCAACTCTGGACCTAGCAACTGCCTCTCGCCAACCTCGTGCCAGTGCAACGGTGTCCTGCACGGTCAACCATACAGAGCCTCGTAGGGTGCCATCCCAATGCTAGAGTGAAAACTATTATTATACAAAAACTCCACCATGGGAAGGTGTGACTCCCACGTGCCGCCCCAGTCTAGGCAACACAATCTCAACAAGTCCTCGAGAGTCTGAATGGTCCTCTCCAACTGCCCGTCTGTTTATGGGTGGTAGGCTAAACTCAACCTCAGCTCAGTGCCAAGTGCCCGCTGAAAGCTACACCAGAAACGAGAAGTGAACCTCGGATCTCTATTTGAGACAATAGAGACCGGGGTTTCGTGCAAGGGTACCACTCTGTCCACAAACAACCCAGCCAATCTGTCCACTGACCATGCTGCTCTGACCGATAGGAAGTGAGCGGTCTTCGTTAGCCTGTCGAAGATGACCCAAACACTGTCGTGCCTCTGAGAAGTGCGAGGTAAGGCAGAAACAAAGTCCATGGTGACGTGCTCCCACTTCCACACAGGAATGGGAAGTGACTGCAGCTCACCACCAGGACGCTGGTGCTCTGCCTTCACCTACTGACAGGTAAGGTAGCGCGAAACAACTCATCGATATCTCTCTTCATCCTAGGGCACCAAAAGAGTATCCTCAAGTCATGGTACATCTTGGTGGAGCCAGGATGAATAGAGTATCGCAACCGGTGCGCCTCATCAAGTATCTCCTCCTTGACGTCCTCTGGAATGTAGAGTCTGTCCCAGAACCGAACCTCGTTGTCCTCATCCAGTGCTACCTCGGGCAACTGCAACACGCATGCCAAGTCCTCATCTGCACTCTGCGCCTTAAGCACCTGCTGGTATATCAACGGATGAACTGTCATGCTGGCCAACACTGCTCTCTCCCGGAGGCTAGACGGCGTGAACACACTCTGAGTGGCGTCCTCCAGAAGTCCACAGTGTCTAACCAACAAAGAACTCAAGTGAGTTCTCCTACTCAAAGCGTCTACTACGACATTAGCCTTTCCCGGGTGATAGGAAAGGGTAAAGTCGTAGTCCTTCAAGTACTCGAGCCACCTGCGTTGCCTGAGGTTGAGATCTCTCTGTGTGAAGACGTACTGTAAGCTGCGCTGATCTGTGAAAACCTCAAACACCTACCGTACAAGTAGTGTCTCCACAACCTCAAGGCGAACACGACCGCTGCAAGCTCCAGGTTGTGTGTCGGGTAGTGCTGCTCATGCATCTTCAGCTGACGAGAAGCAAAGCATTACCGACGCGTGCTGCATCAACACAGCCCCGCTACCGGAAGGTACCACAAGCATCAGAGTTGAAGTCAGCTGGCTCTTCAGCTCCTGAAAACTGCGCTTGCACTCTCAGAGTTGAAGTCAGCTGGCTCTTCAGCTCCTGACTGCGCTTGCAATACAAACCGAGTCTCCCGCCTAGTCAACCGGGTAAAAGGCTCTGCAACTCTGGCGAAGTCTTGCACAAACCTCTTGTAGTACCCTACCAGCCCCAGAAAACTGCGAACCTCTACAACTGTAGTGGGCTAGCACCAAGAAACCACGACCTCAACCATGGCGGGATCAACCGCCACATCTGCACCAGAAACAACGTGACCCAGAAAGTGCACCTCCTTTAGCCAAAATTCACACTTTCTGAATTTGGCGTAAAGTTGGTGACTCCTCAAAGCCTACAACACTAGCCTCAAGTGGACCTCGTGCTCCTCTTCCGTCGCTGAGTACACCAGGATGTCATCGATGAACACCACCATGAATCGGTCCAGGTACTCTCGGAATACACTGTGCATTAGCTCCATGAATGCTGTAGGTGCATTCGTAAGCCCAAAAGGCATCACGACAAACTTGAAGTTGCGGTAGCGGGTGCGAAAAGCTGATCTGGCGATGTCTGACTCGCGGATCCACAACTGGTAGTGACCCAACCTCAAGTCGATCTTCGAGAACACTGAAGCTGACTGCAACTATTCAAACAAGTCATCGATCCTAGGCAAAGGATACTTGTTCTTCATGATCACCTGATTCAGCTACCGATAATTAATGCACATTCTGAGGCTGCCATCGTTCTTCCTCACAAACAGAACAGGTGCTCCCCACGGCGAACGACTAGGACGAATGAAGCCCAACGCAAGCAGCTCCTCTAGTTGGTGCTTCAACTCCCGCAGCTCCGCCGGCGCCATCTGGTATGGTGCCTTGGACGCAGGCATCGTCCCCGGAAGCAACTCAATGGAGAATTCTACCTCCCGCTCAGGCAGCAAGCTAGGTAGATCCTCCAGAAACACGTCACAAACTCACAAACCACAGGCACATCTAAAATATAAATCTCACAAGAATCCGAGACACACAGAGGCCAAGAAAGCAACACAACCATCTCGGATGAGGCGTCGAGCTCTACAGAAAGAGACAAAGGGTCGGCGGACAGACCGGGTACCTCGAAAGCAAAGCACAGGTGCTCTAGGTATCTCGAACCTCATGGTCTTCTGCTAACAATCTACCAGTGCAGAGTGTGCCTCCAACCAGTTCATGCCAAGGATGGCATCAAAGTCGTGGAGCTGTAAGGCAAACAGTCTGGCTGGTAGCTGGTGGCCCTGTACCTCATGGTGACACCCTCCAAGTAACCAAGGGTAAGCACAAAGTCACCCGTCGGCAGCTCAACTGCAAGGTGACACAGGCCCGCTCTGGAGCAAACTCAGACAAGGAAGCAAAAAACTCCTCAGAAGTAAAACAGTGTGTGGCACCCGGATCAATCAAAACTCTAGAAGCTCTACCAAGGATGAAAACCGTACCGACGACCATATTAGAGGCCTCTGCCTCCTCTCTGGTGATGTTCATCACCTGACCGCAACCATGTCCTCGCTCAGGCTGCTGCTGCTGTGGCTGCTGGTACTGACCCTGGTGCTGCTGTTGGCGCTGCGCTGACTGGGGTGGATGGTACTGCGCCTGAGGTGCCCACTGCTGCTGCTCCTGCTGCTGCCTCAACGGACACTCTCTACTGTAGTGACCCGGCTGCCCGCAGTGGTAACAACCCGAGCCCTGCTGGCTCTGCTCTACTCCCTGCTGCACAGACTGCTCCACGGGGTACTCCGACTGATGTCGCTGCTGCTACTGCCTGTACTGACACCTGCCTCCATGAGAGAACAACATCTTCAACTTCAAGGTCGGGTCCACCCGCTGTCTCCGAAGAATAAGAAGAAGAAGAAACACTCCCTCGACTGCCCGAAGGGCGCTGGTACAGAGAAGACCTCGCCGAGCCTCCACTCTACTGCGGCTGAAATTGACACTCCCGCTCCATGGCGGTGGCTCTCGCCACTACCATCCCCAAAGTGTCATAGAGGTGGCCAGCCATGGCCCACCTCAACTCTGAGTGTAGCCTGCTAATGAACCGCTCGGTATGAGCCTGCTCACTAGCTGCCACGTAAGGGACGTGTCGAAGTAGCTGCACAAACCTCTGGTGGTACTGTGCTACAGTCAAGTCTCCCTGCACCAACTCGTGGAACTGGTCCCTCCTCTCACGGCAAGTGTAGTCGGGGAAGAACTCGCCGTGAAAGGCCACTAGGAACTCTGCCCAAGTGATCTGGTCTAGCCTGTTGCCCTGAAAATTGGTCTGCCTCACAGCTCTCCACCACTCGTGGGCTGACCCTTTCAGCTGATATACTCCCAATCTGACCTGGTCCACCTCTGCACAGTCCATAGTCTCGAAGGTGCGCTCGAGCTCATGGAGCCAACTCTTTGCCCGGTCTGGATCACGGTCACCAGAAAAAGTCAGAGGCCGAAGATGAAGAAACCTCTCCATAAGTGTCGTGCGGTCCTCAGGTGCTGCCTCTGCAACTGGAGTCTACTGTCGTACCACGGGGGGTACTCTGGCTGAATAGGTGTTGCCTGCGGGGTCGGTGGTGGCTGCTCCTCTGCTGCCATCTCTACAAACTGATGTCCTCTAGTTGGCATCTGCTGGTACGGATGGTACTGCGGGTACTACTGGTACTGCCACATACCCAGGAACATCACTCTCCACCACTTCTCCATGATGGCCGGCGGGGGCTGCGGCAGAAACCATTGCTGCTACTGTTGTGGCTCTCCCTGCCGCAAGGGAACACCCTGTGGCAACGGGTCCCCAGGTTGCTCAAACTATTGGGGCTGAGCATTGATCAGCTCGTGCTCGTCTGCAACCGACCCGTCCGACACGAACTCCTGACGCTCCACCAGCTCATGAACCTGCCTGCGAGTGCGTGGAGGCATGTTCTGTAAAAAAGACACAATAAGTAGTTAACAGATAAAACTCCAGCGGCTAGCAGTGTTTACTTGTACTTCCTAAGGGACTTTATGTCACTACTTATTTCCACTACAAGTCTTGATAGACCCCTGAGCTCTAATACCACTGTAATGGCCCCGACGCCCAGATCCCCGATTCTCACCAAGGATCCAAACACCGGCACTGCGGCCCACGGGTCTGGAGACCCGGAAGGGCTAACGGATCGGTCTAACAAGATATGTAACATAAACAAATAACAATAAACGTACTAAAGTGCACCACAAGTGAACGAAGTGTGTCCAACACTAAGTAACAGTCTAGTACAGTCCCAAAGTAAATAAAGTACAAGTGCTGAAATAAACGGGAAGGAACACATCCCTTAGGGGTATACCCCGAGGGTGAAGTACAACTGCTGGGGGAACACTGCCACTAGAGACGCCGACTACTGTGGGCCCGTCTCCTCAATCTGCAATGGGGGGAGCTGCTGTGAAGTCTCACCTACAAAACAGGGAGTGAGCTTCACGATGAAGCCCAGTAGGGACTACCAATCTCCCACTGGTTCTAACAACAGAATAGAACTAATGTGCAATAATTAAATAAAGCAGTAAAGTCTGTTCTACTAAACAGAGTCAAGTGCGGAAGCGTGAAGGAAACTACACGGTCGTCGATCTAAGCTACTTAGAGGAACCAGAAAACCCATCTACACCAAGGCACCACAAGAACCCACCTGTAAACACAGACTGTAGAAACTGCCTAGACAAACATACTAGCTACAGAACGCTACACTAGTAAGCCGGTCAGGTGCGCCACGTGCCTTACCCTCAACCAACGGTCCATGTCCAGCACCTCCCATCGGAGTGAGACGTGGAACTAAGAACAAACACAACTGCCGTAGTCTGGCCGGACTACGGTCCCACGCCTGAACCCTCTAAATGGTTCCAGAACCACGTAGAGTGAGGCAGTGAGAAAGGACTAGCTGGTCCGCACCGTAAGAGCACCACACTAGCTCGGAGAACCAGACCAGCTAAGAGAGCTCTAAAAACGACTCTATGCCACTGTCCCCACCATTTTCCCCTTCTGCTCCAAGTCCGTGACTTGAGCACGCCCGCCGCTCGGAGAACTCCCTCTAAAACATGCGCGGGGCTGGGGGGTCCCAGGTAACGGTAACAACCTGTCTCGTGGACAAGCCCTCAAGTGCCGAGCACTGGCCGAAGATACTAGAGTAGCACTGCACTAGGAACAGCACAGGTGCCAAGAAAACCGAGTCGCAGCGGAAGCGGAAACACAACAGGTCGACAATCAGCTCTCGGTCAAAGAGGCGACATATCGACCCGTCGCGACCAGAACACGACAGTTCTGCCTGTCGCGACAAGGAAAACGGAAGGCGACCCATGAGCCCGTCGCGATAAGATCATGAAGGTTATGGGCACCGCGACAAGCCCTGGTCTCCTGAACCCGACATGTACCCTATCGCGATCTCATCGCGACAATGGTGGCAGTCGCGATCAAGCGAGACCCCGAACTCCAGAATGCTGGCCACGTACCCGTCGCGTTAGCAAGACGCAGTCGGGTCCGGGGCGTGTTCAAGAGAACTCGACGCACCGATACGTCGCGACCTGGTCACCTCTACATTCCATCTAGAGGTTCACCACTCTCCATATTTGATGATCTTGTGCTCGTAAGAACACCTGCATACGAGTTTTCCAATATGCATAATTAGTACCATCAAAGTAAGGCGGTCTATTTACAGAATGACCCTCATCAATGTAACCTCTAGATTCCCTCATACACAATTAACTCCTGGTCGTGAGACAAAAAAATTGGAGAACCAGGCTCTGATACCACGTGTTGTGTGTGGAAGGATTGTCTAGAGGGGTGGTGAATAGAGAATCCTCAGAATTTTAGCCCCGATTTGAATTTTTGAAAACAGATTAAGAATATCTAAGGATATATGCACAGACAAACAGATCAACGATGCAAACCACAGAAGAACAAGAAGTTTTAAGGTGGTTCAGCTCCAATGAGGAGACCTACATCCACCCCTCACCAAATCAGTGAGGTACCACTATCAGAATCCCTGACAGTACGAAACACACAAGCGCTGATTCACAGCTTCTTCACAACTGCTGCCTCACAGCTTGAAAACCCTATTGATACACAGCTTCAATAACCCGCTGATCCACAACTTCCCTTGAATTAATCCAATCACACTTCGTGATTGATCAATTCAATCTGCTTCACCAAGAGGCGGAGATCAAACAATTTCGAAGTTCAGAAGAAGATTCAAAACATAGCAAAAGGAAAAAACTAAATCACACTTCCTGATCTAGATCTGAAGTTGAATAGATTCCACTCAGATCATAGGAACAATATCCTATTCAGTGAATTCCTCCAGAATTTACTGCAATTTGATCTCAGAGAATATGAAGGAAGAAGAATTCCGATCCTCTGTTCTTGAAGGCTCAGTATCCACTTCTGGTAGCTTCAATCTTTGCTTGTAACATCATTGATTTCCTTGGATCGCAGCTTCACCTAAGAATTTTAGAGAATTTCCAGCTTCAGATCATTTGGAGTCAACTTTTCTTCTTGGCTCAGCACTCCTTCCTTCCCCATCTCGTTCTTCTCATTCTCCCTTACAAATCTAGAGCTCTTTTCACCTTTTTCTGATTGCACGCGCTTGTTGCTTTTTGCAGTGGGCCCCCTCATTTTTATCCGCCCAGAAAGGTGAAGGAATCTTTTTGCCACTAAGAATTAGACCCTTCTAGAGCTGCTAACGTGTAAAGAAATATCCCAGTTAGTTAGCTTTGGATCACGTGCCTACTTGATGACTAGATCATTCTGTGAAAATGCAAAGTGTTCAAGTATCCAAGTGTCGACACTGTCAGATACAAGTGTCGACACACTCTCTTTAATTCAAATAGAAACAGTCTTCTTTGAATCCTTATGCACATGGCAAACGTGATATCTTTAAGAAATTCGCTTAAGCTTCCTTCTGGGTTGAACTGAAAGATTGTTAGTGTCGACCTCATGCACATCTAGTGTCGACCTTAGCTTCAACTTCCATCAGAGATAACACTGTCCCTGCTTAGTGTCAACCTTATTACCACAGAGTGTCGACCTTATTGGAGTTTCACTATCTTGAAATAAGCTGAAAAATTCTCAGGCACTGACTTAACACTGATTAAAGATGATTTGACTTGATTCTAATCTTTTACAATGCCATCCAATATCATCCAGTGTCGACCTATGACCTGGATAGTGTCGACACTATTTGTCATTTTCTCTTTATACTTTGATCCGGTTGAGTTGTTCCTGCAATATAAATGATAAATGTCAATCTTCTGTGTATCATTGCACATTAGAATGTCATCATCAAAACCAGGGACAACAATCTCCCCCTTTTTGATGATGGCAACCATTGAATTTTGATCTTTGAAAATTAACAACATTCAACCATCCATTTGTCACACCTCAACAACGAATTTATTCAAATCACACATAACATCATTCCAGTGAAACAAATTAACCATCAGTCACACAAATTTTACTCAAAAGGAGACACTGATGTTGAAAAAAAAACTTTACAAGGAAAGATCAACCCATAGATCAACCCATACACAAAGATCAGATCAACTCTCCCCCTTTGACATAATAAAAAAGAATAACATTATGCAGGGGGTGGAGGAGGTGATCAACCGAAAATAGAGATCATCATAGTTATCGGAGAGATAGATCTGAATGGCACCAAATTTTCGATCCAGAAACTCCTTCAGTTTGTCCAATTGCTGTTCAACAACCACTGGAATATGATCAACACCATGAGGCATGGAGGGTGCAACTGCAGAAGAGGTAGCCTGATTACTGTTATCTGATTCATTGATGTCATGCATTTTCCAGAATTTGTCAAACTCATCTCGCATGTACTGAATCTCCTTGGATATATTTTCATTGTGGCCCCTCAGAATGCCCATCCTGTGAAGTATCAGTCTTACTAATTGTGCCACCCCTAGAATTTCATTAAAATTCTCTGCATGCTGTTGAAGTTCTCTAGCAATGGATTCAAGTTTATCAAAAATTTTATCTTGAGTATGGGCAGTTCTTTCAAACACATAGTCAATTGAGTGAACCAATCCATCAGACCTAACTTTAGTGAACCCTTGGATCTGTTCTTGCCTGTCATAATTGTCTTGTAGAGACTTCTCAATCATTTCCAACCATTGATCAAACTGGAGAGCTTGCACCTCTAACTTGGTATTCATCAGTTCAAGAGAACTATGGACTGAAGCAAACTGCTTTTCCAGAAAAGAAAGAAGAGCAGGTGGAATGGGATCAGATGCTGTGGATGATGATGGAATATCATGCACAACTGGAGCAGCAGGAGTATGAGTGACATGAGGAGAAGATATGTGAGATGGATCAAACTTAGGAATATCAAACATAGGTGTAGATGGTGGAGAAGGAATAGGAAAGAATTGTTCGGGTACAGCATCAATAAGAGCAACATGTTCCTGAGCTGGATGCACCAGATCGTCCACTGGTTCATGTTCCAATACGGCATTCTCAGCTTCCTGTGGATTCAAATTTAGCTACATGAACTTCAAAATATGATCCAAATCATATATATGATATCTGGCTAACTTCAGAACCTTGGTTCCAGCAAATGATACACCCAGTAGCTGAAAAATTGATGTCAAATGAGCGGCATATGGCAAACTCCTTCTCAGCTTTGGAATTGAAGCTTCATGAATTAGGTGGCAGAAAATTGTAGCTAGATTTATCTTGATCCTTTTAATCAGACAGAACATTATGCATCTTTGCATATTGGTTACTCTCTGCCTTCCTCCGCCCTGAGGAGTCAAAATGGTTGTACACCAGTGATGCAACCCCATGTGTGCTGGTGGAAATTTATTTGCATTCAACAGTGAAACTTTGGCTTGATTCTCATCAAGGACATCATGTGGTTGTCCAGTCAAAATAGTGAAGGCTTCATGAACATTATATTGAAATTCCTGTGGGTTGATACCCTCATTGGGTATTCCTAGTAGATTACTCACAACCTCTCCTGAGAGTACTATCTCAACTCCTCACACAGAGGATTTAAAGTGTTCCTTTTGCTCACCAAATTTCTAAAAAATTCTTTGACAAGAATAGGACAGTGTGTCCTATGAGTACTGACAAACTCAGACCAACCTTGAAACTCTAGCATATCAAGTAACTCTGGGACGACATTGGACATACCTTCATCATGGATATTGATGATTCTCGGATGCAAGAGTGATTTGTTGCCCATCAGCATTCTCTTGGCTTTAGAGAGTATCTGAACCTCATCCTCAGATTCTTCCTCATCTTGGATTTCTTCAGAATTCCGTTGTTCATTCTCTTCTGTATTCCCTGTCTCTTCATCATGTTCAGAATGAGCATTTCTGACATCTTCCTCAACAAGTAACTGATCAAGGTTGACCTCTTCCATTTCTTTTGAAGATATTGACAGATTTGCACTTGATTCCTGCTCAAGATCATGCTCAGAACCATTTCACATTTCCTGGGATTTAGGGCTTCCCTCAAAATCAGCATGCATGCCTTGCTGGCTAGAGACATCCTCTTCTGAACTGCTTAAATCAACAAACTCTTGCTTTTTCTTACCTTTACAAAGTTCCTTTCTTTTGTTGTACGAGGGTGTGAAAATCTTCGGCTTGAAAAGGAAGGAACAACAGACTTCTCTCGAAACACGATGCCCTTTGCTGCTTTGGAACGCCTCTCAGGAACAGACCCTTCAGCAAGCTTCCTTTTCCCATCACGGTGAGATTGTGGTTTTGTCGCCATGAAGAATGGAACATAGTATCGGATTGGAGAGAGCACAAGGGCACACGAAGAATGGTTTGAGGAGAGAGAAAAAAAAAGAGAGAGAGGTCTTTTCGCGAGGAAAGAACCACCTTTGTGGAGTTGATACACACGAAGAGCCGAAATTAAAGGCGTCGACTCTATCTGATGAGAACAGTAGTCATGCGGAACAGTAAAGGTTAACCTGTTCCATAACATGAAAAAGTCATAGTGTCGACTCAATGATCAAAGTGTCGACACTAAGAATGAATGAGAGGGTTCAGATTTCATAGAAATTGAAAGGATGTCATTCCACAATGAAGCACTAAATTCTTTTAAAGTCCTGGAGAAGTTAATCAAAATTACCCATTCATTTTGATCGATCTCAATTTCGATCAGATTAATGGTTTAAAAATTGTAAATTTTGAAACAACCGTTAATAAAAGACTGAAAAACTCATAGTAGAAAATAACAGATAGGAGAAATAGATCCCCAAGAGACAAAATCACTACAATGATAAACCAATTACTCATCACATGTAACAAGATGATATTGGAAGATCCATCAAGCTTTCCAAAATATGTTGAAATTTTTGTTTTATATTATTATTTTTTAATTGAAAGTACAAATGAACAATCTGATTTTCCTTCATTTTCATGTAAGAACCCATATTTTGTACACACTAGAGTCCCTGATTACTCATTTGGGAAATCATTTTGTTTCATAAAATGAGCAAGATTTATCCTTTCATGTGAGGACACATGTACGTCAAACACCAGAATCCCCAATTACTCAGACTTAGTCATGATCATCTTAAATTCCTAAACAGATATATCTAGCTCATCATGACATACAATGACATTCTAATTTTATCAGATATTTGCAGTTTCTCAGAGCATAGAAATTGTTCTGCCATTTGTAAAGCAACACATTGAAATTCAAGTTTATTGTGAATCAAGATTTTTTTTTTATCAAGATATTTTAGAAACTTCAAAGATCTGTCCAAGAGACCACATTACATGAATTTTCAAGATCTACTATTGGTAAGGACTTCTCATTGAAGAAAGATTTCTCTTCACTGTTATCTTAAACAGAATGAATTTTTTCAAGAGTTTTTAAATGGCCAATCAGAGATTTAGAATTCTTAAACCGTAATCTTTGAAATTTGAGAAAATGGAGTTTTGACAAATGAGTAACTGGAATTAACTCCCCCTGAAATTATGCCAAGAATTTTTGCATTTTAGAAATGAAAATTGTCCTTTTCAAAAGAATTCTGAATCAAGGGAAGTGAACGATTGGAATTTTGCTCCCCCTTAGTGAATGCACACTAGCTATTGGTACTTGGCGGAGACATATACTCTCGCATAGTGAAAGAATCCAGATAGGCTTGACCTGTCCTTCCTCAATTCACCATTTTATATACCAAGTAGGCTAATGTGAAGACAAAAGACAGGGATTTATTTAACGTACGGACAAGGATTTTATGTTCAAAGGAAATCAAAGATGAGTGGATTTACAGGAATGGCAAAAAATCAGTAGAGAAGGAAAATTGTGTCAACACTATTGATGAAAGTGTCGACCTAAGACAGTCAAGATATCACAAAAACACAGTGAAACTTTTGCTGCACCAACAGACCAACAACTGATAACTTTTCAACCATTTTCTCTCTCAAACAAATCAACCAGCCAAGATTTTCATTCAAGATTCATCAATCTTTCAAGACAAATTTTCACAGAACAAATTGCAGTTGACAACAAAAACTTGCTTCAGCATTTTCTTCCATTCAATCACAATATTACAACACATTTAATCACCATATTCAAGAATCAAATAGGCATAAACCAAGTTCTCTTCTTAAATAAGAAAATCTTTCATTGCACATGGGTTTTGTAAAAATATCAGCAACTTGTTTAGATGTTTCTACAAAATGCAATTCAAATGAATTTTTGCTGACTTCATCTCTTAAAAAATGATGCCTGATTTCAATATGTTTGGTCCTAGAGTGTTGGATTGGATTTTTTGCTAGACAAATGGCACTCGTGTTATCACACAAAATTTGGACACATCCAAGATCTACTTGGTAGTCTTGGAGTTGATGTTTAATCCACAACACTTGAGTGCCACAACTCCCTGCTGAAACATACTCTGCTTCTGCAGTAGAGAGAGCAACTGAATGTTGTTTCTTGGAAGCCCAAGAGACTAAACATCCTCCCAAGAATTGGCAATAGCCACTAGTGCTCTTTCTATCTAGTTTGCACCCTACAAAGTCTGCATCTGAATAAGAAACCATATTGAACTCATTGAATGCAGGATACCACAATCCTAATTCTTGCTTTTTGCTGCACTTAAATGAGATTCTTTAGGACATGATTGATATCTAGCACACATACATATAGAGAATTGAATGTCAAGTCTGGATGCCGTCAGGTAAAGTAAGGATCCAATCATACCTCTGTATACTTCTGAATCAACCTGTTTACCTTTCAGATCTGCATCTAAACTCACTGTCGTGCTCATGGGAGTTGACATTGATTTTGTGTTCTCCATGTTGTACTTTTCAGCAACTCTTGAATGTATTTGGACTGATTTATGAAGATACCTTCTTTTGATTGAACAACCTGCAATCGAAGAAATTTTTTTAGCTCTCCCATTAAACTCATTTCAAATTCATTTGTCATTAACTCTGAAAATTCTTTACATAAGGATGGCTTTGTTGATCCAAATATAATGTCGTTGACATATATTTGAACTAGCAAGATATCCTTATTTTGAATTTTTGTAAAAAGTGTTTGATCAACCTTACATCTTGAGTACCCTTTACCTACAAGGAATGAGCTTAGCCGGTCATACCAGGCTCGGGGAGCTTGCTTCAGACCATATAGAGCTTTGTCAAGTTTATAAACATGGTTGGGAAAGTTAGTGCATTCAAAGCCAGGAGGTTGTTCAACAAACACTTTCTCCTTAATTAAACCATTTAAAAATGCACTCTTAACATCCATTTGATGTAATTCAATACCATGTGCACAAGCAAAAGCAAGTAAAATTTGGATAGCTTCAAGCCTAGCTACAGGAGCAAAGGACTCTTCAAAATCTATACCAAATTCCTGATTATAGCCTTTTGCTACTAGCCTAGCTTTATTTCTTATGACATTCCCTTCTTCACTGACCTTATTTCTAAAAACCCATTTAGTTCCAATGACACTTTGAGATGAGGGCCTTGGAACTAAATGCCACACTTTATTTCTTTCAAATTGATTCAATTCCTCATGCATTGCATTTATCCAACAGGTATCTTTCAGAGCATCATCTATTGTAACGACCCTCCTCATACCGTTACGATTATACCAATCCCCATCGGTATAAAGAACGTCATTACAGTGGGATAAAACACAACACTAGCCGATAGGTTGAAAAGTACGTAGATAGCAATTGATTTCAGCGGAATAAATACAACAATTTAACTTAGTCCATCACCATCCCATATTCCACAATCTATATAGTGCAAACATAGAACGACAATGTCCACATTATTACATGATGAAAGAGCTACATTGTCCAAATAACATTTTTATTCAACTATGAAAGGAAAATATAACTACTACTTGCTCCTCAAAAGCCTCTCCTCCAAGATAGCGTCTCTCCCCCTAGCACGGGATACCTGTCAACCCGTATGCCGAAGCAAGGGTGAGTCCAAAGACTCAGCAAGTGAAGCAAAGACTTAATCTTAAACATATCACATTCACATTAAGCTATTAAACACTCATGAATACATACTATCATTTAAACTCCCAAACACATAGAACATACTCTTAGCTATCAACACATTTTTAATCACCTAGACATGCTTCATTTTATCATATGTTTATTCTAAATCATGGATACTATTATTATACACTTGTACGTATTCTCTACACTTAACACATAACATGATTCCTTCATTTCCACATTAATTCATTTCATGACATATTTCTACAACTAGAACATAGAATTAGACATAAAGGAATGAACAAACTAATATGATGACTATTCACTTTTCACATGCACTTTTCATATTTAATTTCACACTTTGCTTGCTGTTTTAAATGTACATACATCTCATACACATGGTTTCATATTTTATAACATGAATTGAGAAGTTAAAACATGGTCAAATTGGTTGGCAACAATAATTACTAAAGCATGAAACTTTGTACTAAGCAAACATCACATCTAGCATGGAACCTAATTAATATTACATGCATTTATCACCTTCATAACTACACTTTACTTGCTGTTTTGACATGAATTACATTCAATTACATGGATTTACATTTGTTCATATGTTATCTTATCCCATTCACAATTCTACATTTTCATCTTTCATGTTGCATAAATGACATGGTTACTCATGTTTATTCACATACACTATTACATGAAGAACAATAAACTACATGACATGATGATAAGCATGATATTGCAAATGAGATAATTAATGTATGAAAACATGAACATTATGCATTACTACATCGGTTTTCACATGCAAGCACACTCTCAATAACATTAACTGTCTCTTACATATCTTTTCACACATTCTTCACATCATTTACTCTTTGGTTTTCATTTATCACATATCATATCATTTGCACTCATCATGTGCCACATTCGCATATAATCTTACACTTTATACATATTCCAATTGCTTAAAATGCCATGACACATAGTACTAACTACCTATTAGAGGACACAAACCAATCTCTCGTACTCATAACTCATCACATCTCATAACACATAACTCATATCACATAACTCATAACACAACTCATATCACATACCCACCACCTAGGCAATGAAGTGGTGAATCTTGGTAACTGCGCAGACCGGGAGAAGCCCTCTCCACCCTATCCAGTGGTACTTGTCCACCTCCGAGTTTTTCCTAATGCCTTTAGGACAAACTTTTACAATGTAGAGCCTTCCATAGGGACTTTTCTATGTACAGCTCTCGACGCCTCTAGGGTAGCAGTGTCATTCTTGGCCCAATTATTACACATTTACTCATTCACATTTTCACACACTAGTCACGTATTGTTCATATACTATTTAATACCTCTTCATACCTTATTTACCATTTGCCTATATCTCATTTGACCTGATCATGATACTATGATTTTTCAGAAGTAAACAACTCCTATTACAATTCTAAACATGCAGCAAATTACTGAATTACATAAGATTAGTTTTTATCATATCAAATATGAATAATTCGCATAGTTTAACTAATAATTACTATTACTGTCATCAGATTAGTTCCAAATTTTTATCCCAGGTTACTAACAGTAAACATATAACATCTTCAATTTTCTGGATTTTTCGAACAGTAAATATAATTTCTACAATTTAAAACAGATTTCAGTCATATTTATCGAAACATCATTAAACATGGCACATATGATCATGTTTATATTCTAACAGTTTAGAAGTCAGATATTAGTACTCATACTATCATGTAAAATTTATGCAATCCTAACTTACAGTAATTCCATTTATGCCATATTCAAACATGCTTATATGGTACACATAGTATAGTTATTGAATTTTCATAATTAACACGGTTCACAGAAAAATTAGGCAACATTATGACATGACCTAATGACTGTATACGATCACCAATAAAAATATCAGTATTTAACTATGTCCAGAAGTCAATTAAACAGCGTAACAAAATCAAAAAGCACATTTTCAGGTCCTGAAGAAGTAGACGTCAAGGGATGTTGCCGTCAACTTCTTCTGAAGAACTTGACTGCAACCTATGTTGCCTTCAACCTGCTCCCAGCAGCACATACATACGACTTTTCATACAATGGTGAATTCGGGGTTCCAGGACGCGAGGAAAAATCCGTAAAAATACCTAGGACTTAGGGGACATGTATAGGATCAAGATCTAGGTTTACTTGCCTCTTAATAAAATCTACAAAGATCAGAATCGTTGGTGAAGCCCTTTTCGGCCCTGCCAAAAAGGTGCTCAGAAACGCCTTAGATCTTCTTCTCCTGTCGATGTAGATGGCTCCTCGAAGTTGGGATCTCTTCCTCTATGTATTGGCTATCCTCCAGATGTTGTAGCTCTTCGAGGAACACCTCCAGTTAACAGATCCAGCCTTCTAAAGTTCAGCTTTTCAGCATCTCGGAGCTAGGGTTTTCACCAAATGTTGAAAGCCTTTCTTTCGTCCCAGAGTGGGTATTTTATAGGTTCAAGGGTTGGGTACGCATTAGGGTAGGTTACCCAAGGTTTAGGAAGGGTTTCCTAATCTGGAACCAGCCAAAACACGGACATTAACAATTCTGGAACCGTTACACAGTAGGATATTAACGTCAACATCGGTTGTAGTCAACCTGGCAGTTGACGTCAAGGTCTGGCCGCCAGAATGAGGTTGGCGTCCAGGGGGTGGCCGCCCACTGGGGGTTGGCGTCCAGGTCTGGCCGCCAACAGTGCCTTGGCGTCCACGTCCTGGCCGCCAGCAGCACTGTGCAGCCGAAACACTGACAGACCTTAAATTTAATGTATAAATGCACTAAAATAATTTAGTATATGCAAAAATAATTTCATATATCATTACCACATAAAATACTTGCATTATGTAATATTTAATTAATTACAACTTACACTAATCATAATTAAGAATAATATGCATCAATACATACATATATGCACACATACGTACACATTGCATAATTACATACATTACGCATGAACAAATGATTAAAATGTGTCCATTATTAGTTAAATATTGTATGCATATTATCATCCAAGTACTTTACACACCCTAAATAATTTAACACGCTTAAAGTAGATAAATATTATTTAAACAAGGATAACACATGTATGTATACATACGCACATCCATAACACTAACTACATGCATTAAAATAATTAAATACAATAGGTACCTCAATAATTAGATGATTCACACACGTTTAAATATATATTTTGCATGCTCAGAAATAAACTCATGATTATTTACAAAGTGTATGATAATAATTTCTTACTATGTGTACAACATGCACCATATGCATGAGATTTACATACATTGATAACTAGATAATGCATGCACAATTATGTATGTTTTATTCTTGTATGAAAATAGCATACATATACTTACATGGTCCATAGCAAATTACCTATTACATGGACAATATTATCTATGTATTATTCACATACTATAGATGAATTGATGTACATAGGATTAAATAGATAGATAGCACATGCATAAAGTAACATACATATGTATATATATGTACTTCATATATTTACAACATAATTATATACACTATGCATGAAGTAGATAACTACAACATGCACATCAGTAATTCGATTATCATGCACAATATGACTTAAGTATTATGAGTCTAAGATTTTTAGTATTCACAATATATCTCAATGTAGCTAATTGCCTATTCTCATGTAAAATATTATATATATACATGCATATGTTCATGAGAAGCATAAAATTTATAGTAAGCAAAGTGAAATACACATTCTATGCACACAACAAGTAAATATCCACACATAATATAAAAGAATAAAAATTCGGGGTATCACATCTATGTTTTTAGGTTCAATTTGAGACACTAAAGCAAGTTGATCAAGTTTAGACATAGTTTTTAAAATAAGACCTTGTCCTAGGAGGGTCAAGGAGATTACCAATTATGCTTTCCTGTGGATGATCCCTGAGCATTCTTACATTCACTCCATCTTTTCCTCTGAGCTCATTTTCTGGTTCATGAACTTCACAGTGATCTGAATTCTTCTTGGTCGCCTCTTCTTTCTCCATCTTTTCTTTAGAATATTTGCCTTCCAGAAATTCTCCATCTTGTTTTTTCCCTTGCAGGAGTCAACATTAAATTCGTCAAAAATGATATGAGGTGATTCCTCAACAATTTGATCTTTCACATTGAATACTCTATAAGCTCTTGAATGATTAGAATAGCCTAGAAATATTCCTAGTTCACTTTTTGCTTCAAATTTGTCCAAGCTATGTTTATTGTTTATTAGAATGAAACATTTTGTTCCAAAAACTCTGAAATGTGCAATAGATGGTTTCTTACCTTTCAAAATTTCATAAGGAGTCTTTTTGCAAGAAGGTCTTACCATTGCACAGTTTATTATGTAACAAGAAGTATTTATTGCTTCAGCCCAAAACTTCCTTGGCAGACCACTCTCAATTAGCATTGTTCTTGCCATCTCCACAAGAGTTTTGTTTCTTCTTTCCACAACTCCATTTTGTTCAGGAGTTCTTGGTGAAGAAAACTTGTGGAAAACTCCTTTCCTACAAAAGTCATCAAAATTAGCATTCTCAAACTCACCACCATGATCTGAAATTATTGAAATGATTTTGAACTTACCTTCTTGTGAAATTTTCTTATAGAAATCATGAAATTCAGTAAAAGCATCATTCTTGTGAGCCAGGAAATAAACCCAAGTAAATCTAGAAAAGTCATCAACCAGACATTTCCAAACCGTTTTCCATTCAGACTGTTTGTCCTTGTAGGACCAAACAAGTCCATGTGAATAAGTTCAAATGGTTTGGTAGATTGACTTTCTAATCTACTTTTGAAAGTTTATCTTGTTTGCTTACCTTGAGAACAAGCTTCACACAGATTTAGATTTTGTTTGAAAGAGACATCAGGCAAACTCTTGATCGTCTTGAATTTTGCAAGTTTATGAATCACATGGTAGCTAGCATGACTTAGTCTACGATGCCATAGGCATGCCAAGTTATCTTTGTTTGTGGTTAAGCACAAATTAGTATTTTCAGAATCATCAAGGTCTACCATGTAGACATTATTTGATCTTTTTCCAGAACACTTGACCATATTAGAATCAGGTTCAAAATAGTACAGCACTGAGAATCAAACATTACCTTGTGACCTTTGTCACACAACTGGCTTATGCTCAGTAGGTTATATTCCAACCCTTCCACTAAAAGAACTCCATCAATTGAATTTGTAAGACTTCTGCCAACCTTACCTGAGCCAATGATATTACCTTTGTTGTTGCCTCCAAATGTAACATGTCCAGCATTCTTTTCAGATAATAGATAGAATTTATTCCTATCCCCAGTCATATGTCTTGAACAGCCACTATCTAGATACCACAGATTCTTCTTGGTTGTAAGACATACCTGCACACACAATCAAGGAAGATTCTTTATAACCCAAGTAAATTTGGGTCCCTTAATGCCTTCAAAATTGAGAATATGAGAAAGCAGAACTTTTGGAATCCAGATCTGTTTGTTCACTTTTGTATTTTCTTCATTTCTGATGTTATGCTTTCTTTCATTTTGTTTCTAGATTTCTTGATGTTTTGAACTGTTTCTTCTTCCATAATTTTCATGGAGCTTCTTCTTCTCTTGATCAAAGTAAGATATGAATTTGGCTTGATTTCTTAACTTGTCCAAGTGGTGTGTTTCATTATTTCTGACAGAATCACGGGCATGTGTTGACACTCTGAAGGGATAGTGTCGACCCGAATTATTCCAATCCGACCATTTTTGTTCATTAACATAAGTGGATCTTGATTGCTTGTGAGTCCTTTTGATGGGAGACCAATTTTGGAATGTCATTGACCTGTTGTTTGTCCACTTTGGTGGATTTTGTAACTTCCTGTTGTTGCCCAGCTAGCTAGCCCAGAGGGGGGGGGGGTGAATGGGTTATTAAAATTTCGATCTCTGATTAAAACCTGTTTACTGAAAGAATTACACAACTTAATAACGAGGTTAGAGTTAGAGAAAATAAGACAACAATCACACAAAACACATCCACAAGACACAAGGATTTTTATCCTGGTTCGGAACTCCTCTCCACAGGAGACCTACGTCCAGTCCCTGAGCAATGCCTCAGGATTTCACTACCAAGGGTACAATCCCCCTCAAGGATCCTTACACCCAGCCTCAACTGGTCTTCCTCCAACCTGAAGGGAAAAACAACCACCCTGGATACCCCCAGGTCTTCCTTCGTCTAGAAGGGAACACAACTAAAGAAGAGAAGGTGTAGGAACAGGCTTCAGACTCTAGCTTGACCAGCTACAAGCTGAAGCTACCAAGGCCCGAGAGAGAAAGAGATTTAACAAGGTTTTCTCTCCAAGGACTACACAAACTCTCATAAGTAAAATCTACTTTTGATCACTGAGAGCTAAGAGCTAAGAACAAGGTTGGAGTGGAAGCTTCGCTCTTCTTTCAATCTTCTAAAGACTCGAAGAGATGGAGTTCTTTCTTTTCGAATTTGCAAGCGTTGTTCTCTTCTTTTTCTCCGTCTTGAGTCTTGTATTTAAGCTTCAGATTCAAATTTGAACGTTGAAGTGTCTGTTGTCTCTTATCCTGGTGTACGTTAGACTGGTCACCAAGGAAGCTTCTGATCTTCAGTCTTTTATCCTTCAGTACACGCCAGAGAAATGTTTTAGAATCTTGTATCTTGTATCCAACGTTGTACAGATGAGTCTTGTCAGATATCTGCAAGCATATCAACAATAAATAGAGGACAGCTAGGACTGCCGTCGATTGTTAGTTGCAGATGGAACAGATATTGCAATATATAGCAAAGCTCCTTTCTGTCTAAAAAGTACGTAGACAGAGTAGCATAGAAATGGAAGATATTGTCTGCATACATGGGAGATACGATCAGAGAGCATTTAATGCGTAGTAGTCAACAGACAAGATATGACTTTGACTTTTCAACGCTATTAAAAAGCATTATACTGATACAGCAAGAAATTCGAAAAAAGCAATCCGATGCCTTCATGACTTATGAAATCGTTATGCGATAACAGACAAATCGTTATGACAGAGCATTATCAAATTATAATGATGAAATCGTTATAAGTTATAACAAGTCGTTATGAATACTTATCAAGTCGTTATGAACTGTAAGGAAATCGTTATGACTATCAAGTCGTTATGAACTGTAAGGAAATCGTTATGACTATCAAGTCGTTATGAACTGTAAAGAAATCGTTATGACTATCAAGTCATTATGAATGATAAAGAAATCGTTACAGCGAACAAGTCGTTACGAGTTTCAAAGAAATCGTTATGAAAAGTCTTAACAAATCGTTGCACAAAGCAAATCGTTATGAGAATCAAAGAAATTGTTACGAGAACTAAAGAAATCGTTCCGGCTAGAGAGTCGTTGCGAGTTCTAAAGAAATCGTTACGAGGTCTAAAGAAATCGTTACGGCTAGAGAGTCGTTGCGAGTTCTAAAGAAATCGTTACGAGGTCTAAAGAAATCATTACGGCTAGAGAGTCGTTGCGAGTTCTAAAGAAATCGTTACGAGGTCTAAAGAAATCGTTACGGTTAGAGAGTCGTTGCGAGTTCTAAAGAAATCGTTACGAGGTCTAAAGAAATCGTTACGGCTAGAGAGTCGTTGCGAGTTCTAAAGAAATCGTTACGAGGTCTAAAGAAATCGTTACGACAGTCAAGTCGTTACGGGTTCTAAAGAAATCGTTACGAGGTCTAAAGAAATCGTTACGACAGTCAAGTCGTTACGGGGTCTAAAGAAATCGTTGCGATGTCTAAAGAAATCGTTACGACAGTCAAGTCGCTACGGGTTCTAAAGAAATCGTTGCGATGTCTTAAAGAATCGTTACGATATCGATTTGTTTTGAATTTTCCGGTCAGAGAGGAAATCGTTCTGCTTATCAAAGAAGTCGATACAAAGACTTGGAAGAATGTGAGATGAGACTTACCTGATTGTCTTGAACTTTCATTTTCCTTTTATTTCCTGTTCTCAAGGCTCAAGTAATCCATTAGTACTATTTTGTTAATCATCAAAATTAATATATAAATAAATGAATTATTTATTATGGGGACAGTTTGGTCATCAATCTCCCCCTTTTTGATGATGACAAAATATACTAAACATCATACAAAAATTAAACATGTTTTTCAGAATGACTTAGTTTTCTCCCCCATTTTGTCAATAAGCAAAAAGATAGTCTGTGAGACAAAGAAGAGAGAAATCATTGTATTAAGTATGAGAAAGGTAGTACAAGGGAGATAACAAGGAGGCATGCTGTGAGATGACAGCCCATGCCTTGATCTCAAGGTCTTCAAACGTCTGTTGGAAAAGCCCAGAAGCAACTGAGAAAGTGGGACCCATGGATTGGGTGGCCCTTTGAATGTACAAAGTCCGTTGCTGATCCAAGAATTCTGCATACTGATCTGGGTCCAGAATGAATCTGAAGTAAGTGCTTTTTCCGAATCTGGCACGATGGAGAAATCTATCCAGAGAAATGGGATAGAAGATCTGCTTATCAAGGAGGTCATGCTTCAGAGCATAAAAGGCATTGTATCTAGCGGCCCACTGAACATAGATCTCCTGGATTGGAGTTATGGAGTTGAGATCCAAGAAAACTTCTACTGAAAGAAGTGGCTTGCACTGATGGGCTAGATCACTATTAATTGATTCCAAGTGAAGACGGGGGGCAATGTATAGCTTTTCCCATTCTGAGGGAGAAAGCCTCTCACACTCAGACATGAGTGGAGCCAAAGTTTGAGCAGAAATGCGGCCAGAGTGGTATTCTCTGAAGATGAACCGCAAGAAGGAGGGTAATCTGCCCTGCTTGGCTGACATCCGGCCCATCTGCCTTGCAAACATATCCAGTGCATGAGAACCTGCATCTGAATCAAATACTAAGGAATGCAACTTGGGCAGAAGAACTGGAGTATCCACCTTGAAGGATGCAAATGCTATCTTGAGTGGAAGGTTCACAGGGTGCTCTGTTCTTAGCGAGACAATGGTGGAATTGAACTAGCTAAACTGAACTTCAGGCAGCTTGTTCAAGTAGCAGAAATCACTGTAAAGCTGGAAGTTCTTGGCAATCCGAATCTCTTTCAGAATGAAGGATCCCCAAGCGTTTTTATGCTGAATGACAAACCACTCAGAAAGAGTGAGTGGATGAGGTCTGTGGGTGAGAGATTCTGCCCTGGCAGTTAAAAACTTTGCATACTGCGCCTTATTGCCCTTGACATTTGCCCACTGCTCTTCAGTCTTGAACTCAGTGCCCTCAAGGATTTTGGATTTCTGGATGAGGGTCAACTGGGTAAGAGGAAGAGTAATGTTTAGGTGTTCGGATAGGTTAAGGAAGGGAATGCCATATATGGTGGAGAGAATGCACTTCTGAAGGTATTCTTTATAGATTGGTCTTCTTTGAGGCTCGAGGGTAAGAGAGTACCAAAGAGGAGGAAATAAAGGTACAGAGAGGGTGCGAACAGATGAGGAAGTTTTCCTCTTTTTCTTGGCAGGACTGGGAGGATCAGTCTTGTGAATGTGAGTGGAGGTGGAAAGAATTGAAATAAGGGTGTTTCTCTCAAAATCATCCGGAATATTGGTGTCAAAAACACCAAGAAGTAGAGGTTTTTCCGGAAAGACATAGACAGAAGAAGGAGGAGTAGGAGGATAGAAGAGGTGTTTGGGATTGAAGGATGAAGTGGGTTGAATTGGAGTGGTTTGAGTTTGAGGTGATGAGGGTGAGAAGGATGATGGGGCTGAGGTGTGAGAAGGAGTGGGAGAGAAGGTAGGTTGAGATGAAATGATAGAGGATGATGGTTGGGTGCGAGGTACTGGGTGTTTTATAGTTGGTGGAGCAGGAGGGGCTGTGAGAGGAGAGGTAGGTGAGGACAAAATTGGAGTTGCAAGATTTGAAGTGTCAGGGCCGAAGTAGCTGACATGGGCTCTTTCCCTTTGGCTTCTCTGACAACTGAAGAGGGTCCTGATGACCCTGAAGCTTGCCCTGATGGCCCTGGTGGCCCTGAAGCTTGAACTGGTGGCCCTGTTGGCCGAGAGACTTCTGCTGGAGGCCCTGGTGGCCTAGGAACTGCAGCTGGACTGCTCTGAGTGGGTGCAGGAGGGACACCACTAGACTTTGAAAGAACTACTAGCATTTGCTTCATATCAGACATCTCTTTATTGAACCACCTCATTGCATTTCGAATTGAGGATAGGTCAGAGGAGGTTGAAGCTTGATTAGCAATAATGCCCTGAATACTTGTCTGAACAGATGACAAGACTTCTCCCTGAGCTTTCAGCAATGCCATAATAGGCTTCAGATTTACTTTTCTGGGGCTCTTTCTTGACCTTCTGAGAGCAACTCTCTTTTGCTTGCTCTGCTGAGAGATAGGCTCCTTAAGATGAACATTGCTAGCATTTGGGCCTTCATTAACAGGAACGCTGGCTGGAGGTGGAATTTCCTGAGATGGTGCGCCTGACTCAGGAACAAGTTCAATCACTGGTTCCTCAATGCCAACTTGCTCCCCCTGAATAGGAGTGGGGAGTTCAACACGTTCTTGCTCCCCCTGAGCAGGAGCTTCTTCCAAAACAACTTTCTCCAAGTGGCCTTCTGCCACGGATTCAGGCACTTCAGGTTCAAGGATACTTTGCTCCCCTTGGCTAGGAGCTTCTCTCATGACCACATCTTGTTGAGCACCTGCTTGTGTCTCAGCATTAGCAATTGGTTCAGACTGAATTTCTGTATGGCCTGGTGCCATAACTTCTTCTTCAACACGTCTACCTTCTTTAGAAGTAGCTAAGATGGAGGGAATAGAATCCAATACCTCTCTTAAAATAGAGGCAACTAAGGTGGTGGGCAAGGAGTCTGCCACACCAGCTGCACCTTCCTCCATCTGAACTTCTGGAGAATGAGAGATAATCTCCACAACAGGTGATTCTGAAACTTCTACCTGGCTTGCCACAACTGTTACCGCTGCTGCTTGAACAACTGCTGCTGCTGCTGCTTGCTCTGCTGCTGCTGCTTCTTCTGCTGCTGCTGCTGCTGCTTGCTCTTGAACTTCTGGGAAATCTCCAATAATCGCTTCTCCTTCAGCCACAGAAGTCTTTGACCAAACTCCATCTTGCACTGAAAACCCACTCTTCTTCAGATTTCTGGACCTTATAGACTGGCCCATCTTCTCTACTACTGCTCCAGATAAGTCTACTCCGAAATGCTTGAAAATTTTGGTGAGTAGATGAGCATAGGGTAAGGAAACATTCAACTTGCTCTTGGTTTCCCAGATCTGAGCACTGGCAAATTTCATTCTCTCAATTATTACTGCGGCCAGATTTATCTCCTTGTTCTGGATTACCCAGAACATCAAGTCTGAGTCTTCCCTAGTGCATGAAGAAAAGGTAGCACTCCGAGGAACTATGATTTGGCAGACAATAAAGTGGAGCAACCGATTGAAAGCTGACATCTGATTTATATCCAATTTTCCATCCTTCAGCTTAAACCCAGAACCAATAATGCCAAGACCCTTAGCTTCATCATTTACTGAGTCCACACCACTAAAGCCTGATGTTTTCACTCCAAACAAGGTACTTAGTAACTCACGGTCTATTCTGATTTGGATACCCTTGACAGAGGAGACAAGGGACCCATCTGCTTCTGATTTCAAACAATGAAGAAAGCTTTCACCAAGTCCGGATAGCTTACCTCGGTGAAAGTAACCACATCCAACCATTGCATCCATCTCAAAGCTTCAACTAGACTGCTCATTCCACTTTTCTCAAGATTCTGAACATCCACAGCCTTATTTCCACATATCTTCGTCTTCACAAAGGTAAACCTTTCTTGCTCCTTTGGGGATAGAAACTCAGCACTGTAGCCCCCAACACTTCCGGAGATCATCGGAGCGGCCATGGGTAGAGAGGAGAAAGATTTCTGGAGGAGGAAGATGATGGAAAGGATGGAAGCTCTCGAAGGGATTCTTCGCGGGAAGAGGAGAAAGCTTCGAAAGTTGCAGAGAGTCGATCCCAAAATCGTTAGGGCATCGGCTTTGGGTGACCAGATAGAGGATAAAAGGGTAAAGGTAGAAGATGAGTCGTTCCCGGAATGATTTGACTGATTTAAAATTAATTTCTTGAAAGGCGAAGCACCAAAAAGCAGTAATAGCAGAAGGCGACAAAAAGGTTTGACGAGTCAAACCGCTTTCAACACAATAGTGGTCAAGAAATGTAGATAACTGAGTTTTGCTTATCTTTAAAGAGGGAAAATTTCATTTATTCTGAAAAATTTATATGCCAATAAAATTACAGAGATCTTTTCACAAATTGCACATCCCTAATTCCCTTCTAAGAGATGTAAATCTCTCTTCAGGTAGGGCTTTTGTGAAGATATCTGCTAATTGACCATTTGTATCTATAAAAGAAATTTCTAAATTACCACTAGCTACATGGTCTCGTATAAAATGATATCTTACCTCAATGTGCTTAGTCCTTGAGTGCTGGACTGGATTTTTGGTAAGGTTGATGGCACTTGTATTATCACACAATAGTGGAATTGATTTGATGTGAATTCCGAAATCCTCAAGTTGTTGCTTTATCCAAAGATGTTGTGTACAACAATTTCCAGCAGCAACATATTCTACCTCAGCTGTTGATAAAGCTACTGAATTTTGTTTCTTGGATGACCATGATATTAAACATCCTGCAAGAAACTGACAACACCCACTGGTGCTTTTTCTATCTACTTTGCATCCAGCATAATCAGCATCTGAATATCCTACTAATTCTATTTTACAAGATCTAGGATACCAGAGACCTAAATCATGAGTTTTAGCCAGATATCTAAATATTCTTTTTACTGAAATTAAATGAGACTCTCTAAGGTCTGCCTGATATCTAGCACACATGCATACACTAAACAAAATGTCTGGTCTACTTGCAGTTAAGTAAAGTAATGATCCTATCATACCTCGATAATTTGTTTGATCTACCTTTTTACCTTTTTGATCACTGTCCATTCTGGTTGAAGTGCTCATTGGAGTTGATAATGGCTTTGCACCTTCAAATCCAAATTTCTTTAACAGCTCTTTGGTGTACTTGGCTTGACAGATATGAGTGCCATCCTTCCCTTGCTTAATTTGCAATCCAAGGAAGTAGCTTAGCTCCCCCATCAAGCTCATTTCGAATTCTCCCTGCATAAGCTTTTCAAAGTACTTGCAAAGAGATTCATCAGTAGATCCAAAAATAATATCATCTACATATATTTGCACAAGAAGTATATGTTTAACCTTAGATTTTATAAATAATGTACTATCTACTTTACCTCTAGTGAAACCATGATCTAATAAGAAAGTACTGAGCCTTTCATACCAGGCTCTAGGTGCTTGCTTTAAACCATATAAAGCCTTATGCAGTTTAAATACATGATTTGGAAATTCGGTATCATCAAAACCTGGAGGTTGTTCAACATAAACTTCCTCCTTGATAAAACCATTTAAAAATGCTGATTTGACATCCATTTGAAATAGTTTTAAATCAAATGCAGATGCATAAGCAAGTAAAATCCTAATAGCCTCAAGTCTAGCTACAGGTGCATAGGTTTCATCGAAATCTATGCCTTCCTCTTGAGAGTAGCCTTGAGCTACCAATCTGGCCTTGTTCCTTAAGATTATTCCGGACTCATCCAGTTTATTTCTGAACACCCACTTGGTGCCAATAACTGAATGATTGGATGGTCTAGGAACAAGTGACCATACTTGGTTTCTCTTGAACTGATTTAGTTCATCTTGCATGGCTAATATCCAAGATTCATCAGATAAAGCTTCATTGACTGTCTTAGGCTCTATTTGTGAAACAAAGGCTAAATAGTCACAAGGAATTACATTACCTCTTGTTCTTACCCCTACAGATGGATCACCAATAATGTTTTCAGGAGGGTGATCTTTCTGATGTCTCCATTCTTTTGGAAGATTTTCATGCTGAATTTCAGTTTGCTGAAGTTCTTCCAGAGGAGGATCTTCCTTGTCCTTAATTGAGGTATTCTTTAATTTTTCAGACAAGTCATCTGCATCATCAATGTCACTAATTTCTTCCTTTTTCAAGGAAGGGTTAGATTCATCAAAAATAACATGTACAGATTGTTCAATTAATAAGGAACGTTTATTGAAAACTCTATAACCTTTGGGTTTAGAAGTGTACCCCATAAAGATGCCTTCATCTGATTTGGCATCCAACTTACCAATGTCCCTTTTTCCATTGTTGTGGATGAAGCAAGGACATCCAAATATTCTGAAATGGCTGATCTTTGGCTTCTTTCCTTTGTAGAGTTCATAAGCAGTCTTCTTCAGAATCGGCCTGATCATCACTCTATTAATGATATAACAAGCAGTGTTGATGGCTTCGGCCCAGAAGTATCTTGGCAAATCATATTCTGATAACATGGTTCTTGCCATATCCAAAAGAGTTCTGTTTTTCCTCTCAGCAATTCCATTCTGTTGAGGTGTCCTTGGGGCTGAGAAGTTGTGCTCAATTCCTTGATCATCACAGAACTTTGTAAACCTTTCATTTTGAAACTCACCACCATGATCTGATCGGATAGAGATAATTGTGAACTTCTGATCTTTCTGAACTTTCTTACTGAAGCTGACAAAATTGTCAAATGTGTCATCTTTGTGCTCTAGAAAGGATACCCAAGTGAATCTTGAATAATCATCAACTATTACAAATCCAAAATTCTTTCCTCCTAGACTGGTGGTCCTCATTGGCCTAAATAGATCCATATGAAGTAGTTCTAAGGGCTTTGAGGTGCTTTCCTCTTGCACAAGGTCTGCAGATACTGTTCAATCTAGAGTTGACCTTTGGCAGTCCTTCAACTAGCTTTCTCTTTCTGAGCTTATTCAAACCGTCCAAGCTGCAATGGCCCAATCTTCTGTGCCACAACTCTGTTGATTGATCTTTACTAGCTGCCAAACACACATCTTGATCCTTGAGTTCTTCTAGATAGAGTACATACAGATTTCTTTCTCTATAAGCTTCAAAAATGACTGCTCCATCCTTTAATATACTGCACTTTGATTCTTGGAACTGAATCTGATGGCCTTTGTCACACAACTGGCTGATGCTGATGAGATTATGCTTTAACCCTTTGACCAGCATCACATCTTCAATTACTGATCTTCCTTTGATGTTTACGGATCCACTTCCTATTACTGTGCCTTTTCCATTATCTCCATATGTGACTGTTCCTTCTTCATCTTGGAGATTAACAAAAAGCTTCTGGTTCCCTGACATGTGCCTTGAGCATCCACTATCCAAATACCATTTGGATGCTTTTGATTTTCCCTGAAAATTAAACACTAAGTTTTAGGTACCCAAGTTCTTTTGGGTCCTGAGAGGTTAGTACCATTGATTTTTCCTTTTATTATCCACTTTTTGTTCTTAGTGGGACATGTTGCTTTGTTATGTCCTAGTTTGTTACAATGAGTACAGCAGGTTATTCTAGTTACTTTTTCAACTGGAGTATATTTAAATTTTTTATGTTCTTTATCTTTTTCGGATATAAATTCAGGAGTTGGATAAGTGTTGGGAAAGACTTTTGTTTCTTCATTTTCCGAGGGAGTATAACCAAAACCATGTTTCTTCTTGGTTGATCTTTTAGCTCCACTCATCATTAAAAGAGGTTTATTATTTGTGAACTTGTTTATGGTGCTTGTTAAATGTTCATTTTCTTTATTTAATCTTTCTATTTCTGTTTTAAGTTCACTTAAGTCTTCTTGTTTTTCTAAATGATTTATTTTCTTATTTTTCTCTTTTAAATCTTCACATAATAATTCATTCCTTCTTTTATGTTCAGTTATTTGTTTTTCAAGTTCTTCATTTTCTGTTTTTAGGTCTGAGTTTGTATTTTCTAAACAGATTATATTTTTCTTACTAATTTTAAGTAATTTACATACTTCTTTATATTTTTCATAAAGTTCATTAAAAGCACTTTCTAAATTATCAGAATTGAATCATTGCATGAATCAAAAGAAGAGTCAGAAGTTACCTTGTCTTCGGTGTTGGCCATGAAAGCCAAGTTGACTTCTTCACCTTCACTGCTCGAGTTGACTCACTGTCTGAGTCACTGCTGTTCTCCCAAGCAGCTGCCATTGCTTCTTTTTATACTTTTGAATCTTCTGAAGTTGTCCTTCTTTTTGTGATCATTTTTCTTAAGCGTTGGACAGTCTGCCTTGATGTGTCCAGGCTTCTTGCATTCATAACAGATCACTTCTCCTTTCTTCTGATCCTTTGCTTCTGGTTTTCTGAAGTCTTTGTTTTTCTTGAAAAATCTTCTTCCGGACTGATACTTCTTCTTCTTTGCTAGAATCCTTTGAAGTCTTCGAGACAGCATGGCTTCTTCATCATCACTGTCTTTACTACTTTCACTATTATCCAAAGATTCTTCTGAATTGACTTCACTTGCTTTGAGAGCATTTGATTGTTTCCTTCTGCTGGAGGATTCTCCTAATCTCTCCATGTTTATCTCGTGAGCCATGAGAGATCCTATTAGCTTTTCCAATGACATTAATTTTAAATCATTGGCTTCTTCAATGGCTGTTACCTTTGGAGTCCATGAAGATGGTAGAGATCTGAGGACTTTTCTAACCATGTCTGGTACATCATAAACCTTTCCCAATCCAGCTAATCCATTTGTAATGTCTGTGAACCTGCTGAACATCTGAGTTATTGATTCACCTAACTGCATCTGGAATCTTTCATATTGAGCTACCAGAATATCTATTCTTGTCTCCTTTACTTTGTCTGTCCCTTCATAGGTAATTTTGAGCTTTTCCCACATCTCCATTGCGGATTTGCAGGCTGAAACTCTATTGAACTCTTTCTTGCTTAGGGCACAGCATAATATACTCTTGGCTTTGCAGTTTAAGGATATTCTTTTCCTATCATCATCTGTCCACTGAGCCTTAGCGTTTGTGACCAAAAGATCACCTTCTTCTACAATGGACCAGATTGTATAATCATGACCTTGTAGAAAATATTCCATTCTAGTCTTCCAGTAGGTGTAGTCTTCTCCATCGAACAAGGGAGGCCTGTTGACTGACTGACCTTCGAAGTTGCTTTGGGCTGCCATTGATCTTTGCTCTTCAGATCGTTGGATCTTCTTCTTTGTCGAAGAGACGGGCTCTGATACCACTTGTTGCCCAGCTAGCTAGCCCAGAGGGGGGGGGTGAATGGGTTATTAAAATTTCGATCTCTGATTAAAACCTGTTTACTGAAAGAATTACACAACTTAATAACGAGGTTAGAGTTAGAGAAAATAAGACAACAATCACACAAAACACATCCACAAGACACAAGGATTTTTATCCTGGTTCGGAACTCCTCTCCACAGGAGACCTACGTCCAGTCCCTGAGCAATGCCTCAGGATTTCACTACCAAGGGTACAATCCCCCTCAAGGATCCTTACACCCAGCCTCAACTGGTCTTCCTTCCAACCTGAAGGGAAAAACACCACCCTGAACCACCAGGTCTTCCTTCGTCCAGAAGGGAACACAACTAAAGAAGAGAAGGTGTAGGAACAGGCTTCAGACTCTAGCTTGACCAGCTACAAGCTGAAGCTACCAAGGCCCGAGAGAGAAAGAGATTTAACAAGGTTTTCTCTCCAAGGACTACACAAGCTCTCACAAGTAAAATCTACTTTTGATCACTTATAGCTAAGAGCTAAGAACAAGGTTGGAGTGGAAGCTTCGCTCTTCTTTCAATCTTCTAAAGACTCGAAGAGATGGAGTTCTTTCTTTTCGAATTTGCAAGCGTTGTTCTCTTCTTTTTCTCCGTCTTGAGTCTTGTATTTAAGCTTCAGATTCAAATTTGAACAATGAAGTGTCCGTTGTCTCTTATCCTGGTGTACGTTAGACTGGTCACCAAGGAAGCTTCTGATCTTCAGTCTTTTATCCTTCAGTACACGCCAGAGAAATGTTTTAGAATCTTGTATCTTGTATCCAACGTTGTACAGATGAGTCTTATCAGATATCTGCAAGCATATCAACAATAAATAGAGGACAGCTAGGACTGCCGTCGATTGTTAGTTGCAGATGGAACAGATATTGCAATATATAGCAAAGCTCCTTTCTGTCTAAAAAGTACGTAGACAGAGTAGCATAAAAATGGAAGATATTGTCTGCATGCATGGGAGATACGATCAGAGAGCATTTAATGCATAGCAGTCAACAGACAAGATATGACTTTGACTTTTCAACGCTATTAAAAAGCATTATACTGATACAACAAGAAATTCGATAAAAGCAATCCCGATGCCTTCATGACTTATGAAATCGTTATGCGATAACAGACAAATCGTTATGACAGAGCATTATCAAATTATAATGATGAAATCGTTATAGTTATAACAAGTCGTTATGAATACTTATCAAGTCGTTATGAACTGTAAGAAATCGTTATGACTATCAAGTCGTTATGAACTGTAAGGAAATCGTTATGACTATCAAGTCGTTATGAACTGTAAAGAAATCGTTATGACTATCAAGTCATTATGAATGATAAAGAAATCGTTACAGCGAACAAGTCGTTACGAGTTTCAAAGAAATCGTTATGAAAGTCTTAACAAATCGTTGCACAAAGCAAATCGTTATGAGAATCAAAGAAATTGTTACGAGAACTAAAGAAATCGTTCCATCTATAGAGTCGTTGCGAGTTCTAAAGAAATCGTTACGAGGTCTAAAGAAATCGTTACGGCTAGAGAGTCGTTGCGAGTTCTAAAGAAATCGTTACGAGGTCTAAAGAAATCGTTACGGCTAGAGAGTCGTTGCGAGTTCTAAAGAAATCGTTACGAGGTCTAAAGAAATCGTTACGGTTAGAGAGTCGTTGCGAGTTCTAAAGAAATCGTTACGAGGTCTAAAGAAATCGTTACGGGTAGAGAGTCGTTGCGAGTTCTAAAGAAATCGTTACGAGGTCTAAAGAAATCGTTACGACAGTCAAGTCGTTACGGGTTCTAAAGAAATCGTTACGAGGTCTAAAGAAATCGTTACGACAGTCAAGTCGTTACGGGTTCTAAAGAAATCGTTGCGATGTCTAAAGAAATCGTTACGACAGTCAAGTCGTTACGGGTTCTAAAGAAATCGTTGCGATGTCTTAAAGAATCGTTACGATATCGATTTGTTTTGAATTTTCCGGTCAGAGAGGAAATCGTTCTGCTTATCAAAGAAGTTGATACAAAGACTTGGAAGAATGTGAGATGAGACTTACCTGATTGTCTTGAACTTTCATTTTCCTTTTATTTCCTGTTCTCAAGGCTCAAGTAATCCATTAGTACTATTTTGTTAATCATCAAAATTAATATATAAATAAATGAATTATTGATTATGGGGACAGTTTGGTCATCACCTGTGTGATAGTGTCGACCTACCATAAGTGTAGTGTCGACCTTGCCAAACAGGTGATTCCAGCTTTTTGTTTCTTTGAACACCTTGTTCATTTCCCACTTTTATTGACCTTTTTTCAGTTGTTCTTTGATCATCAACCGACTTGACTTTTCCATCCTGTTTGATATCCTTTGCAATTTTTACAATTTTTTGTCCTGTTGAAGTGGAAGCTTCAGATGTTTTTGCGAAATAAAGGTTATTGTTTTTGGCCCTACTTCCTTCTTTTCTGTGGGATTAAAGCCTAACCCCTCCTTTCGTTTAGCATTAACTCTTGTACCTAAATGGCTTCAAGATTATTCTTCCCTTTAAAATTAGTTCAAGTTCTTCCTGTTTTCTGTTTACTTCAGTTTGCAACCTCTCAATTTCCTTTTGTAACTCTGTGTTAACACTTTGTAGGGCTGCATTCTTTTTAGACACAAGGGATGTTTCATTAAGAATTTCAACGTTCTGATTCTTTAGTTCAGTAACTACTTCTCTCAGAGCATTTCTTTCTTGTGTATACATTTTTTCATCTTCTTCTGTTGACTCTTTTTGAGAAGAATGTTTCAGTTTCTTTTTCAACATTTTGTTTTCTTTTTTAAGAGCATCATATTGATCTAACAATTCAAAATAAACATGCTCCCAATCTTCCAACTGAAATCCTTAAATAAGGAGCTTACCTCTTCTTCTTCTTCTTCAGTTTCCTTGGCCATCAAACAGATTTGAATGAGTGTCCTCAGCATATGAGCTTTCCTCTTCTTCATCTTCTTCTTCTTCACTCCAGGTACCAACCATAGCCTTTTGCTTGTTTTTGTTCCATCTAGGCTGAGTCTTCTTTTGAGCTTCAGGACATTCAGACTTGACATGTCCTGGTTTCCTGCAATTGTAGCACACAATTCTATCAGTCTTTTTGTAGGCATTTGTCCTGGGCTTAGAAAATTTGTTGTTATAAGGTTTCTTTTTCAGAAAACCCTTACCTTCTTTTCTCAAAAATTTTCTGAACTTTCTAGTTATTAAGGCAAACTTACCTGATTCATCTTCGGAAGTAGATGATTCACTGTCTTCAGTGACCTCCTTGGTGCTGGGACTTGCTTTAAGAGCAAGAGGTTTCTTCTTCCTCAGATCATCCTCAGATCTCTTTAGACCCAATTCATATGTCATTAAAGAACCTATTAATTCATCAACAGTAGTTGTAGACAAGTTCCTAGATTCTTCGATGACAGTTGCTTTGGTATGCCAAATGGGTGTCAAGGTTCTAAGAATTTTCCTCACTAGTTCTTTACCAGAATAAACTTTTCCTAGATTTTTCAACCCATTAGTTAATAATGTCAATCTACCATACATTTTAGAAATAGTTTCATCGTGTTTCATTCGAAAAGCTTCATATTCAGAAACTAACATGTTGGCCTTAGTTTCCTTTACCTCAGATGTGCCCTCGTACATACCATGAGGCGATCCCAAATCTCTTTAGCACTTGAGCATGAAGAAACTCTTGAAAATTCATGGGATGCAGTGAGCACTTCATAATATTCATTGCACTCCAATTTGCATTTGACTTCTTAATTTCTTCTGGGGTCCATTTCTCTTCATCATCAGACAGCTCATAAGGTCCATCGTTCACCACTCTCAATATTTGATGATCTTGTGCTCGTAAGAACACCTGCATACGTGTTTTCCATTATGCATAATTAGTACCATCAAAGTAAGGCGGTCTATTTACAGAATGACCCTCAGCAATGTAACCTCTAGATTCCATCATACACAATTAACTCCTGGTCGTGAGACCAAACAATTGGAGAACCAGTCTCTGATACCACGTGTTGTGTGTGAAAGGATTGTCTAGAGGGGGGGTGGATAGAGAATCCTCAGAATTTTAGCCCCGATTTGAATTTTTGAAAACAAATTAAGAATCTCTAAGGATATATGCACAGACAAACAGATCAACGATGCAAACCACAGAAGAATAAGAAGGTTTAAGGTGGTTCGGCTCCAATGAGGAGACCTACATCCACCCCTCACCAAATCAATGAGGTACAACTATCAGAATCCCTAACAGTACGAAACACACAAGCGCTGATTCACAACTTCTTCACAACTGCTGCCTTACAGCTTGAAAACCTTGCTGATACACAGCTTCAATAACCCGCTGATCCACAGCTTCCCTTGAATTAATCCAATCACACTTCGTGATTGATCAATCAATCCACTTCACCAAGAGGTGGAGTTCAAAATTTCGAAGTTCAAAGAAGATTCAAAACATAGAAAAAGGAAAAAACTAAATCACACTTCCTGATCTAGATCTGAAGTTGAATAGATTCCACTCAGATCATAGGAACAATATCATATTCAGTGAATTCATCCAGAATTTACTGCAATTTGATCTCAGAGAATATGAAGGAAGAAGAATTCTGATCCTCTGTTCTTGAAGGCTCAGTATCCACTTCTGGTAGCTTCAATCTTTGCTTGTATCATCATTGATTTCCTTGGATCGCAGCTTCACCTAAGAATTTCAGAGAATTTCCAACTTCAGATCATTTGGAGTCAACTTTTCTTCTTGGCTCAGCACTCCTTCCTTCCCCGTCTCGTTCTTCTCATTCTCCCTTACGAATCTGGAGCTCTTTTCACCTTTTTCGGATTGCGCACACTTGTTGCTTTTTGCAGTGGGCCCCCTCATTTTTATCCGCCCAGAAAGGTGAAGGAATCTTTTTGCCGCCAAGAATTGGACCCTTCTAGAGCTGCTGACGTGTAAAGAAATATCCTAATTAGTTAGCTTTGGATCACGTTCCTGCTTGATGACTAGAACATTCTGTGAAAATGCAAAGTGTTCAAGTATCCAAGTGTCGACACTGTCAGATACAAATGTCGACACACTCACTTTAATTCAAATAGAAACAGTCTTCTTTGAATCCTTATGCACATGGAAAACGTGATATCTTTTAGAAATTCACTTAAGCTTCCTTCTGGGTTGAACTAAAAGATGGTTAGCGTCGACCTCATGCACATCTAGTGTCGACCTTAGCTTCAACTTCCATCAGAGAAAACACTGTCCCTGCTTAGTGTGACTTATTACAGTGTCGACCTTATTGGAGTTTCACTATCTTGAATAAGCTGAAAACTTCTCAGGCACTAATTAACACTGATTAAAGATGATTTGACTTGATTCTAATCTTTTACAACGCCATCCAATATCATCCAGTGTCGACCTATGACCTGGATAGTGTCGACACTATTTGTCATTTTCTCTTTATACTTTGATCCGGTTGAGTTGTTCCTGCAATATAAATGATAAATGTCAATCTTCTGTGTATCATTGCACATTAGAATGTCATCATCAAAACCAGGGACACAACAATATAAATTTTTATGGTTAGAATGATAGCATGTGTCTCCTTATTGTTGGTAGCTTAGTTTGTATATGATGTGTGTAAGGTTGATATTTTAGATTGCTTGCTGGGTCCTTTAGACTCATTCTTGCTTCGGCGTACAGGTGTGACAGGTGGTTCCGTACTTGAAGAGAGAGTAGTGAAGGTCGACACCAGAATCGAGGATTAATAATTGTGGAGACCTTTTAGTAGTTATTTTATTTCATAGTATGAATAATGTCATCATATGGGTAATGTAATAGACAATGTGGTTTCTTTTAAAATTGTAATAATGTGGACTCTGTCACTTTCTTTTACTATATAGACTGGGGAATGTGTGATGATCATGGATAAATTTGAGTAGTTCTTTCTTTTATTTCCACTGTACTCATTATATTCATGTACATATCAACCTATCGTCTAGTGTTGGGTTATTATCCCACTGTAATGGCGCCCTTCGTACCGATGAGGATTGGTATAATTGTACCGGTATAAAGAGGGTCGTTACACAAACAGACCTATGGCAGGTTCATTAACAATGCGACCAACACAATCATCGTGATTCTTATATAAATGCGACCACCTACACCGTCGCGATTTGGAACTGTTTCTACATGAGCGCTGCTACATGCACGCTGCGTGGCGCATGTAGGGTCGTCAGGGTTTAATCGTGACGGCGGGGTGCGTCGAGTTTCTAAATGCAATGGCCCGATATGTCACGATTTAAACTCTGTGTATTTTGGGCTTCTGCCCTTGGCTGAACAGTGCAGTTGCACTGTTCAGCTGAAGGGGAGGCTGCTGTGGTTTTTGGAGGTGATTTGGGGTTTATGGCTGTCCATTCGGCATGGTTCCGGCGTGAGGCTGAGAGGTAGACTTGTGTTGTTTGTCTGGGTCCGTGGTTGGTGTCACGAACCAGCTCTCGTGACTCATGTGCGGCATGCCCTTCTTTAGCTTGTACATGTGTACGTGGTTTGCTGTTTATTTACTTACAGTTGTAGTATCATGCATAGGCGGTGACATATTTTAATTGTTTACAGCTTTGCTTACTTCACTTGTTGTACATTGTTCTTTCGGCTTTTGAGGAGTTGCCCTACTGAGTCAGTGACTTGTGAGGCTCACCCCTTCCTCTTCCATGTGAAGGAGAGCAGGAGGGTTCCCTTCCCTCTTCTAGTTCTGGTCAGCACCGTTGTGGAGTCGGGCTGACGTCACCAAGAGAGTAATACTTTTTCTTGTTGTGCCTTGAGGGTTTGTCCCAGGCCATTGAACTTTGTACTATGACTTTGGTATGGAATTGAATATGTACATTTCATGTGGATATGTGTGAGAAATGAAAACTTATATGTGTTCAGTGTGTTATTTTATATTTCCACGGACATGTTGTGTTGATATCCCTTGCGAGGCTATGGCTCGTTTGCGGGAGATGGAGTCATGTCGGGCACGTTATTGGGTTAATGCGCCTGAACAGCGAGGACCGTCAAAGTTGGTATCAGAGCAAGGTCCGTGTAAATATGAAGGAACCGGAAATGTACATAGTATGTTCTCTACTATAGTCTACTGCTGGTAGTTAGCCCTGTTTTCGTAATGATATGTTTGTGTGCGTGTGGATTGGAATGTTGTATGTGTAGGTTTATAAATGGCCGATAGGAGAGACTGGGCAGGTGGAGGTGATGATCCTGAGGAGGCCACACATCAGATGATAGAAAGGTTATGGTAAAGTATTACACAGATTTGCACACGGTTGAACTAGCAGCCCCCGGTTCAGCCAGCGGTTACAGCACCACTAGTGGAGGAGGAGACAGTACCGTTACCGCTAGCACCACCCTTTGGAGTTGAGGTACCACCTGTAGTACCTTTACCCCCCATTGTACCAGTGCGACCAGCTAGTGTGGAGGAGTCCACGGTGCTAGTGGAGAGGTTCCTACGTTTACAACCACCTACATACTCGAGAGGTCAGAATCCGGATACAGATGAACATTGGGTGCACGAGATAGAAAGGGTTTTTGTTAGAATGAGGTGTCCACAAGATGATAGAGTAATCTTGGCTACTTATCAGTTGAGGGGATTTGCACAAGAGTGGTGGAGACTCAAGATGCAAATCGTGTTTGCAGGATGAGCAAAGGATACAATCACATGGCTAGAGTTTCTTGAAGTATTCAACAACACATTCTTTCCGGTACAAATTCATCAAGCCAAGAGGGAGTAATTTAGAACACTATAAAAAGGGAATTTGTTGATGCTGGAGTATCAAATGAGATTCATGGCCCTGAGCAAGTATGCACCTTATGTGGTAACCAATAATCCAATGATGGTGGAATACTTTATTCGGGGGTTGAGGCCGGGGTTACAAGATGAAGTAATTCCACTTATGTGTAGTACAGTGGAGGAGGCAGCCCAAAGAGCAGCGATACTTGAGAGAACTGTGCAAGCCAGGTAGTCTAGTGCATCAGGATCGAGATCAGGTAGTTTTTGACTTCAACAACAGTCTTCGGGCGTTAGCAAAGGCAAGGCACCTTCGGGAGGAGCGTCTACACCAGGTTTTGGCAAGTGGGGAAACAAGTTAAAGAAGATATTTAGATGCCGAGGAGGTGGCAGGCAGCAAGGATTTTAGCATGGCCGAGGCTATAAGCCAGAAAGGGAATAATCACAACAAAGCATAGCTAGGTAGCCCACAGAGTTTAGATGCTACAATTGTGATTAGCTAGGGCATTTGGCAAGAAATTGTCTATATCCCAAGAGAGCTAGCTATGGTAGAGGGGCACCACAGCAGCAGCAGCAGCAGTAGCAGCCACAAGTTGAGTGAGGTAGAGGCACACCTTACCAGAGGGGATGAGGATGAGTGATGGCAATCACAAGGGCTCAAGCGGAGGCATCAAATTTGATTGAAGGTATTATACCACTTCTTGAATTTTCTGCTAGAATGTTAATGATTCAAGTGCATCACATTCCTTCATTTTTGAGGACTTCATTCATAGTATGGTACATTCTTTTGAGGAGAGGCAGTGTGTGCTTATGGTAGAGGTTCCTTCGAGTGACTTCATGCTTACTAGTTGTTATTTGGATGAGGTTCCCATCATGATACAAGGTAATCAGTTGCCAGGCAGATTGTATGCACTACAGCTAAAGGAATATGATGTGATATTGGACATGGATTGGTTGGAAGCATATGGGGTAGTGGTTGATTGCAGAAAGAAAAGAGTAAGGTTCAGCCATCTAGGAGGGAATATGTTTGAATTCCAAGGTATGCCATTCTATACCCCTAAGTTCATTATTTCTGCTCTTAAGACTAGGAAATTGATCAATGCAGGGTGTGTAGCCTATTTGGCATCAGTTAGTTTGGTTGAGGCAGAAAAGACAGTAGATATGGTACCAGTAGTTAAAGAGTTTGTGAATGTACTCTCGGATGAGTTACCAGGTTTGGCACCGCATAGAGAGGTGGACTTTACAGTAGAGTTGAAGCCGAGTAGTATGCCCATTTCCAAGGCACCATACAGGATAGCACCTGTAGAGTTGAAAGAGTTTAAGAAATAGTTGCAAGAATTGCTAGAGAAGGGTTTCATTCAGCCTAGTCACTCACCATGGGGAGCACCAGTATTATTTATTAGAAAAAAAAAAGATGGCAGCCTCAAAATTTGTATTGATTACCGCCAATTGAATCAGGTCCCAATAAAGAACAGGTATCCACTTCCATGAATTGATGATTTATTTGACCAATTGCAATCAGCAAAGGTGTTCTCCAAGATATATTTGAGATTAGGGTACCATCAGTTGAGGATCCGAGAAGAAGTCAATGATAAAACAACATTTAAAACAAAGTATGGGCATTATGAGTTTATGGTTATGCCATTTGGGCTAACCAATGCACCGGTGGCATTTATGAATTTGATGAACAAGATTTTCCATCCATATTTAGATCGGTTTATTATGGTGTTCATTGATGATGTATTAGTGTACTCAGCTTCTGAAGAGGAGCATGCAACTCACTTGAGGATTACATTGCAGACATTGAGAGAGCACTAGTTATATGCTAAATTCAGTAAGTGTGAGTTTTGGCTTAGAGAGATACAGTTTTTGGGGCATGTTATTTTAGGTGAAGGTGTTGCAGTTGATCCATCTAAGGTAGAAGCCATTATGAAATGGGAGGAGGAACCAAAGATAGTGGTAGAGATCAGGAGTTTCCTTGGTTTGGCAGGTTACTACAGGCACTTTATTCAAGACTTCTCAAAGATTGCAACACCAATAACAAGGCTTACCAGAAAAGGTGTACCATTTGTAGGTCATCCGATTACAGGCACAGCTTTATGGAATTGAAGAAGCAGCTCACTTCAACACCAATATTGGAAATCCCGTTAGGCTGAGGTGGTTTTGTATTATACACAGATGCATCCAGAAGAGGACTTGGGGCGGTACTCATGTAGCATGAAAAAGTGGTGGCCTATGCATCCAGGCAATTGAAGCGGCATGAGGAGAATTATCCCACACATGACTTAGAGTTGGCAGCGTTGTGTTTGCATTGAAGATATGGCGACATTATTTGTATGGTGAAAGATTTGAGATCTTCATGGATCACAAAAGTTTGAAGTACATCTTTTCACAGAAAGATTTGAATTTGAGGCAACGCAGATGGATGGAGTATCTAAAAGATTATGATTTCAGCTTAGAGTATCATCTAGACAAGGCAAATGTGGTTGCAGATGTTTTGAGTAGGAAAGCAGTTATGAGTCACATGATAATGAGAGAATGGAAGCTGTATGAAGATGTGGCAGAAAATTCTTTGATTGTTCCAAGTAGCCAACAAAGAGCAATGTTAGCCAGCAGCACAGTAGAGCCATCTTTGTATTGGCGGATAGTAGAAGCACAAAAAGTAGACGAGAACTTGGTTGATATTGTAAAGATGGAAGATGTCACCATCGATGATGATTGTGTGGTCCAGTTCAGGCACAGGTTATATATTTTTTTGATTAAAAGCCTCCCCTGGGTCAGCAGCAAGGAGAGTGCACCTTCTCCCAGCGGGAGAAAATGGACTCACTCCACTCGGCGATCACCAGAGGGGAATTTTATTTCAATATGAAAGGATTAAAAAAGAACACCCGACACCTGAAGAACAACCACCAGAAAGAGGAGTACACCCGAACGCCAAACAACATCTTCACGCGGGGAGCTAGAGAAAGAATACAAAGAAGCTATTGACGAAAACTAGGTAAACCCGCCTTGTCAACCAACAAGGCGCCCCTAGCCTGGGATGGGAGACTGCAAGCATCAGGGAAAACTGAGCTAGAGCGATTAAAACATGCAAAGTTGGCTAACGCATCAGCAACTTGGTTTCCTTCTCTAAAAGTATGCAGCATATTCGGTTTGAGAATGTGGATCATGTGAGCGATCCCGCGCCACCAAGGGAAGACCGCCCAGTGGGGGGGACGCCCAGAGGAGATAGCTCTGAGGAGGACCGCCGAATCTGAATAGACAACTGAAATGTGAAACTTACATTCAATAGCTAGGCGCAAACCATCATGTAGTGCTCTAGCTTCAGCCAAGATACTACTTCCAAAGCCATAGGAAAAAGCAAAACCATGAATGAAATTTCCATGACTGTCTCTAATACAGCCGCCGCCACCACAGATGCCGGGGTTCCCTTTAGAAGCTCCATCAACATTCAGCGAATAGCTCACAATCGGGGGAATCCACTTAACAAGAATGGGGGGTTTGATTCTAGCAGAAATTTGAATATTATAAGTATGAAGTATAGCGGCCTGATTATGAGAGATGGAACCAGAAAACTTGATTGTTGTCATAATCTTCCTAACTGTCGTCAAAATAGATTGCTTGATGTATTCCACAGACCGGAAGATACCTTCAATACGAGCAGAGCATCTGAATTTCCAAATTTCCCAGAGCATAAGAAGGCTACAAAACATCCCAGAACAATGAAGAGGCGACTGTAAACTGGTGTAAGAAAGAATGCTCCACAGCCTAGTGGTGACACGAGGGCTCCAGGAAATTCTATTATCCAGCAGAGGGGCGATCCAGCTCCACAACTTTTTAGCAATGTCACTAGAAATGAAAAGATGGTCAAGAGATTCCTGATCATGGTTATTACAACAAACACATTTGGAAACCAGAGGGATGCCACATTCCATAATCCTGGAGTCCACTTGAACCGCCCTATGAAGAATCTTCCAAGAGAACATAGCCGGGCGGGGAGGGATAGCATGATTCCAAAGCTTCAACCAAGTACCACCACGAGAGACGCCATGAGGGACAGCAATATTGTAAGCAGATTTGACAGTGAACTGGCCATGGGCAGTGGCGGCCCAAATAAACTTATCAGTACTATCAGTAAGAAGACCCCCAACATACTGATTAGAAACACCCATGTCCTCCCAGACCGAGTTAGTGCCATCAGAGACCATATCCTTAACTTTAATATTGTTCAAATGATGGTTAAATTGAGGACTGCTGAGATCTTGAGCAAAAGAAGTCTCACCCAGCTAGATATCTTTAAAGAAAAACACATTAGAACCATCACCTCCCACCCATCTATTATTAGCTAGCACCATCTCCTTAGCCTTCTGAAAGATCTTTTTAGAGATACCACAGGGGAAAGGATTATTGATGTCACTGAGATGTGACAGTTTAATGTACCTTTGTCTCACATACACCGCCCAAAGGGAGGAACCATGAAGGATGTTCCAAATTTGCTTAGCTGCCATCGCCACTTGGAGATAGTGAAGATTTCTGAAATTAAGACCACCTTCTTCAAAACTTTTTTGCAGAGAGGACCACGCCACCCAGTGGAGCCTATGCTGGCCATCCGCCCCCTGCCAAAAAAAATTAGCACAAATCTGGTTCACTTTATGGCAGATAGAGGAGGGGATGGAAATGGAGCTAGCCAGGTAAACAGGGTGACTCAGGAGAACTGAGCGAATGAGGATAGCACGGCCGGCCTGAGATAACATGTTCGCCCTCCAACCCGCGAGTTTCCGAGATACTTTGTCAATCAGAAAATTGAAGTCTTGGGCCTTTAACCTGCTAGCCTTCAGCGGAATACCCAAGTATTTCATGATACCATTCTGATTATTGTAACCGGTCACATTCGAAATCCGAGTCCCCAGAGAAGATGGAGCCTTATTCGAAATATGGAAACAGCTTTTGTCTGCATTTACCAGTTGACCAGAGCTTTCTTGGTAGGACTTCAGAAAGTAAAGCAGATTTTTCACACCTCTAATACTGGCATTCATAAAGATCAAAGTGTCGTCTGCATAAAGAAGATGGGAAACCTGCAGACAATTTCTAGGGCCGCTGAAATGTTTAACCAGACCATTATCAAACAAGTTAGACAACCCCCGACTAAGCACCTCGGAGGCAATGATGAACAGGAGAGGAGCTAACGGGTCACCCTGACGAATTCCCCTGGACGACTTAAAGTAGCCAGCAATGGAACCATTGAACAAAATAGACGACCAGCAATTAGAGAGAAGCATACCAACATAGGAGATAAATCTGCTAGCAAAACCAAACTTCCGCATGACAAGAAGAATGAAATCCCACTCCATTCTATCATAGGCTTTAGCCATATCCAGCTTGAACATAATATTGTGACCTCTTACCTTCCGATGAATATCACGAAGAATGTGCCAAGAGAGAGCAACATTATCCAGGATGAATCTGCCTTGAACAAAAGAACTTTGATTGACAGAAATAATATCAGGTAAAATAGGAGTAAGCCGCCCACAAAGAATCCTGGATATAATTTTGAACACAAAGTTGCAAAGAGTGATAGGTCTGAAATCACTAAAGGTTCTTGGTTCCTCCACTTTTGGTATAAGAGTTATGAGAGAAGAAGAAATCCCCTGGGAAGAGGAAAGCCAGCAAAGAAACCCTTGACCGCCCCAATGATATCTGATCCAACAACACTCCAACAGGAAGTGAAAAACTTACCTGAGAAACCATCCGGACTAGGAGCGCTATTACCATTCATAGCAAAGACAATGTCCTTGATTTATTCATCTGTGGGAGCACAGCAAAGCTGATCATTTTGATTGGCGGTAATAGAGTTAGGAATAATATCCAGAAGGGTGTGATCAACATCATGGTGTTCCGAAGTCAGCAGCTTTTGGAAGAATCTGACGGCCTCAGCCTTAAGGATATCCTGGTCTGCACACCAGTCACCCAAAGCATTGATTTTCAGCCTGTGAATAAATTTTTTTCTCCTGTTGCACTTGACTGTAGCATGATAAAATGCCGTGTTTCGGTCCCCACTGTCCAGCTAATCGACTCTAGACTTTTGTTTCAAGAATATTTCCTCACTATTCAGCGCTTGGTAAAGATGAGCATTGGCCTCGGAGAGGGCTGCACGGTTGAGTTCGGTTGGCGAATCATCGAAAAGCTGTTGTTGCAGAGCCACTCTCTCCGAAGCAAGGACAACATTTTGGGTTACATGCCCGAAAACATTTTTATTCCAGAGTTTCAGAAAATTTTTTACCTCCTTGAGTTTGATATGCAGACAAATCAAAGGATTCACATCCGTCACAACAGTACTGTGCCAAATCCTCGAAATTTCCTGGAGGAAGGATTCATGAGTCATCCACATGTTTTGAAACACAAAGTGACTAGGACCCTTGGAATGAATGACCGCTGAAATAGATAGAGGGCAGTGATCTGAGGGACCCCTTCTGAGATGGTTAACAACAAGATTAGGCCAGGAATCCTGCATCTTATCATTGATGAGAACCCGGTCAAGACGGGCCCGAATATTGGCACTGCCAGTCCTATTATTATTCTAGGTAAAAGAAGAACCGATGAAGCCAGCATCAAAAACACCAACAGCAGAAATGAAAGCATTAAAGTCCATCATGCTATTATAGTTGCCAGGCAAACCACCTCTTTTCTCAGATGGAAGAGCAATACAGTTAAAATCCCCACCAATCATCCAAGGAACATCCACCGTTGAGCCAAAATGTAGGAGATCGTCAAAAAGAAGACGCCTACGGCCAGCATCACAAGAAGCATAAACACAAGTGATATACTTGAAAAAGTGTTTGCACTACGAAGACCCAAGGTAATATATTGATCCGATTTTTCAATAATATGTAGAGGAAAAGAAGGATCCCAGAAAACCCAGATCTTAGGATCCTGACCAGAGCTATAATCAAAGTTATCTAGCTTAATAGAGAAGGACACAGTAGATGCTTTATCCAGAGATTGCTTTGGTTCGAACACAGCAACAAGAGAAGGATGATACTTCATAACCAATTGTTTGAGACTCCGTTTGGACACACCATTCCCGATACCACGAATGTTCTAGAAAATCGCAGAATTCATTAGTAAACAGATTCTTTACCTTTGTCCTCCGAGCGAGAGCGAGCTCTCGTGGTGACCCGATCCCTTCTAGGAATATCAAATTTGACAGCAGAGCCTACAGGCATCAAGTGATTATCCATGGCAGCCAGAGAAGCAGTATCTAATCCGCAATCCGTTCCCCGATCTCTGGGGAGATTTAAGAGTCCTGTGGAGGACTGATCAGTTATATCTAGTTGAAGAATTGAACGAACAGAACTAATATCAACATGGGAAGTTTGCTGTCTGGGATTATCACAATCTATGACATCTTCAGTTTTTCTGACCAACTGACTAGAAAATTTTCCATCTGAAGTCATAACGTCCTCAATGTGCACAGCAGTTATGTGTTCACAATCATTAGAGCTAAGCACTGGGGGAACAATATTATTAGCCTGGAGAAGGGGCAAACCCCCTGAGACAGCGTCTGGCGGCTTTATATTGCTGGGCTCATGCAACGAGGCCGGAGCGACGTGCATGGGCATGGCGACATGGGGGTTATTATTGCTCGACGTGGGGGTCTCGACTAGGGACTGCAAGACGTCTTTATCAGTATCGGAAATAATCGGAACCCAAACCTTCTCTGGATTCGCCACAACTTTGATAGATGGAGGAACTCGAACCTGGACATCCGCAACCTCTTTAGATGATCGGCATTGGTCTTTGTGATGGCCAATCCGAAAACAGGAACAACAATAGTCTGGAAGATTTAAATACAAGACATCCTGCCAATATCCACCAAGATCGCCCATGCCTATCCAGATTCTATCAGGTCGAGGTTTAAGAAGATCGAGTTCCACACAAACTCTAGCTGCCTTAGTGTTGATGAGAAGTTCCGTTGCATGAGCTATTTGGAGGACAGGACCCACGTTCGCTGCGATGGAAGATAGAAGTTTCTTCTGAAAGAGATTAACAGGCAAGGCTGGGAGATCGATCCAGACAGGAATAACCGAGGGTTCTTCAGATAGTTTGAATAAGGGCGTCCACTTAAAAAATCTAAAGAGTTTGCCTTGAATGTAGAGCGATTCTCGCAGTAGCACACGAAGATAATCATCTTGACTTTTGAAACGAAAGAGAAGATGCCAGTTATCCAGAGCACTAATGAGAAAAGAGTCTTTAATGCTGCATCTAGAGACGAGATGAGATCTAATCTCCGGGAAAGGAGGTCTTCCATAAGCGGTCTTTGCAACAACAGAGAACTGGAAAGGAATTAAAGAGGCTTCGATTTCCTGCTTGGTGAAGAACACCGCTGGCTCCCCTTTGTCGGTGAAAGAAGGCGCATGCACGTCGGTGCAAATGCATGGTAGCTCCAAGGATGCCGCAACTACACGTGCAAAGGAGGGGCCCCCCGTCGCAGGCCCCCTCACAGTCTCCACCACACCAGAGGAGGACGGATCTCCAGCACCGGCCATGGCCGGCCAGGCCCCTAGGGCCGGCGGCGGCGGTGGCGCCCACAAAACCTAAGAGGGAATCGCAGACTTTCTCTCACTAGACTTTCTCTCACTAGGCTCCACAAGCCTCATGAACTTTTAGGCACAGGTTATATGTTCCAAGTGAAGCTGGTGTGAAGCAGAAAGTGTTAGAAGAGGCACACTGGTCTAGGTACACTTTACACCCAGGAAGCACAAAGATGTATCAGGATTTGAAGAAATATTTTTTGTGGCCAAGCATGAAGAAAGAGATAGCGGAATTCATAGCAAGATGTCTAGTGTGCCAGCAGGTTAAAGCAGAACATCAAAGACCAGGTTGTCTATTGCAGCCATTACCTATACTGTAGTGGAAGTGGGATGACATAGCAATGGATTTTGTTGCAAGTTTGCCCAGAACAGCGACAGGTCACAATGGTACATGGGTTTTTGTTGACATGTTGACAAAGGTGTGCAGATTGTTAGCAGTAAGCATGTCTTTGACAGTGGACAGATTGGCGAGGTTGTATGTGGATAGAATTGTGCCATTACATGGAATACCAGTCACTATTGTTTCCGATAGGGATCCCATATTTACTTCCGGTTTTTGGAGGAGTTTGTAGAGGGTTGTTGGTAAATAGTTGAGGTATAGTTCAGCATACCATCGCCAAACCGATGGATAGACGGAGAGGACAATTCAGACTATTGAAGATATGCTACGAGCATGTTGTATAGTTTGGGGAGGCGGATGGGAGCAGCATTTAGGTATGGTTGAATTTGCCTACAAAAATAGTTATCACACAAGTATCGACATGGAACCATATGAAGCACTTTATGGAAGACCTTGCAATACACTGTTGAATTGGCATGAAGTAGGTGAAAGGCAAGTAATGGGACCGGAATTGGTGCAGCAATGTGTAGAAATGGTCAAGTTCATCAAAGAGAAGCATCAAACAGCACAAAGAAGGCAAAAGAGTTATGCGGATACATGACGCAGGCCCCTATAGTTTGAAGTCAACGACTATGTGTTTTTGAGGGTTTCTCCAACCAAGGGCGTTTTGAGGTTCAGCAAGAAAGGTAAGTTGAGTCCAAGGTATGTGGGTCCGTTCCAGATTTTGGAAAGGATTGGTGAGACAGCCTACAGATTGGAGCTTCCAGCAGACTTCACTGATGCTCATGATGTGTTCCATGTCTCAATGTTAAGGAGATACATTCGGGATCCTTCTCAGATTGTCAACTACACTCAAGATGATTTGAAACCGGATATATTCATGCAAGAGTTTCCAGTGATGATTATAGGTCACCGAACACAAAGGTTAGGGAATAAGGACATTGAACTGGTAAAGATCAGATGGGAGAATAGGCAGGGTGGAGAAGACACTTGGGAGTTGGCCGATGAGATGTACAAGATGTATCCATACTTGTTTGAGTAAGCGTTAAATTCATTTACGTGACAGTCAAATATGTGTTGCATTGTTAATTGTGTTTACTTCTTTAATTTCGAGGAATAAATTTCTTTCAGGTGATAGAAATGTAATATCTGGTACGTTCGGATTGATGCTTACCGGGTTTGGGGGCCAGCGTGTGGCCCATTGGTTGAGTGAGTGTGTTTATACATGTTTTTATAGGTTGGTGTGGCAGGTTGGGAGGCTAGAGGGTTGGAAATCCAAGCCCAAATAGACCTATGGCAGGTTCATTAAGAACGCAACCAACACAGCCGTCGTGATTCTTATATGAACGCGACCACCTGCACCGTCACGATTTGGAACCGCTTCTACGTGAGCACCACTGCATGCACGCCACGTGGCGTATGTAGGGTGGTCAGGTTTTAATCGCGACGGCGGGGTATGTCGCATTTCTAAATACAACAGACCGATACATCGTAATTTAAACTCTGTGTATTCTGGGCTTCTACCCTTGGCCAAACAGTGTAGTTGCATTGTTCAACTGAAGGAGAGGCTGCTGCGGGTTTTGGAGGAGATTTGGGGTTTGTGGCTGTCCGTTCGGCATGGTTCCAGCGCGAGGATGAGCTTCGAAGCACGGGGAACCTTTGTACGGCGTTGGTTTTGTGTTTCGTCCATTGGTATGGGGACTTTCCCTTGTTTTCGATTGTATGGCATGCATAGCTTAGGGTTTATGGAATATGGTTTGAAAATCACATGAACATGATAGAGAGCATGCTTAGGGTTTTACATGAATGCTTATCTTCTGCTTTATTAGCCTGTACTGTGGTTTGGTGTGATTTTCGGAATGAGAGATGAAGGTAGGTTTCTTCTTGCTGAAAGGTGTCCGAACCAATCATCGCGATTTGTGACCTGGCCCGTCGCGATTCAAGCCTTAAGGCGACGGGTTGGTCTGTCGCGATTCAAGCACCGATTATCGACCACTGTGTTGGTCGTAGTTTGGAGTGTGGCCACCCGAGCTCTGAGGTTCTGTGGCCAGTCTGTCAATTTCCTGTTGTACACTGCTTGGGTAGTGATGGTTATGCAATGTAGGGTTTGTAAGGGTTGTTTCGGCTTATACGTGGTTGATAACGATGGGTTTTTGCTTGGAATGTGTGCATACCGAGTTGGGTTGTAATGCCTTCCGTGGTTACCTCTCCAGTCGGTTACCCAGGCACCAGGTGCTTGGGTTTTTGTCCCAGTACAATGAGTACCGTCAAGGTTTGTGTTGTCTTCCTGGACACCCTCACTTCTGTGTTTGAGTTGTATGTTCAGGTGAGGGAAACATGGCAGGGGGCAGCGACTTGTGTTTCTGGATGTGTGGTCACTTGTAGCGCACTCGTGGTTCGAGGAAGGACACCAGTAGACGTACTAGTCCCTAGCTAGTCCTTTTTCCAGTGCCTCACTTTAGGGAGCTCAGGCCAGAGTCCCTAAAGGTGTCTAGCTTGGGCCTGCAGTTGTGTGGTTTGCAAGAGTGGTGTTGGTTTGTGTCCATAATTCTTGACCCTGTTGAGGTGGAGTGACAGCTGGACCTTTCGTCTATAGATGGGAGGCTAAGAGGTAGACTTGTGTTGTTTATCTGGGTCAGTGGCTGGTGTCGCGAACAAGTTCTCGTGACTCGTGTGTGGTGTGCCCTTCTTTAGATTGTGCACGTGTACATGATTTGTCGTTTATTTACTTAGAGTTGTAGTATCATGCATAGGCGGTGACATATTTTAATTGTTTACAGCATTGCTTACTTCACTTGTTGTACATTGTTCTTTTGAATTTTGGGGAGTTGCCCTACTGACCTTCTTCTTCCAGGTGAAGGAGAGCAGGAGGCTTCCCATCCCTCTTCTAGTTCCGGTCAGCACCATTGTGGAGTCGGGCTGACGTCACCAGCAAAGTAATATTTTTTGTTGTTGTGCCTTGGGGGTTTGTCCCAGGCCGTTGAACTTTGTACTACGACTTTGGTATGGAACTGAATATGTACATTTCATGTGGATATGTGTGAGAAATGAAAACTTATATGTGTTCAGTGTGTTCTTTTATATTTCCACGAACATGTTGTGTTGATATCCCTTGCGAGGCTACAGCTCGTTCACGGGAGATGGAGTCGTGTCGGGCACGTTATTGGGTTAACGAGCCTGAACGGCAAGGACCATCACAATTATGGACAATGCATCTAGCAACAATGTAATGGTTAGAGACCTCAGAATGTGGCTTTGTGAAAAAACATTTGTTGGTATTGTTGAACCACTCTTATATTTTATCCTTTATTTTGGTAATAACAAAACTCATGATTAACTTAAATATCATGAATATATTTAATATCATGTTTTTCCTCGTAAATACAACATACTATGGCACTATCGTTTCATGATTTGCCTAAGTCTACATCGACTACAATTGAAAGTGCACATCGATTATTGTTTAACTCAACATCGATTACATGAACATCGATTTCATTCAAAACATCAATTTCACTTAAACATCGACTTCAGTTGATCATCGATTTCAACATCGATTTCACCTAAACATTGACTCCACTTAAACATCGACTTTAGTTGAACATCGATTTCACTTAAACATCGATTCACTTAAACATCGATTTCAATCCAAACATCGATTTCAGTTCAAGAACATCAATTTCATTGATACATCGACTTCAGTTGAACATCAATTTCAGTCAAACATCAATTATGTTTCACTTAAACATCGATTACGTTTGAACGTTGATTTCACTTAAACATCGACTTCATTCAAACATCGATTTCGGTTCAACATCAATTTCACTTAAACATCGACTCAATTGAAACATCGACTTCAATTGAACATCGATTTCATTCAAACATTGATTACGTTTCACATAAACATCGATTACATTTGAACATCGATTATGTTTAAACATCAACTCTATGTGAACATTGATTGTCTTTTAACTTAAACATCGACTACCTTAAGACATTGATTGCCTCTCACTTCAAATGTTTCAAAATATCTTTGGCGCCCAGTCAGAATTCTATTTTTTTTTTTTGAAGTAAACGGTCCTCAAAGGCCTATCTAGGAGAGTGCACCCTCCCCCAGAGGGGGACAATGGTCCCACTCCACCAGAAGGGAACTCTGGGCCAAAATATATATCTGAAAATATGGGCCAGGATACAGAGTGAGCAGGCTAGCTCAGCCTAATGTTCATAAGACCCGATTTATCAATCAGAAGTGGTCCTTTACAAGCATAAGGCAATCTATTAAAACCCCAAAAAACCTCATTACACCTAGAAGAGATTGCATGATTAGCAAGCCGATCAGCTACTTGATTAGTTTCCCTGAAGACATGAGAGAGAATAGTAACATTTCCCTGTAACATGTCCCTAGAAGGACACCACCAGCGTTGAATGTGCCAATTGGAACACTTCCCCTATTGTATAGACTGAACAAGAGTAGACGAATCAGAATATATTGCAGAGAGGCGAATTCCCAGAAATAAGCCAGGCGCAGGCCATCACACAAAGCTCTTGTCTCTGCAATAATACTGCTCCCAACGCCATAGAAATTAGCAAAAGCCAGGAGAATAGTTCCATGCTTATCTCGGATGCATCCCCCACCGCCACAGAGGCCCGGGTTCCCTTTGGAAGCGCCATCCACATTTAAACAAAAGTCCACCAGAGGAGGAATCCAGCGAACCAACTTCATCCTTTTAGTCATACTATGATAAGTAAAACCATAAGATTGAAGGAGCTGATAGGTAACCAGAGACTAATCAGTTTTAAACATCATTTTTCCAAGAACAAGACCAACGTGGAGTTTGATGCTCCGAATGATTTCTGCAGGTCGTCTTCTTTGCTGATCAAACCTTGCTGCACAACGGGACTTCCAGAGCTCCCAAAGCATGAGAATTAGGCAATATATGGAGATAAACCCAAGGGGAGTCTGAACATTTGTGTTATGAATAAAATTCCGGCCTCAAGGTTTTACAGCTCAAGGTTTTACAGAAGGTCAATCTCAATCCATATTCCGGCCTCTACTATTTGATGGAGAAGATTATCAATACTAGAAGACTAGGATGGAATTCTTCCTACAAGGCTACGACTTTCAACTTTGGAGCATCATAGAAGATGGTGACCTCCATACATCTAAGCCCATGGAAGAATGGACAGCTGAAGATATATAGAAGATATCCCTAAATAATAAGGCCAAAAGTTTCATGTGTTGTGCACTAACAAAACATGAATTCAATAGAGTATCTGCATGCAAGACAGCAAAAGAGATATGGGACAAGCTGAAGCTCACCTATGAAGGAACAGACAAGGTCAAAGAAACCAGGATTGATATCTTGGTGACAAAATATGAGAAGTTCAAAATGGAACAAGGTGAGTCCATATCTCATTTGTACAATAATTTTACTGAAATCATCAATGAACTTGCAAGTTTCAGTAGGAAGTACAGCTAGGGAGACATAGTCAGAAAGATCTTAAGATCTCTCCCAAAGCATTGGACTCCAAAGTTCACAACTATAGAAGAAGCAAATGAAATCTCCACTATGACTTTGGAGAAGCTTATTGGATCTCTCATGTCCCATGAGATCAACATGAAAAGATTAGAAGAAAACACTTTAAGAGGAAGATCAATGAATGCATTCAAAGCTAAGGAAAGAACTTCGGATGAAGACACTACCAGTGATAGTAGTGATGTTTACAGTGAAGAAGAAATAATCCGAAAAAATCTTAGCCAAGAGCAAGGAGGAAAAGAAGAAGAAAAAGGAGAAACACAAGAAACACAAAAGGAAGCCCTTTACAGCTACATGGGATAACTCTCAGAAACCTCATGCACAGAAGAAGATAAAGAGAATGCCAATCTGCTCTTGATGAACAAAACAACAAAAAGGCATTCAAATTGCTATGGTTAGGGTTGCTCGAAAGCATCTGATTAGTGACTATCTACTCTTCACTTCATTCCTATCTGAAGAGGAAATAGTCATCCTTAGTTTTTAGTTTTTGTTTTTAAACTTACATTTCATTTTGTTGTTTATTCCCTAAATTACAATGCTACTAACGTCCTTGCAAGTATTTATGTGTTCTTTATAGCCCTATGCACGGAATCTTCGTAAAGAATCACAATCCTCACATTAAAGGGGAGTACCACAATCAGGGGCAGCCTCACATTCAGAGGGAGCAGTAAACAATGACAGAAGTACAAACATTCTTGAACCCCTCTCCTTTAAACTCATAGCATATTGGTAAGAAGTCCTTAAAAAGGGGGTAAATGTAAATGGTAATACCATTCTTTTTTGGTTATCGACAAAAAGGGGGAGAGTATATTTAACCTGTGAATTTTTTATTTATTCCATGTTTTGAGTATCTTTGTTATAAAATTCTCATAAGTTTTGTCATCACCAAAAAGGGGGAGATTGTTGAACAACTCTTATATTTTATCCTTTATTTTGGTGATAACAAAACTCATGATTAACTTAAATATCATGGATAAAGGAAGAATCGCATTGGGGTTTGTACCTGGAGGTTTGCTTCTTGACTTGTAAGAGAAGTGGGCTATCTTCTTGCCCGGGAAAGAGAAGAAGACCAACAAAGACTGGGTGTTGTATGTCCTAAAGGGCGACTGTACCCTTGGATAGTGAAATTCCAAGAGTTTACTTGGGGACTAGGCGTAGGACTCCTGATTGATAGGAGGTCCGAACTAGGATAAATTTATGTGTGATTGTTTAAATTTGCTTCCACACTACTACTCTATCTCCGCACACAATTACATTATAACGACCCTCTTATATCTGTAACGTCGCTTATTTTCGGATCCTTTTTGGATCGTGTGTGTTGTGGTTGTGATGGCTGTTGTAAAGCCAGTGTGGTGTAGACGCGTGGTGTGTGTAGGTGTGGTGCAGGTTAGGTCCCGGAATGAAATAGGACCTGCTGCAGTTGAGTAGGAGTTGGCGGCCAGGGGTGGTCGTTGACTTGTTGGCGTCTAGGTTAGTGGACGTTGACTGCATGAACTTGGCGGCAGTGGATGTGGACGCTGAGGGTGGCGGTTGCTGTTGGCGGCATAGGGGTTGACGCCAACATGAGAATTCTGCAGGTTATAGGGTCACCCGAGAGCAGGTTTTCCACCTGCCTCTCTCTTCCCCTTGCCCTACCTTCGTGTCCCCGTGTTTCTAGAGCTTCCAACAGGTACTGAAGGATGCTTGGAGGACCGTGGAACGTGTGGCGGTGACAAATCGCGCGAGGAAACGCCGTGGCATGGTGCAATTCCCGTGGGAGCTCGCGGAGGGTTCGGTGTGAACCAGGAGATTGCGGGAGGTTTGAGCGTGTTCTGAGGTAGGGGTCGAGCCCTGTTAGCTTGATAGAAACATTAAAACATGACTTAACCACTTGAATCAGCATTTTTAATGTATTTTCGGATTATATTGCACCATGAAGGGATAATGGGTGGTTTGAGTAATTTAATGTACGAAACATGCTGTGTTGGGTTGTTTTGGGTTCATGCATGTTTAAAGAACCGTTTCAGTACATTTTCTTGTAGTTTTAACGGTTGGAAAAACTGTAGAGCCGGATTAGGGTTTCTGCAGGGTTTAAGGCCGGAGAACTTGGCGTCAAGATCGCTTGTCGCCAAGCTCATCAGCCGAGATATAAACGGCTAGATCGCTTGCCGTCTACTTCCTATAAGCGGCAGTCGATGTTGCCGCCAACTTGTGCATGTATTCATGCAATGTGATTTACGTAGCTTTTCTGATTATGAATATTACGTGTTTGTGTGTGCATGGCGATGACCGGTGTGAGCCAGTGCACTTGATATGCCCTTGGAACATACTGCTCATGTAATGGGCATGTTTTACGTGAATGATGTGTAATGTACATAATTGCTTTACGTAGTATGTGTGGTGCGTTGGCACCCGTGGCACTCTTGGAGTGCGTTGTCCATGTGTTGGACATGTGGTTTATGTGGTAGACGTGTGGTACACCAACCAGGGTGAAATATACACATGTTGTTTACGTGGTTTGAGTGTGTGTGTATTACACACTTTGTTGTAATGTAATTCTTATGATTTGTCGTAGTAACTGAGCAGTGAGGTTCCTGTGTGAACCTAGGCATGACTTTGTGGTGTTTGGGCAGTGAAGGTCCATATCGACCTAGCCCTAGTTCGTTGTTGTCTTTTGAATAATATTATATTGATTTATGAAGTAAGTGGTGTGTGTTGCCACGGAGGTCATGAGATGACCAATGCTAGGCAAGTTTGTGGTTCAGGTATGTGTTGGTGTGGGATAGCTTTGGGGTCATATGGTGACCAATGTTAAGCTAATCCTAACACTTGTATATTGTGAATTATAAGTAAAGGTTATATGTGTAAGTATCGTGGTTTGTGCTAGCCGAGTGTGGTGGTCCGGCGCCTATTCCGGAATGCCTCTCTAGTCGGGTACCCCAGGTTCTTTGTGAGCCAGGAACGTGTGTTTGTTGTGCTCGGGGTTTTGTCCCGGTACTTGTGTTATACCGTTGAGGTCTGTGTCGTCTTCCTGGACGCCCTCATTCTTGAGTTTGAGTTGTACGTCCAGCTGAGGGAAAGACGGCAGTGGGGCAGCGACTTCCCAGAGTTTGTTCTTGTGTCGCTTGTAGCGCGCTCGTAGTTGGGGGTAAGGACACCAGTAGTCGACACTGGTCCCCAGCTAGTCCTGTTTTCCAGTGCCTCACTTTAGAGTGCTCCGGCCAAAGACTCTAGAGGTGCCAGGCATGGGCCTGCAGTTGTGTGTCTGCAGGAGTGGTGTTGGTTGGTCTCCACAGTTGTTTGACTTCTTCCTTGTGGAGCGGCAGTTGAACCTTTCGTCCGTGACTGCGAGGCTGAGAGGTAGTTCTTGTGTTGTGTTGTCCGGGTTGGATATTGGCCTGATCAGCCAGTAGTCCGTTCCCGTGTGGTGGCGTCGTTCCCTTCCGACTCGTGCTTTGCCAGTGACTATGGCGTGACTCTTAGTCGAGGTTTGACTCGTTTGTGGTGTGCCCTGGTGTTGGCACAGTTGTGACTGAGTTGTGGTTTGTGTGACTTGCCGGTTGAGGTTTTACTTGTAATGTTGTGTCTAAGTGAAGGCACAATATAATTGTGGTTCAGTGTGGTGTTTATCACCTACTTATACCCTTGTTCAGGTGTTTGTGTTGTGGTACCTCAGAGTAGCAGGTACATGTTCCCTTCGTGGATTACTTTATAGTTTTGTGGTGGTACATTGTGTACCAACCTTTCTGGGTACTTGTGTGTTGTGGAGGTATTGTGGTTTGACCTGCCACTTGTTGTATCCTAACTGTTTTAAGTAGATCTTTGTTTATATTTTATTGTGGATTAGTTTGTGATTATTAATTATGTTACCTTTGTGGGTATTTTGCCGATGAGGCTTATGGCTTAGGCATATTGTGGTTTAGTTGAGCTGTGCTCTGTGGAGGCCGTGTGAGACCTTCCACTTGTTGAGTTTTACTCTTCATGAGTATGATTCCAATTATAGTTTTAGTGTGTTATGGATTGGCTTCGTGGTAGCCAGTTCTGTTACCTTGTATGTAATATTCGACGTAGTGTGATTTGGAGTATAAAGGACCAGCTCTTTGTTAGCAGTCCTGTTATACAAGTGCTTGAGGTTTGCCTGTGAAGCTTGCACCTTAGGCAGTGACTTGCATGTGTGGCTTATAGTTTAGGCAACCAGTTGTTTTAGCAGTGTGCCAGTGAGACTGTGGTTTAGGCACTTTAGTAGTTAGGCTGACTAATGATATTATGTTAGTCCTGTAGTCCTACTTTCCTTCTAAGGACTTTGTGATTAAAATCATGATTATGTTTAATTATTATTTATTGTCATGATGTGAGCATGAAATGGTTTGGCTATTGTTGTAGCTAGTGAGACCTATTGGGGTTGAGGTGTCTGTGGTTACGGTGTTGTTTTGGGTAGTCCCTACTGAGCCAGTGACTTGTTGAGGCTCACTCCCCTACAGTTCTTTTCAGGGCTTGCCGTGTGTTTGGCTTGCAGTGGCGTTGCGTCAGACTTGTACCACCAGCAGTAGTTTAGTAGTTAGTGTTGTGTGAGCTTGTGCTCCCTCGGGGTATGCCCCAGGTAGTTGTACTTTTTAAATTGGACATGTATTAATGTAATGGGACAGTTGTACAAATTTGTGAACAGATATGAGCACATGTACTTTCTTGTGTCTTATATTCTTGTGGTTTGTCTTTTATACTCTTACTGGACACGTGTGTGAGATATCCCTTACGAGACTTCGGTCCGTTCGCGGAAGGCGGATCTGGATATGGAGCCTTATTGGGCATAAATACCCCGGTCCGTCACAGTTGGTATCAGAGCAATGTCCAGTTAGAATATGAAAAGACATTGAAAGTACAATGTCCCAATACATGGATTAATGTTCACTGCTGGTAGTAAGTCTGAGGTTTTGTGTGATATAAAGTAGTTTTTACGTGAGCTTTTGGGCACGTAAACCGTGTGTTTCTGTTTGTTAGATTGGCAGTTGTGAGCAGCTGTTGTGCCACAATGTGGATAGTGGCATAAGATGTGTGGTAGCATCCTGGCACTAGTGCAGTTATAGCAGTTAAAGTATAGTATTTTAAAAGTTTTCAGTTGCAGAGATTAGAAGAGAAATGTAAAGTAATGCCTTGAGAAGGATATACCTGTTATATGTTAATAAAGTGAAGAGTTAGCAGAGACAAGCATAGAGTATTTATGTGATAGATAAATTTGGTTTTTAAAGATTTGCAATTAAAGGAATTGAAAAGATTAGCAAGTTTGGATATGGAATTCAGTAAGTAAGTTATAATGAGATAGAAAGTTGACAGAGACAGGTGCGTGGTAACAAGGTGATAAGGATCAGGTCAGTGTGTGTGTGATAAGTTGCAGTTGAGAACCTCAGTAGAGGTATTGTGGCATTAGAGACTTGAGTCAGATGATATTAAGAAACAGTGTGGATGGAAATGTGATTAGAGTTATGAAGAGTTTGAAATGATCAAGAAAGGCAGGCCAGCTTTAAAAGAAGTATCAGTACATAAAAGAGCAGTGATTTATGGCAGATAGATTAAATATGCCTGAGATCAGAAATTTGAAAAAAAAGTGTTGTTATGGATAATAATGGTAACAGGAATTGTGATATGAAGATTTGTATAAATATGTATTGAAAGGATTGGTGTGCAATAAGAATTTGTGAAAATTGCACAAGAGGAATATTTAGTTGATGATTGGCAGTTTAGATAAAGAAAAGATATGAATTAGAGAAAGGAAGAATTTAGCAAATGATGAAGTGAATAAGATCAGATGAGTCAGGAAATGTCAGTTAAAGTCTGCATATTGGTGCAAAGAAATGATTTAATTGAGCAGAAAGGAATTGTTATTAAGATATTTCAGGGTTTAAATGCTAGAGCAGATTGATTAAAAATATTTGAAAGTTTATGCCCCAGAATTATGGGAATTCGCCAGAGAATGTCAGTAAAGTAAGAAAGGTTTATGAAAAGCACAATATGTCAATAGTAGTTTGGCAGATCAGGAATTGCAGTAATTTCTTCAGCATAAATTAATTGAATGGGATGATTTGAGAAGAAGTTGAAGCCAGAAGAAAGTAATTGAAAGCAATACTATGAGCAGAAATTGTAGAATATTTTGCAAAAGTGTTTAGTGTGATCAGAGTAGCGCAGTGGAAGTGGAAGCAAAGAAAGATTTAATATTCAGAGATTGTTCAAGTTTGCTTGAATAAGGAGAAAGTGTAAAGTTTTGCGCAGTGGAATAAAGGAGCAGAGTTTATTATGGTTTTTAATCAGAGATTGACTTAAAGCGGTATGAGCAGAATAATATGAAAAGAGCAGAAAATTCAAAGATGGCGATTGATTTTCTTTGAAGAAGTGTCAGTTGTGAATGTGAATGCAGATGAGGCAGGATAACAACAAACAGTGATAAATGGAAAAAGAAAATGGTGGCATGAAAGAATATTACAGTGTAAGAAATTTGAGAAAGATAAAGCGGTCTCGAAAGAAATGTTGCAAACACAGCCCAGAAATTGTGGAAGCAGGTTCAGTCCAAGGAGATAAAGCACTATTGGCAAGGTAGAATCGCCTACGGTTGAAAGCTAAAGAAAGACAATGGAATTGACATAACAGAGTAATTGTTAGATGAATTGAAAGACTGAAGCAGAGAAAGAGTATCCTACTTGTTCTGTGTTTGGCTTTATTTGTTTTTAGGTGATAATTGGTTTAATGTGGTTTGTTTTGAATGTTGAGGATGACATTTGTTTTTAGGTGATAATAATGTAACGTCGCTTATTTTCGGATCCTTTTTGGATCGTGTGTGTTGTGGTTGTGATGGCTGTTGTAAAGCCAGTGTGGTGTAGACGTGTGGTGTGTGTAGGTGTGGTGCAGGTTAGGTCCCGGAATGAAATAGGACCTGCCGCAGTTGAGTAGGAGTTGGCGGCCAGGGGTGTCGTTGACTTGTTGGCGTCCAGGTTAGTGGACGTTGACTGCATGAACTTGGCGGCAGTGGATGTGGACGCTGAGGGTGGCGGTTGCTGTTGGCGGCAAAGGGGTTGACGCCAACCTGAGAATTCTGCAGGTTATAGGGTCACCCAAGAGCAGGTTTTCCACCTGCCTCTCTCTTCCCCTTGCCCTAGCTTCGTGTCCCCGTGTTTCTAGAGCTTCCAACAGGTACTGAAGGATGCTTGGAGGACCGTGGAACGTGTGGCGGTGACGAATCGCGCGAGGAAACGCCGTGGCGTGGTGCAATTCCCGTGGGAGCTCGCGGAGGGTTCGGTGTGAACCAGGAGATTGTGGGAGGTTTGAGCGTGTTCTGAGGTAGGGGTCGAGCCCTGTTAGCTTGATAGAAACATTAAAACCCGACTTAACCACTTGAATCAGCATTTTTAATGTATTTTCGGATTATATTGCACCATGAAGGGATAATGGGTGGTTTGAGTAATTTAATGTACGAAACATGCTGTGTTGGGTTGTTTTGGGTTCATGCATGTTTAAAGAACCGTTTCAGTACATTTTCTTGTAGTTTTAACGGTTGGAAAACCTGTAGAGCCGGATTAGGGTTTCTGCAGGGTTTAAGGCCGGAGAACTTGGCGTCAAGATCGCTTGTCGCCAAGCTCATCAGCCGAGATATAAACGGCTAGATCGCTTGCCGTCTACTTCCTATAAGCGGCAGTCGATGTTGCCGCCAACTTGTGCATGTATTCATGCAATGTGATTTACGTAGCTTTTCTGATTATGAATATTACGTGTTTGTGTGTGCATGGCGATGACCGGTGTGAGCCAGTGCACTTGATGTGCCCTTGGAGCATACTGCTCATGTAATGGGCATGTTTTACGTGAATGATGTGTAATGTACGTAATTGCTTTACATAGTATGTGTGGTGCGTTGGCACCCGTGGCACTCTTGGAGTGCGTTCTCCATGTGTTGGACATGTGGTTTATGTGGTAGACGTGTGGTACACCAACCAGGGTGAAATATACACGTGTTGTTTACGTGGTTTGAGTGTGTGTGTATTACACACTTTGTTGTAATGTAATTCTTATGATTTGTCGTAGTAACTGGGCAGTGAGGTTCCTGTGTGAACCTAGGCATGACTTTGTGGTGTTTGGGCAGTGAAGGTCAATATCGACCTAGCCCTGGTTCGTTGTTGTATTTTGAATAATATTATATTGATTTATGAAGTAAGTGGTGTGTGTTGCCACGGAGGTCATGAGATGACCAATGCTAGGCAAGTTTGTGGTTCAGGTATGTGTTGGTGTGGGATAGCTTTGGGGTCATATGGTGACCAATGTTAAGCTAATCCTAACACTTGTATATTTTGAATTATAAGTAAAGGTTATATGTGTAAGTATCGTGGTTTGTGCTAGCCGAGTGTGGTGGTCCGGCGCCTATTCCGGAATGCCTCTCTAGTCGGGTACCCCAAGTTCTTTGTGAGCCAGGCACGTGTGTTTGTTGTGCTCGGGTTTTGTCCCGGTACTTGTGTTGTACCGTTGAGGTCTGTGTCGTCTTCCTGGACACCCTCACTCCTGAGTTTGAGTTGTACGTCCGGCTGAGGAAAGACGGCAGTGGGGCAGCGACTTCCCAGAGTTTGTTCTTGTGTCGCTTGTAGCGCGCTCGTAGTTGGGGGTACGGACACCAGTAGTCGACACTGGTCCCCAGCTAGTCCTGTTTTTCAGTGCCTCACTTTAGAGTGCTCCGGCCAAAGACTCTAGAGGTGCCAGGCATGGGCCTGCAGTTGTGTGTCTGCAGGAGTGGTGTTGGTTGGTCTCCACAGTTGTTTGACTTCTTCCTTGTGGAGCGGCAGTTGGACCTTTCGTCCGTGACTGCGAGGCTGAGAGGTAGTTCTTGTGTTGTGTTGTCTGGGTTAGATATTGGCCTGATCAGCCAGTAGTCCATTCCCGTATGGTGGCGTCATTCCCTTCCGACTCGTGCTTTGCCAGTGACTATGGCGTGACTCTTAGTCGAGGTTTGACTCGTTTGAGGTGTGCCCTGGTGTTGGCACAGTTGTGACTGAGTTGTGGTTTGTGTGACTTGCCGGTTGAGGTTTTACTTGTAATGTTGTGTCTAAGTGAAGGCACAATATAATTGTGGTTCAGTGTGGTGTTTATCACCTACTTATACCCTTGTTCGGGTGTTTGTGTTGTGGTACCTCAGAGTAGCAGGTACATGTTCCCTTCGTGGATTACTTTATAGTTTTGTGATGGTACATTGTGTACCAACCTTTCCGGGTACTTGTGTGTTGTGGAGGTATTGTGGTTTGACCTACCACTTGTTGTATCCTAACTGTTTTAAGTAGATCTTTGTTTATATTTTATTGTGGATTAGTTTGTGATTATTAATTATGTTACCTATGTGGGTATTTTGCCGATGAGGCTTATGGCTTAGGCATATTGTGGTTTAGTTGAGCTGTGCTCTGTGGAGGCCGTGTGAGACCTTCCACTTGTTGAGTTTTACTCTTCATGAGTATGATTCCAATTATAGTTTTAGTGTGTTATGGATTGGCATCGTGGTAGCCAGTTTTGTTACCTTGTATGTAATATTCGACGTAGTGTGATTTGGAGTATAAAGGACCAGCTCTTTGTTAGTAGTCCTATTATACAAGTGCTTGAGGTTTGCCTGTGAAGCTTGCAGCTTAGGCAGTGACCTGCCTGTGTGGCTTATAGTTTAGGCAACCAGTTGTTGTAGCAGTGTGCCAGTGAGACTGTGGTTTAGGCACTTTAGTAGTTGGGCTGACTAATGATATTATGTTAGTCCTGTAGTCCTACTTTCCTTCTGAGGACTTTGTGTTTATAATCATGATTATGTTTAATTATTATTTATTGTCATGATGTGAGCATGAAATGGTTTGGCTATTGTTGTAGGCTGAGGTGTCTGTGGTTACGGTGTTGTTTTGGGTAGCTACTGGTGACTTGTTGAGGCTCACTCCCCTACAGTTCTTTCAGGGCTTGCCGTGTGTTTGGCTTGCAGTGGCGTTGCGTCAGACTTGTACCACCAGCAGTAGTTTAGTAGTTAGTGTTGTGTGAGCTTGTGCTCCCTCGGGGTATGCCCCAGGTAGTTGTACTTTTTAAATTGGACATGTATTAATGTAATGGGACAGTTGTACAAATCTGTGAACAGATATGAGCACATGTACTTTCTTGTGTCTTATATTCTTGTGGTTTGTCTTTTATACTCTTACTGGACACGTGTGTGAGATATCCCTTGCGAGACTTCGGTACGTTCGCGGGAGGCGGATCTGGATATGGAGCCTTATTGGGCATAAATACCCCGGTCCGTCACAATATCGGTACGGTTATACCAACCCACGTCGATATAGAAAGCGTCGCCACAGTGGGACATTTACCCAACACATACAATAAGTTGAGATGTACACAAATATAAACACATACAGTGGAAATAAAGAACTAAATAAAAGATCTTATTCCATCATCCACATTTATCCACAGTCTATATAGTACAAGAAGGAACTAAACATTTCACAACTGAAAATTTAAAGTAAATTACATTGTCCACAACTGAATTACATCAAGTTCTTTATTACATACTATGAAAGAAAAGTACTAAATGCTGAAATCTCCACAAAGGTGCTACTCATCGCGCTCGGAGTCACTCCTAACTATCTCCTCTAAGGAAGTAGAGATATCTGCACCTATATGCCGAAGCAAGAGTGAGTCCAAAGACTCAGCAAGCAAATCCACACACATAATACATACACATCATATAGACAATTTACCTTTAAGTCAAGTTATGATTTCATGTAACATGGATTTAACAATCTTTTTAAAAATCTAAACATGCTATTCTACTACCTTTGATATAAACCACATGCTTTATATTTACATTTAGAATTAAATTACCCAACACATGCTTTCTACACATACTTTATCATTCAAATTTCAAGCACTTTTCATCATGTTTATGTCATGATACAATAACCATATAAGCATGGAATTTACACATAGTGAAAGAGATAATCCTACTATGGATTCTAGGTACAACATCACATTCGTAATGCATTTATAAACATAAATAGCTTGATGTTTTTACATGGGTATAACACATTTAATAGTCCGATTCACAATTTCACATATTATCATATTAATTCATATTTCCACAAAATCTTTTGCACATTTTTACACATGCCCATTTCACATATAAACAAAATAACATTATCTCATTTTATGCCATGACATATAGTCCAAACCACCACTAGAAGGACACACACTTGTCACATCACACACATATATCTTATCACCTAGGTAATCAAGTGATAGATCTTAGTTACTGCGCAGAACCGGGAGAAGCACTCTCCACCCTGACCAGCAGTACTTGTCCACCTCCAGAATTTTATCCCAATGCCCATGGGACATCACACACATATGAACCTTCCTATAGGGACTTTACTACGGTACAATTCCACAGCCCTCTAAGGTAGCAGTGTCACCCATTGGCACGTTTACATAATTTCCATTTTTAAACACACACGATTTCACACTATTTAACACATAATTCTATATTCACAATTATACACACGGTTTCGGTTCCCTATCATGATACTACTATTAACAATATTTAATCAACCATATATTAACATTAATCATGACTATAATTACAATGAACATGCTTTAATTAGTCATTTCATTATGAAATGAACCAATTATTACTTACTATTTTCCAATCCACATGAAATTTTTATCACAAATTGTTTACAGTTTGGACATCATGCTTACAGAATTTCACATTTTTATGAGCTATACACGATTTATAGAATTTAACACAGTGATTCTACATTTTTACTCATAACTCGATTGTTCATGAAATCATAGTATTGTAATCATTTTTAACAGTTCAAGACCTGTATTTATAGTTATAACATCACATGAAATTTTTAGGAATTTAGGTTGCATCGTACAGTTTATTGAAGAATTAAAACTAATTATGCATATTCACTATTTTACAGTTCATAAATCATAATTAATTATACAGATATCAAAAAAATCCCAAATTTTCGTGACCTATACTGACATCTATGAACATCTTACAGAAATTCTATGGTACTCAATTTCCACATGGATCATGTGAACAACAAATTTACAAGATATAAAACCTATCTAACATGCATTTCAGGAATTTTTAATAAATAGTACAATTAACGAAAATTCACAGAAATTACACAACATGATCCACTACATATATTACATAACATATAAAAGTTACAGTATATCCTTATACGCAGAAATCTGAAAAATAAATCTTAAAGGTGAGAACAGTCCACTGGTCTTGCCTGAAGAACTAAACGACAAGGGGGTGGCCGCCTACCATGTTAACGGCAACAAAGGCCGCCGCCAACTTCAGATATTTACCGCAACAAAGATTGCCGTTAAGTTCCTGTCTGTAGAAAACAGACAGAACTCATAAAACACCGGAGAAAGGGGGGTTCCAGGACACGACTAAAATCCGTAAAAATGCATAGGACCTACTAGACACATGTATGAACCATGGGTTTGGGTTACTTGCCTTTGTAAAAATCCACGGATGGAGCTATAGGTCGAAGAAGCTCCCTCAGCCAGAGCCAAAGAGCCTTCAGAATCCCTCCGATCCGGGTTCTGTGTCGATGTAGAGCACAACCCGATGTCGGAGAAGCCTTCCCCAATGTTCAGACTCCCTCCTTGTCGATGAAGAATGTCGTAAGAAGTCACCAGTCGCCGGATCTCAGAGCATGAAGTGAGGGTTTTGCACAAAGAAAACTAGGGTTTTGACAAAAGAGTCAAAAGGGTCATCTCCGGCGGGAATCTGGGTATTTTATAGGCTAAGGGTCGGAGACGCAAAGATGGTAGGCTAGGTTACCGTTGGGGAACGGTTTCCTAATCAGAGGGCGACATATCCAGAGGCGTTTCTAGATCTGCAAATGCATGTGATCTGGGAGGTAAACGTCCAGATCACTAGCCGTCAATACTGGGTTAGCGTCCATTGATGTGGCCGCTGACTTGGGGTCGACATCTACAGATGTGGACGCCTACTGGTCGACAGAACAAAACTTAAAACTGCAGAAAACTCTATATACAACGCATAGTTATGTACAATTTACAATGTATATTTTAAATATAATATCATCTATGCAATGCATTACATAATATACAATATATATACATACATATTTACAACAAGACCAAAAAAAATTTATATACACATTCTCACACATACATAAGCACAATTTAACACCTATATAAGAGAGTAAAAATATAGGGCCTTACACCCTCTCCCCCTTAAAGAAACTTTGTCCTCAAAGTTAGACCGAAACTACTCAAACAACTGTGGATATTTCTTCTTCATCGCATCCTCAAGCTCCCAAGTAGCCTCCTCTCGCGAGAAGTTGCGCCATAAAACTTTCACTGATGCAATGCTCTTGTTCCGGAGATGCTGAACCTTCCGGTCAAGAATAGCTACTGGTTGCTCCACATAAGAAAGATCTGGTTGGATCTCCACTGGCTCATGACTAATAATATGAGATGGATCTCTAACATACCTCCTGAGCATAGATACGTGGAAAATAGGATGAACACTAGCTAACGCTGGGGGTAAAGCTAGCTCATATGCCACGTTGCCCAATCGTCTGAGAATCTCATACGGGCCAATGAATCTAGGACTTAGCTTACTATGTCTACCAAATCTGACTACACCATGAGTGGGCGATATCTTTAAAAAGACATGCTCACCTACCTCAAACTCCAAATCCTTCCTCCTGTTGTTGGCATAACTCTTCTGCCTATCATGTGCCGCAACAAGCCTCTTCCTAATCATCTGTACCTTATCCGAAGTCTCCAGAACTAACTCTGGACCAATCAACTGCCTATCGCCTGTCTCCTCCCAACACAAGGGAGATCTATAGGGCCTACCATACAACACCTCAAATGGAGCCATACCAATACTCGCATGAAAACTATTGTTATATGCGAACTCCAAAAGAGGTAAATGGCGCTCCCAATCATCTTTCCAATCCAGAATACACGCCCTCAACATATCCTTGAGCGTCTGGATAGTCCTCTCGGACTGTCCATCTGTCTGGGGATGAAACGCCGAACTGAGCTTCAACTCCGAACCTAACGCATCCTGAAGACCCTTCCACAGCCTCAAAGTAAATCTCGGATCTCGATCCGAAATGATCGACTTCGGTACCCCATGCAACCTAATAATACTACTAACATACAATCTAGCTAAACTCTCTACTGACTGCTACTTCTTCATGGGCAAGAAATGCACAGTCTTCGAGAATCTATCTACTACTACCCAAATCGAGTCATTACCCCGTCTAGAGCGAGGCAAACCCGTAACAAAATCCATAGTGACAACTTTCCACTTCCATACTGGGATCTCCATCTTTTGCATAAGACCAGATGGTTGCTGCCGCTCGGCCTTCACTTGCTGGCACACAAGACATCTAGATACAAACTCTGCTACATCCTTCTTCATGCCAGACCACCAAAAAGATCTCTTCAAATCCTGGTACATCTTAGTGTTACCCGGATGAATAGAGAATCTCGACCTATGAGCCTCTGCTAATACATGCTCACGGACATCTACGATGTCAGGAACACAAACACGGTGATGGAATCTAATCACACCATCCTCATCACAAGCAATGCCCACCATGCCCACTAACTCTTGGAGTCTAGGGTCGGTTTTTTGTTGCTCGATCACCTCATCCAACACCGAAGACCTAATGGACAACTGAGCTACAAAATCCTGACATAATGATGGCTCCAACTCAGTCATCGTACACGCCGCATCCTCCAACATCTTCCAATCCTGCTGGAGTGATGACCTCTTCCTACTAAGGGCATCCGCTACAACATTCGCCTTTCCAGGATGATACTGGAGGTCGAAGTCATAGTCCTTCAGAAACTCAATCCATCTTCTCTGCATCAGGTTTAATTCCTTTTGGGAGAAAAGATACTTCAGACTCTTGTGGTTAGTGAACACCTCAAACCTAACACCATAAAGATAGTGTCTCCAGATCTTCAGTGCATGTACCACTGCCGCAAGCTCCAAATCATGAGTCGGATAGTTATGCTCATGCTCCTTCAATTGTCGAGAAGCATATGCTACTACCCTTCCTTGCTGCATGAACACACAGCCAAGGCCAATCCAAGATGCATCCGTATAAATAGCAAAACCTTCATCACCACTAGATAATACCAATACTGGAGCGGAAGTAAGCTTAGCCTTTAATAACTGAAAGTTACTCTCACATTCCTCGGACCAAACAAACTTCTCACCCTTCCTGGTCAGCTTGGTTAATGGGGCTGCGAGAGATGAAAATCCCTCAATAAAATGTCGATAATAACCCGCTAAACCAAGGAAACTCCGAATCTCCGAAGGGGTCCTGGGAATCTCCCAATCCATAACAGCCTGGACCTTCGATGGATCTACTGCTACACCAGCACCGGAGATAACATGCCCAAGGAAATGAATCTCGCGCAACCAAAAATCGCACTTGCTGAATTTTGCATACAGCTTGTGCTCACGGAGAACTTCTAATACTACCCTCAAATGCTGATAATGTGTGGCCTCATCTAGAGAGTAGACCAACATGTCATCAATGAAAACTACCAAAAAACTATCTAAATATGGACTAAACACCCTAGTCATGAGATCCATGAACGCTGCCGGGGCGTTGGTCAGACCAAAAACTCATAATGTCCATAACGGGTTCTAAAGGCCGTCTTGGACACATCCTCACTCCTAATCCTTAACTGATGATAGCCAGAACGCAAATCAATCTTGGAAAAGACTGATGCATTCTGTAGCTGGTCAAACAAATCATCAATCCGAGGTAAGGGATACATGTTCTTCAACGTCACTTGGTTTAGCTTCCTATAATCGATGCATAACCTGAGTGACCCATCCTTCTTCTTTATGAACAATACAGGTGCGCCCCAAGGAGAAACGCTAGGTCGTATGAATCCCTTATCTAGCAAATCCTGCAACTACTTCCTTAGCTCAGCTAATTCCGCAGGTGCCATTCGATAAGGGCCTTCGAGATAGGAGAGGTGCCAGGAAGCAACTCTAGCGTGAACTCTATCTCTCTAGCCGGTGGCAATCCAGATAAATCATCAGGAAAGACATCTAGAAAATCCTGCACTACATCTATCTCTGCAAGAGTAGGTGACTCATCAGCCTTGGGTACTAATACCACACTGGCAAGAAAAGCGTCACAACCCTTGTTAACCATACGCATCGCCTTCATGGCAGAGATGAAAAACTTTCCCGCTAAATTCCTTGGTAAAGGATGAGAAAACTCGTCCTCACCAGGAATACGGAAAACAATCTTCTTCCCATGACAATCCACTAACGCATAGTGCTCCTCTAGCCAATCCAGACCAAGAATAGCATCATAGTCCTTCATCTTAAGCAAGAAGAAGCACCCTTCTAGGACTATATCCTCAATGCACACCGGTAAAGACGGAATACACTTCCTAGTCGATACCGTGCCCGCAGGTGTGTGTACAGACAAAGGGACGTCTAACTCCTCAGACTCTAATCCCGACTGTAATGCTAATTGCCTAGCAAAACGCTCAGAAATGAACTAGTGAGTGGCACCCGTATCAAATAGAACTCGAGCTTGCGCACCCATGAAAAGAACCGTACCTTCGGTGACATGCTCCGCATGCTCGGCGTCCTCACGAGCTAACGCAAACACTCGAGCTGGGGCTTGAGGTCTCCCTGGTCGTCCTGACGCTGGCGCTGCTGCCGCTGCTGCTGAGGCTGGTCCACGCTGAACTCCCTGCTGAAGTCTCGGACAATCCTTGATCTTGTGTTCGCTGCTTCCGCACTTCAGGCACTCCCCGCCATCTTCCAACATTCCGTACCACCATGTGCCCTCCCGCAATGAGGACACTCCTTCTAGCCACTAGGGGAACGCTGAGAAGGTACCTGACTGCTTCCCGATGCCACGGGATGCTGCGGTGACTGAAAAGCCGCCTTCTTCCTCTCCTGCCTCTGGAAAGGAGCTGCAGGCCTCTTCTGAGAAGCCTTCTTCTCCTCTAAATACTGCTCCATCTCTCCCTCCTGCCGACACGCTGCGCAGAGCTCCTCGTCGAGGGTACGATGGTCGAAAGCTACCAACCTCGTCCTCAGTGATGGCCTCAGTCCATCACGAACTTCTTCGCCTTCCTGCGCTCATTAGCTACAATATGAGGGGCATACTTAGACAGCTCGGCAAACCTGGCCTCGTAATCCAGTACGGTCATGGAGCCCTGAGTCAAAGAGAGGAACTCCTGCTCCATCTTGGCCTGGATGTGCTCCGGAACAAACTTGGCTCGGAATAGCCTCACGAACTCATCCCAACCAACCTCCACAGCACCATCCTCGAACCGAGTACGTAACAACGAGGACCACCACACGTCACCTCGCTCCTTCCAAAACCATCATAAGGACTAACCAACATAATCTATACTTAAAGAAATAACCAGTGAATTAAATTACACATACCTGTAGCATATAGGTGGCTAAAGTGACCTTGTCATCCTCAGTGCACCTAATAGCCCGGAAGATCTTCTCGATATTCCTCATCCAGCTCTCAGCTAACAATGGGTCGCTCTCCCCCTTAAAAGAGGGTGGCAACATCCTCTTGAACCTTTCCATGATGGAGGGTCCACCATGGTCCTGAGCCTAGGGAACTGGCGCCTGAGCCTGCTACAACCAACATCATAAGCAACACATACAATATAACAAACATGCATTTAATAAAACAGACTACTTAATCTTATTATTCTAACCTGAGCCTCCAGCTGAGCCTGGAGTGCAGCCTGAGTATGGGCTTGAGTCTGCATGGCCTGCACTAGACCCTGCATGAACACTCCATAGTCCACTGGCGGTGGAGGAGGAAGCACAGGACCCTGGGGTGCTGGGGCCTGCTGCTCACCCTGGTCCTCACGACTAGGCTCATCTCTCCTCTGCTCGCCATCACGAGCAGGTACACCACCACGCCTACCACGTGAAGCCATATACTGTAAAATAATTTAATCACAATTAAGCACTAATCTATCAGATTCCTAACTATGTGGACAATCTATAGAGACTTAGTATAATGAAGATGATGGTATATGCATATTTATGTACAATCTCAACCATAACTCTCTGATACCAATCTCTGTAACGACCCTTTTTATATCGGTACGGTTATACCAACCCATGTTGATATAGAAAGGTTCGCCAAAGTGGGACATTTACCCAACACATACAATAAGTTGAGATGTACACAAATATAAACACATACAGTGGAAACAAAGAACTAAATAAAAGATCTTATTCCATCATCCACATTTATCCACAGTCTATATAGTACAAGAAGGAACTAAACATTTCACAACTGAAAATTTAAAGTAAATTACATTGTCCACAACTGAATTACATCAAGTTCTTTATTACATACTATGAAAAAAAAGTACTAAATGCTGAAATCTCCACAAAGGTGCTACTCCTCGCGCTCGGAGTCACTCCTAACTATCTCCTCCAAGGAAGTAGAGATATCTGCACCTGTACGCCGAAGCAAGAGTGAGTCCAAAGGCTCAGCAAGCAAATCCACACACATAATACATACACATCATATAGACAATTTACCTTTAAGTGAAGTTACGATTTCATGCAACATGGATTTAACAATCTTTTTAAAAATCTAAACATGTTATTCTACTACCTTTGATATAAACCACATGCTGTATATTTACATTTAGAATTAAATTACCTAACACATGCTTTCTACACATACTTTATCATTCAAATTTCAAGCACTTTTCATCATGTTTATGTCATGATACAATAACCATATAAGCATGGAATTTACACATAGTGAAAGAGATAATCCTACCATGGATTCTAGGTACAACTTCACATTCATAACGCATTTATAAACATAAATAGCTTACTGTTTTTACATGGGTATAACACATTTAATAGTCTGATTCACAATTTCACATATTATCATATTAATTCATAGTTCCACAAATTCTTTTGCACATTTTTACACATGCCCATTTCACATATAAACAAAATCACATTATCTCATTTTATGCCATGACACATAGTCCAAACCACCTCTAGAAGGACAAACACTTGTCACATCACACACATATATCTTATCACCTAGGCAATCAAGTGATAGATCTTAGTTACTACACAGAACCGGGAGAAGCACTCTCCACCCTGACCAGTGGTACTTGTCCACCTCCAGGATTTTATCCCAATGCTCATGGGACATCACACACATATGAACCTTCCCGTAGGGACTTTACTATGGTATAGTTCCACAGCCCTCTAAGGTAGCAGTGTCACCCATTGGCACGTTTACATAATTTCCATTTTTAAACACACACGATTTCACACTATTTAACACATAATTCTATATTCACAATTATACACACGTTTCGGTTCCCTATCATGATACTACTGTTAACAATATTTAATCAACCTTAGATTAACATTAATCATGCTAAAACTATTTAGTTAATATATAATTACAATGAACATGCTTTAATTAGTCATTTCTTCATGAAATGAACAAATTATTACTTACTGTTGTCCAATCCACATGAAATTTTTATCACAGATTGTTTACGGTTTGGACATCATGCTTACAGAATTTTACATTTTTCTGAGCTATACAAGATTTACAGAATTTAACACAGTGATTCTACATGTTTACTCATAACTCGATTGTTCATGAAATCACAATATTGTAATCGTTTTTAACAGTTCAAGACCTGTATTTACAATTATAACATCACATGAAATTTTCAGGAATTTAGGTTGCATCATACAATTTATTGAAGAATTAAAACTAATTATACATATTCACTATTTTATAGTTCAGAAATCATAACTAATTATACAGACATCAGAAAAATACCAAATTTTTGTGACCTGTACTGACATCTATAAACATCTTACAAAAATTCTATCGTACTCAATTTCCACATGGATCATGTAAACAACAAATTTACAAGATATAAAACCTATCTAACATGCATTTCAGGAATTTTTAATAAATAGTACAATTAACGAAAATTCACTACACACATGATCCACTACATATATTACATAACATATAAAAGTTACAGTATATCCTCATACGCAGAAATCTGAAAAATAAATCATAAAGTTGAGAACAGTCCACTGGTCTTGCCTGAAGAAATAAACGGCAAGGGGGTGGCCGCCTACCATGTTAACGGCAACAAAGGCCGCCGCCAACTTCAAATATTAACGGAAGGAAAGATTGCCGTTAAGATCCTGTCTGCAGAAAACAGACAGAACTCACAAAACACCGGAGAAAGGGGGGTTCCAGGACATGATTAAAATCCGTAAAAATGCCTAGGAACTACTAGACACATGTATGGACCATGGGTTTGGGTTACTTGCCTATGTAAAAATCCACAGATGGAGTTATAGGTCGAAGAAGCTCTCCTCGGCCAGAGCCAAAGAGCCTTCAGAATCCCTCCGATCCGAGTTCTGTGTCGATGTAGAGCACAACCCGATGTCGGAGAAGCCTTCCCCAATGTTCAGACTCCCTCCTTGTCGATGAAGAATGCCGTAAGAAGTCACCAGTCGCAGGATCTTAGAGCATGAAGTGAGGGTTTTGCACAGAAAAAACTAGGGTTTTGACAAAAGAGTCAAAAGGGTCATCTTCGGCCGAAATCTGGATATTTTATAGGCTAAGGGTCAGAGACGCAAAGAGGGTAGGCTAGGTTACCGTTGGGGAACCGTTTCCTAATCAGAGGGCGACATATCCAGAGGCGTTTCCGGATCTGCAAATTCATCTGATCTCGGAGGTAAACGTCCATCGATGTGGCCGTCAATACTGGGTTAGCGTCCATTGATGTGGCCGCTGACTTGGGGTCGGCGTCTACAGATGTGGACGCCTACTAGTCGACAGAACAAAACTTAAAACTATAGAAAAATCTATATACACCACACAGTTATGTACAATTTACAATGTATATTTTAAATATAATATCATCTATGCAATGCATTACATAATATACAATATATATACATACATATTTACAACAAGACCAAAAATAATTTATATACACATTCTCACACATACATAAGCACAATTTAACACCTATATAAGAGAGTAAAAATATAGGTCCTTACATACATTCACTAACCAAACATTTCAAGTGGTGATTTTTATGTTTTAGTTTAAGTATTTCTGCTGCTATCCTATTCACCCCCCCCCCCCCACTAGGTTAGTCTTGCTGTCAACCGTAAGTGAGACAACATGTATGTCATGGTAATTTTTTTCATATCCAGTGTAGTGCTCATATTCTGAACTTGATAGTACATGATGGTTTGAATGTGATTTCTATATTTATAGAAAAAATTCACAAGAGTGTTCTATATGTTAAAAAGGCACCAAAAAAGGAGGAGGCACTTAAGACTACATTGGTTTATGAGCATTAGTCAACATTTAAAGGATTATGTTTAGATGTGCCAACAGGTAGAATTCTACTTACTTGATGCTTCAAACTGCCATAGAGTTGAAAGAGGATTTTTTTCATCTTGCTGAAATTGATTTTGATTATGGTGATTGTCCTCCTTTTGTCGATTGGGAGATAGCTTTACATGTTTGTGACTGTTTAAAAGTCTTCTACAATGCAACATTGACTCTCTCTGGGACAAAATATGTGACTGCTAATTTATATTTTAGTGATGTTTGCGTTGTGCACATTAAGTTGCGTGAATGGTGTTGAACCACTCTTATATTTTATCCTTTATTTTGGTGATAAAAAAACTCATGATTAACTTAAATATCATGAATATATTTAATATCATGTTTTTCTCGTAAATACAACATACTATGGCACTATTGTGGCATGATTTGCACTAAAAAGCTCAATCGATTGTTGTTCAATGCATATCTATTACTGACTAAGTGCCACATCGATTACTATTTTTAAAGTCCACATCGATTACTATACAAACACATCGATTACAGTTTACTTAAACATCGATTTCAGTTAGAACATCGATTTCATTCAAACATCGACTTCAGTTGTGTTGAGTTCTCATATGAAGAATCCTTATGAGAATGCTAAGCTAAATGACATATCCTTGTTTTTGATTATGACAAAATCATGGACCAAAATTGATGCATGACAAATGTGTAAACCATGATGACAAGGACAAGTGGATGCAAATGATACACATACTTTGATTGATGATAAATATGTTTATTATGTCTCACTATTCATGTTCTCTAATGTAGGTGAGACTGCATTCAAGACCTTGTACCACAACAAGAGAAAAAGAATAAGAAAAGCATAAAAAGATAGCACCTATCGACAGCTCCTTCTAGCCCTGTCGACAGATCAGCACAAATAGAACAAATAAGTTCTGGAAAACAGGCACCTATCGACAGACCCAGCTGTACCTATCGATTGATCCATGCAGTCAGCAAACAGGCCTTCTGGAAATCAAGTTCCTGTCGACAGATGATATGAGACCTGTCGACAGACGAAGAGAGAATCTAGATACGAGATCACCGTGTGTTCCCTATGTGGGTGTTTCCTTAAACCACGACTCTCCATACTTGAACACCCATATAAAAGGAACTTTTTGGAGATATTTTCGTACAGAAGCAGCCACCATCATCAACCCTAAAGAAAACCTAAGGAGAAGAGGTGTTGCTGCTACTCTGCTTCACCCTGCTGTTCAGAGAGAGAAAGAACCGTTGTTCCAGCAGAGTTGAAGACAGTACGTCGTGGATTCAAGCTTCTCCATCAACCCAAGGCTATCAAGATGAAGTTTGAACTCCATCCAGACGTTCTCCAGAAGAGTTCTCAATCAGCATTCATTCTTTTCACTCAGAACTCTTCCAGTTTTCACTTTTCTACTATCTGTGTGTGTGTGATTGTGTTTCAAGCGGCCTTGTGCTTGAATCACGTGGTTTTGAGTTGTTCTGATCATGGTTGCACATCAGACATCTCGTGTGTGTGTTGTTGTTGTCGCGAACTAGTTGACAAGCAGTCTGTTCTGCGTGTGTGTGTGAACCATGGATGTAGCATACACAAGTTGTGTACTCCGAACCACGTTAAAACTCCGTGTCCTATGGTTTGCACGTTTCTACGGTAGATGTTTGGTAGGCATGTTGTCTCTACACACGTATGATAGATTGTTTCTTCATCTATTGTCAATTCACACACATCAAAGTTGAGTTCAAAATCTGTTACAGGTTCTACAGTATGTGTTTTTGCAAAAAGAAGGTGATAATAATTGTTAATCAATGGTAATCTATTCAACACCCCCCTTCTAGATTACCATATAGGGAATTCCGCAACCTTTCAATTGTTATCAGAGCCAGGTTTCTCCGATTTACTGTTATAGTTGTTTGATCTTACGGTCAGGAGAACTTCGATCTCATGGAATCAAACAAGGGGTACATGGCCGAGGGACACTTAGTGACCAGGCCACCCTTCTTTGATGGCACTGGCTATACATATTGGAAAAACCGTATGCAGGTATTCCTAAGAGCACAAAACTTCGAGCTTTGGAAGATCGTCAGCAAAGGAGCATACACCCTTCCTGAGGATGAAGATACCTGGACAAAGGACCAGATTGCAAAGGGGACACTCAACTGGAGCGCCCTCAACATGATGCAGTGCGCGGTCCACCCAAAGGAATATTCAAGAGTGTCCATGTGCACCTCAGCAAAAGAGATGTGGGACAAACTTGAATTGATCTACGAAGGTACGTCCGAGGTAAGGGAATCCAAAGCAAGCATGTTAGTTTCTGAATATGAAATGTTTAAAATGAACAATGTTGAAACTATCTCTGACATGTTTGCAAGATTCATGCTAATTATAAATGGTCTGAAAGGTCTTAAGAAGGAATACTCAGAGAGTGATTTGGTGAGGAAGATACTTCGGTCTCTTCCATCCTCATGGAACACCAAAGCCACTGTCATTGAGGATTCTAAAGATCTCTCAAAAATGAAATTGGATGAACTGATTGGCTCTCTAATGACTTACGAAATAAATGTGAAAAGAAAGGAAACTGAAGAAAATCCTAGAAAGTAAATTGCTTTAAAGGCTTCCAAGAAAAGTTCTTCAGGTTCCAAAAAGGATGCACCTCAGGAAAGTGAGGAGTTTGAATCATCTAGTGAGAGTGAGGATGATGAAATGGCCATGCTCACTAGACAATTCAAAAAGTTCCTGAAATTCAAAAGGAGAGGGTCAGGTAACTCTAAACCTTTCCAAAAGAAAGATTTTGCTAATAAATATGTTTCTAACAAAAAGTCTGATGTTGTGTTCTATGAGTGCAAGAAACAAGGGAACATGAGAGGAGAGTGCCCCGAGCTAAAGAAGAAACTGAAAAAGGAGAAATTCACCTTCAAGAAAGCCAAGGCAATGTTGGCAACTTGGAGTGATGAAGATGAAGATGAGAACAGTCAAGCTACCTCTAGAGATGATGAAGTTTAGTGTCTAATGGCTAGAAGCGACGACTCCAATGAGGTAAATTCTTCCTTTGAAACTTATTCTATTGATGAATGGGAAGAAGCTTATACTATTTTATTTGAAAAATTCTATGAATATAAGTCAGAAAATAAAGCACTCAAAAAGAAAGTCAATTCCCTTGTTCATGACACCAATCATAATGAACAAATTGCATCCTTGAATAAAGAAATTGAAATGATGAGAATTGATGAACAAGCACACAGTGAGGAAATGGATGGCATGAAACTGAAACTCTAAGAAGTTCAAAAAGAAAAAGATGATCTAAGAAACTCCCTTGAAACTCTCCAAGTTGAACTTACTGAAGTAAAAGAAAAGTTGAAAAAGGCTGAAGAGCATCTTAATGAAAAATCTGAAGATCTAACTATGTTTGTCAAAAGTAAACAGAATCTTGATGCAATCTTGGGATCTAATGTGTTTGTTGCAAAACATGGGGTTGGATATCAAACTGTTAAACCAAAAGTAATTGGTAAAAATCTGTTGACATCTTTTGTTGATTCCAGCCCAAGCACAAGTAAACAAATCCCATCAATGAACAATAAAAGTCAAGCCAAGGTCAAGAAACAGGATCCCAAGAATACCAAATTTGTTGCTGACAAAATTGCAAAACCTGTCAACAGCCCCAATGAGGGTTGTCGACAGGACTAGAAACCAGCTTCTAAAGGAAAACTGACTAGGCAACAAAAATGTAAAATGCCCATGCATGTTCCTCAAAACAAAAAGCCCATTGTCATGAAAAATACTTTATCATGCAATTTCTGTAAGAAAGGTGGACACAATGAAAAACAATGCTGGAACAGTCCAAATAAACTCAAACTCAAACAAATTTGGATTCCGAAGCATTTATTGTTTGGCATGAATGATACACTGGGACCCAAAGTAATTTGGGTACCAAAACCTCTTGTCTGATCCACATATGCAGGAATGCCTAGCAGCCCAAAATCAAAACAAATGGTACTTGGATAGTGGCTGCTCGAGGCATATGACGAGCGACAAAGAAAAAATCTGTCTGCTGGTGGAGAGAGACGAAGGTCAAGTAGTTTTCGGAGGCAACAATAAAGGCCAGATTATCGGCGCAGGTAAGATTGGTAAGTATGCCTCTAACTCTATAGACAATGTACTGCTTGTACATGGCCTTCACCACAATTTGCTTAACATAAGCCAACTGTGTGATAAAGGTCATAAAGTTGTCTTTGAATCCAACTCATGTCAAATCATTGATAACAAAACAGGAAGTCTAAAGTTTTCTGGAAAAAGGGTGAATAATATCTATTTGGTTGACTTAGATGATCCAGAAAATGAGAACTTGTGTCTTGTAGCAAACAAACAGGATGAGCTCACACTGTGGCATCATAGGCTTGGCCATGCAAGCTACAATGTCCTGCACAAGATCATGAAGCTGAAGTTGGTAAGTGGACTCCCTGATATTTCCTTTAAGAAAAATGAAAATTTTTGTGATGCATGTGCACAGGGAAAACAAACAAGGAAATCCTTCAAATCAAAAGCACCGGTAAGCACTTCTAAACCCTATGAACTTCTGCACATGGACTTGTTTGGACCTACTAGAACACTAAGTCTCAATGGCAAATGCTTTGGTTTTGTCATTGTAGACGACTTCTCTAGGTTCACATGGGTAAAGTTCCTCGCACACAAAAATGAAGCAATGAGACTGTTTGAGGAATTCTTCAATAAAATTGAGCATGGAAATGTTCACAAAATATGCTCAATCCGCACTGATCACGGGGGAGAATTTGATAACAATTCTTTTTCTGATTTCTATAGACACCACGGGATAGAACATTTGTTCTCCTCTCCAAGGACTCCGGAACAAAATGGAGTAGTGGAGAGAAAGAACAGAACTTTGGTGGACATGGCTCGCACTCTTTTGGTTGAAAGTCAACTTGCCGGGACGTTTTAGGCAGAAGCGGTGAACACTTCATGCTACATACTCAATAGAGCCATGGTATGACCTGTCATAAAGAAAACTCCCTACGAACTTCTGAAAGGTAAGAAACCCAGTATTGGGTATTTCAGAGTTTTTGGCTCAAAAGTGTTCATACATAACAATGATAAAATTGATCTAGACAAGTTCGAGGCCAAAAGTGATCCAGGTATTCTTCTTGGATACTCAGAACACTCTAGAGCTTATAGGGTGTTTAATATCAAGAATAAAACTGTGGAAGAAACTCCACATGTTGTTTTTGATGAACGTCATGCAAAATTTGACAATTTCAATTCTCACAGGACTTCCGATGAAGATGATAAAACAATCCTTGCAAAGCCAAGAAGAACTCTCAAACAGCACCAAAAGCTAAAAGTGGATATCTTCGCAGGTACCACTATGATGAGGACCATCACATCCTCTTCAAAAAGGGAGAAGAAGAACCAGATGAAGATCCACAAGAGGATGAACCTCAAGCTGAAACTCCTCAAGCACACCCTCCTCCAGAACAATCTCCTCAAGTACAAGATCAACCCGGACCGTCAACAATCACAAATCTCAAGTACTCTAAAGATCATCCACTTGAGAACATAATAGGAGATGTGAATGAAAAAGTTCAAACTAGGTTTCAAGTCAGGGAAATAGTTGAACAGAATCATCTAGCTTTTATTTCTCAAGTGGAACCCAAAAATGTTGAAGAAGCTCTAAAGGAAAAATCATGGATTGATGCTATGCATGAGGAGCTTGGGCAATTTCAGAGAAATAATGTCTGGAGTCTAGTTCCTAGAACCCCTGAAATTTCTGTCATAGGGACAAGATGGGTTTTTAGGAATAAACTAAATGAAGAGGGAAAAGTGGTGAGAAATAAGGCTAGACTGGTTGCAAAGGGTTATAATCAGGAATTTGGTGTGGACTTCGAAGAATCCTTTGCTCCTGTAGCTAGGCTAGAAGCAGTTAGAATCTTGTTAGCATATGCATGCTCAAACAAGTTCAAACTTTTTCAAATGGATGTTAAAACTGCCTTCCTGAATGGCTACATTAAAGAGGAAGTCTATGTCTCTCAACCACCTGGCTTTGAGGATCATGATAAACCTAACCATGTGTTTAAATTGCACAAAGCACTTTATGGTTTGAAACAGGCACCCCGAGCTTGGTACGACAGGCTAAGCACATTTCTGGTAAGCAAACACTACTCAAGAGGTAAAGTAGATCAAACTCTTTTTACTAAAAAAGTCCGCAATCACATTATTGTTGTTCAAGTCTATGTGGACGATATCATATTTGGTTCTACTAACCCATCATTGTGTGAGAAATTTTCAAAACATATGCACAGTGAATTTGAGATGAGTTTAATGGGGGAGCTTCAATTTTTTCATGGTTTGCAGGTTAAACAACTGCAGGATGGTTTTTTTATCAATCAAGAAAAATATGTCAAGGAGCTACTGAAGAGGTTTCAGTTTGAACAAGCTAAGCCTGCCTCAACACCAATGAGCACAAGCATAAAACTGGAAAATGATGAGAAAGGTAAACTGGTTGATGCAAAGCAATTCTGAGGTATGATTGGCTCACTCCTTTATCTTACTGCAAGTAGACCAGACATACAATTCAGTGTTTGCCTTTGTGCTAGATATCAATCTAGTCCAAAGGAAAGCCATCTGATTGCAGTTAAGCGAATATTCAGATATCTCTCAGGTACGTGTGCTTTGGGTCTTTGGTATCCTGTTGGAAGTAGTTTTGAACTGATATCATATTCTGATGCTGACTATGCTAGATGTAAAATTGACAGGAAGAGCACTAGTGGCTATTGCCAACTGCTTGGTGGTTGCATGGTTTCGTGGGCATCCAAGAAACAACACTCGGTTTCACTCTCCACTATAGAGTCAGAATATGTTGCTGCAGGGAGTTGTGCGGCTCAAGTGTTGTGGATAAAAAGTCAATTGTCTGACTACAACATTGACATTGGATGCACACCTATCCTATGTGACAATATTAGTGCCATAAATCTATGAAAGAACCCAATCCAACACTCCAGAACAAAGCACATAGAAATCAAACATCATTTCTTGAGAGATGAAGTGGCCAACAAAACCTTGGAACTTAGCTTCATACTCACTGACAAACAACTGGCTGACATATTTACAAAACCATTGGCTGAGGATAGGTTCACTACATTGAGAAGATAATTGGGCTTATGCAAAATGCAATGATTTCAATACCCAACTTTGGAGTACATGTACCTTGTGAGCAATAACTATGTGGTATATTAAATGGTGATGTGTGGAAGAACAAGTTATGCTTGTTTGGAAACTCTCATTATGCGTGAGAAAATATTCTCCGCCACGTATCCATAGTTAATTGCAAATAAGGGTCATCTACTCTGAATAAGGTATATGGATTCATTTCACTTTGCCCCTTCCCTTTTTCAAAGAAATGGAATTTTCATGTTCTGCTACTTATTCATGAATTTGTGTGCTAATGCTTGATAAATCTATGAAAATCTAGTGAAGTTGCTTTGAATGTTTAGTCTCCACTTGCACACATTATGGGGGAGGAAACTCTAGCTAGATGAGTGACTTTTTTAGGGTAACACTTTCATGTCATCATATCACTTTTTCCTAACTTGGAGCACCTTTTTCTATCTCCTCCTGACCTTAAAATCTGTCCTACACACATCCCTATCGACAGCACTATTGCAAACTGTCGACAGAAAATCCCTCACATAACCTAGAAAACCAGCACTGTCTGCATCTGTCGACAGGGCCCATCCTATCTGTCGACAGATTTCTTCAGACAGAACTCAACACTCTTCATTTGTGTGCATCTGTCGACAGGGTCCATTCCCTCTGTCGACAGATCCATCTTTTTCAAGTCATTCCTCACTTAATTGTCAATCGTTTTGATGAGCATACTTCTCATGAGTATTTAAGGTGAAAAATGATGATTGCATGCATTATAATTTTTTTTTATCCACAACATATCATAGACTTTGTCTGCATCACAATGACTTTGACATACTATTCTTGTGTGAGTATAGGTTGTTTCATGTTAAGTGCATCCAACAAAACCCATGAGTCTAACCTAACTCACTTGAGAATCATTATTTTTCAAAGTCATGTGCTCAATCCTAAGGTCATTAAAGGGTAAGTCTTTCATTGGTTTTTAAGTATCATCCACTTCCTAACCTTCATGTGATCCGTAAAAATTATTATGGAGAAGACACAACTAATTTAACAAAAAAAAGGGAAAAATAAAAAATCCCATCAAATTAAAAGAAAAAAAGGAGAATAAAGGTAGAGCAATGTTGAGTATTTCTAAGTAACCGGGGATATGGGCATCACAAATGTCTATCTTCGCGTCAAAAGGCTTACTCATTATCTCTGTACAATGGTATGATGGACAGATCAACCGAGTAACTGGGGATACGGGCATCACAAATGTCTATCTTCACGTCAAAAGGTCTACTGATCCTAATTACCACTTTTTCACTCACATGCCCTTTTCATGTCCAAAATTAGATTGTGGTCTCCTCAATTTGTCTTGTCAAGGGAACTTAGTGGTTAGCACTTAATTACCCATGCAGAATTATCCTTCATACATCTTCTGATTGTCATCCACTAAGAAAAATAATTTCTTGCAATGGCCTTATTCAAGGGGGTCATCTTACAACCTCATGATTTTGTTCCCTGCATTTTTCATGTGGCAACTTCAGAGTCCGGGAATTTTATTTCCAAATCTTTGTTGTTGCTAGATGTGGTCTAAATATTTGTGGCTATGACTTGTTATAATGTGCATTTAGCTATGTTTCATCTTAACACCACATTTGATGCTCATGGCCTTGAAATCTCTATAAAAAAAAACCATTACTGGCACACTTTCTGTATGTGCCTGTCGACAGGGAACTGTTCACCTATCGACAGCCGCAGGCAGGGCACTTTTTGGAAGCCCAACGGGCGAGCTTTTAGGGCTGATTTCGTGGGACCCAACCCTTTCAAATTCTCTCAAACCTTCTTTAAAAGGTTCCCACGAACCCTTCCTCCCTTCCCCACATCCAAACGCCCTTCCTTCTTCTGGTTCTCCCCAACACCCCCTTTCTCCAGGGCGAGAGCAGAGCGCCTGCACTTCGTGGTCGCTCTTCTTCCTTGTGTCTCCTTCCCTTTCCCGAGCCTCTCAACACCCATATCCCTTCCTGAGATGGCTCCTAAGGCGAAGAAGCTTGCCTCCCGACGCCGTCCTCACTCCTCCCAAGATGGCGATGGTTCTAGGGCTCCCACAGAGCGCTGCACCAAGCACAGGGAGGATCGTCTGCTGGAACTGCACATTCCTGCTCATCTGAAGCTTCTTCTTGATCATGGCACCTACACCAAGTTCGTGCAACCCCGCTACATCGACTTCATGTCAATGGAGGATCTCTTTCCAGGGTTGCAGCCTTTATTTGACGTCCACGGTTGGTCCCATTTTTGTTACCATCACAAACGGTACTCCCCAACAGCTGTGACTGAGTTCTTCAATAATCTTAGACTGTCCACCAATGGTGACCTCTATACCATGGTGAGACAAACTCCTTTTCTGATCACTCCCAACTTGCTCTCCACTGTACTGCAAATCCCTAATTCGAGCCTTGATATCCTGACACATCATCCCGAAGCATCTGAATACCACCAACTCATTACTTTGCAGCCTTACGACCCTACGGATCGTAGGCCCCTGAATGCCAACAAATTTCCTCCACTTCATCGTCTCATCCACCATATCTTCACTACAATCATTGTCCCTAAGGATGGCAGTGGGGAGCTTGTGACTGCTATTCACAAGTCCTTGTTTCATGCATTTCTCAACTGTACTCCAGTGAACCTTCCACTTCTAATGGTCTCTCACATCCGGGCATGCCTTCGCAATCCCAATAGGTCTATGCCTTATGCTTGCCCCATTACGTCTCTTCTCCTGTTCATTGGCATTCCCATTCCTGATGAGAAGATGACTGAGCTCAAAAGCTGGTTGAAGGGGTTGTCACTAGAGACCTTAAAGGCAAAGGACCGTCCACTACTGAAGAGGTCGAGGATTCTGATGATGGAGAAGAAGATGACAATGAATCTGCTGATGAAGACTCCCAGTCAGAGCCACTAGATGCTCCGGGAGATGAAGACATTGTTCCACCCAGTGATCCACCATCTACTAAGCCTTCACTCAGAGAGTTTATCACAGCCCAACTTGCACAGATGCAACTTCATATGAACACGGGCTTTGATAGGCTAACTACACGGTTGGACACTGTTGATTCAAGTATTGAAGCTTTGGCAGACACCCAAGTCCAGCTACAGTTCAGACTCTCAAGGATGTCTACTGATCTTCATGAGCTTAGTCGGGCCTCAGCACCGCCGGGCGATGATGCTGTTTAGGATGATTGGTCTAGATGTCTTTAGTGTTTTGGTCATGTTCTAGATGTTCTCATTTGCTTTCCAAGTCAATTGTCATGTTATCTTCTTTGCAATTACTCATGTGTCATATGTGTTGAACCACTCTATGGTTATCTGTGATCTTGGTATTTTGGTGATAACAAAATATATGATGCATTTAGATGATAATAAAATATACGTACTCATAAATATTTTTGCTTCATCGGTGTTGCATCAATCCCTTTAACAGATGATGAGTCTCATGAATATTTTTGTTTCATCTGTGTCGCATCAATCTCATAGCAAAATGCTGAGTCTCACGTTGATGCAATATGGCGCACTAAAATGATAAAGTCAATGTCTAACTCATATACATCGATTTCTGTTTAAAGTTCCAAAGTAACAAGCGCTACAACGATTTGCTAAGAAGTCGATGCCATAACGATTTCATAAGTGTTCGCAACGATTTCTTCTGTAAGCGCAACGATTTGCTAAGAAGTCGATGCCATAACGATTTGATAAGTGGCCATAACGATTTCTTCTTTGAGTGCATTGATTTGATAAGAAGTCGTTCCCATAACGATTCCTTAAGTGACCGAAATGATTTGTTAAGAAGTCGATACCATAACGATTTCATAAGAGTTCCCAACGATTTCTTCTGTAAGCGCAACGATTTGCTAAGAAGTCGATGCCATAACGATTTGATAAGTGGCCATAACGATTTCTTCTTTGAGCGCATTGATTTGATAAGAAGTCGTTCCCATAACAATTCCTTAAGTGACCGAAATGATTTGTTAAGAAGTCGATACCATAACGATTTCATAAGTGATCACATCGATTTCTTCAGGTGATCACAACGATTTGCTTTCATAATGATTTGATAAGAGATCACATCGACTCCTTAAGAATTCATAACGATTTGTTAAGAAATCAATCTCATAACAATTTCATAAGTTTCCACATCGATTTCTTCAGAAGATCATAACGATTTGCTTGCATAACGATTTTATAAATAATCACATCGATTTCTTTATAAATGAGCAATGACTCTTCATATAACGATTTCATAAGTCATGCTCATAACGATTTCTTCATGGATTTTGATCAAACTCAGATTGCCTTTATATTTCAAATATGCTTGGCGCTTAAATGAAAAGACAAATATCTTCTGACAGAAAAAGCTGCATACATATTTCAGAGTCTTGTCAAATAGATATGAACTACTATTTTCAGCATGTTAGCAGAAACACAGTGATATGCACAGTTTATCATAAAACACTCTTCTATGCTAACACTCTCTTCTATGCTTACAGACCTCGAAGACCACAAGAGTCTGATTAAGACAAATGAAGAGAAGATAAGCAATGGTCAGAACTCCAATGGATCCAAAACTCAAACGGCTATCTCTTCAACGGATATGTTCAAAGAATCCTTATATAAAAGATGAAGCATGGCTGAAGAAAAAGTGAGAGCCTTTTCCTGAACATCTTTGAAGGCGTGTACAACTGTGAGAAGAACCTCAACGACACATACACTCAAAAAAAGAGAGAAAGAGCCTGAGCCCAGCAGAAGCATTCAAGCTTTCAAGCATCCAAGCGTTCAAGCATTCAAGCACTATTGCTTTCTTTTCTCTTCTGTTTTCTCTCCGAGCTCATTATATATCTAGGGAGAGTCTGGGACTGTGAGCTTTACACAAGTGTTAATCTAGTAAAGCTTCTCAGTCTGATCTTTCTAAGAAAGATCTGAGTCCAGCTGTAGGACTGTATACAGTGTGTAACCTAGCTGGGGGTTTAAGTCTAGCAGAACCTGTTGGGGATCGGATGGGTGGAAGGATCAGATCTAGAAGGGGGGTTGAATAGATCTAATGCCAATTAACGCGGAAGCTTAAGCAATTAAAAATTACTTCTAATCAGAGATCAAATCACCCAAACAATTTACTGATCTGAAGTGTGATTTGTGTGTGTGAGCAAATCAATTAGTAGTGTGAACGAAATCCCTATGCATGCATCTAGCGAGATACAAAGGCAAACCACAATTCAAACCAATGCACAGAGGATTTTTAGGTGGTTCGGAAATCACCTCCAGTGACTCCTATGTCCACCCCTCACACAGTGAGGCCACACTACTCAAAAGCCTTGAGTACAACTCACACAGGAGCACGACGACTCCAAACACCCTTGAGCACGACGACTCAAGAAACACCTGGAGCACGACGACTCCAAACACCCTTGAGCACGACGACTCAAGAAACACCTGGAGCACGACCACTCCAAACTGAGCACGACGGCTCAAACAACAACCGGAGTACGACGACTCCAAATTGAGCACGACGGCTCAAACCAAACAGTGAGTGCGACGACTCACAAACCTGAGCTCGACGGCTCACAGTACAAAAGCTAGATCAAACACAAAAGGGATCAGATCCTCTAGCTATGATCTAATTCAAAACAGATTCGTACACAGAAATTTGTGCAGAACTTCATGCACAAATCTCACAGACGAAATAAAGAAGAACAAACTCTGAGATGAGGGAAATGGATGTAGAAAGAGTGTTCTTCAATGAAGAGGCCTTGAAGACGCTTCAATTGAAGAGCTTTGATGGAAATCGATGGAGAATCTCCTCAATTGGCAATCCTCTGCTTTGATGGCATCTGAAATGCCATAAATCCTTCTTCTCCTGCGCCTCTTCAGTTGGATCTGCTCCCTTGCCTTGCACAACAAGCTTCTCTCCAAGGATTCCCCTTGATTCCCTTGTCCTTCCTCTTGAAAGGATGGCTTGTAGCTTCTGGAGATGGAGACAGATCTGGAAAACCCCCTTTGGCCGCCAAAAGGCTTCTTCTGGAAGTGTATGGGCTCTCTTGCCTTTGGGGTACAAGGAACATGGGTATTTATAGCCCCATAAGTCCATAAAGTGCTTTGGGGTGCATGGGCACGGAACCCTAGGTCAAATCCCTTAAATCCCAAGCATCCACGTGTACAGAGAAATTCACGATTTTGACTTTTAGCCGGAGTGTGTCGACCTGCCCTAATCTAGTGTCGACCTGCTGTCCCATTTCTGCAAACTGGTCTGCTGGAAACTGGGTCTAGTGTCGACCTGCCCTGAGCTAGTGTCGACCTGCCCTTCTGGAATCTGGGACTAGTGTCGACCTGCTTTGAGCTAGTATCGACCTGCCCTTCTGGAATCTGGGACTAGTGTCGACCTGCTTTGAGCTAGTGTCGACCTGCCCTTCTGGAATCTGGGACTAGTGTCGACCTGCTTTGATCTAGTGTCGACACTACCAAGACAAAAATGTGTGAACCTGAAAATTTAACACATAAACCATTAGTACAAGATATTATCATTAAAATATGAGATATTAAACATCAAAAACATGTTGTTTAAGCATTATTGTGATATGTATAAAATTTATAACATGTTCAACATATCATCATCAAAAGCACAACATGTCATCATTAAATCACAACATGTCATCATTAAAATCACAACATGTCATCATTAAAATCATATTATCACATCATTAAAATCACAATATGTCATCATCAATATCACAGTATGTCATCATCAAAATCAAGGTATGAGTGATGTTCATTAGATATCATTAAATTACAACTTTAGGAAGTTCCAAAACACACTCAACCCAACAATCTCCCCCTTTTTGATGATGACAAAACATATGCACAATCTCCCAATATCTTGACTCCTTTGACTGCAGTAATTCCCCCTTTGACCATATACACACTTTGACCTTTCTCCTTTAAAGAACTTTCTCCGCCTTTAAAGGCTTTTTCTCCCCCTTTTTGGAAGGCCCTTTTCTCCCCCTTTTTGATGTGCCCTTTTCTCCCCCTTTTTGACAGCATCAAAAGGATAGACAAGAGAGAGAAACAAAGATTGTAGGAGATCAAGAAATGAAATGTAGGGAATAAATGGTCAGAGGCATTCAAAATAAGTGAGGCAAAGTGATATGATCAGTTGAGAGAAATTATTGTGTTTTTGTTATTGTGCAACAAAGTTTAATCACAAGAACACACTCAACACAAAGAATAGCAAATTACAATAATCTGAATGTGGTTAAAATAATGATGCACATGTGAAATAAAGTGACCTATATGAGTGAGCAGAAGTATTTAACAAGGACGTTAGGAGCTTAAGTTTAACACAATGTAAAATAATAGGTCTAAACATAGTAAACATGAACTTAATTAAGGTCTTAAGCTTTTCTATCCCGTCTTTTGATTTTCCTTCAATTTTCACTAGGAAAGAATACAAGAATAAATTAGTTAAATCTCACTTTTCAGTGCAAGAAATCACATTGATCAGATGCAAGACCTCCTGATTACTCAGTGGTTTAACTTTCATTATCTTATACAGAGTTGAAAATTTTGATTTCCACTTTTTGACGCGAAACAAATCACTTGTCAGGTGAAATGGCCCGGTTACTCAGTGGTTCAAGCATTTGCATTGCTCTGTTTGTATCTTTCCAGATTGATCATTTTTCTTTTGACATTTTACAGGAATATTTTTGCTTTGACCAGACAAGTCATGACTATGAATTTAGAAATATTATTCTTAACATGTGGTAAAAATAAAGCTTAAACATACACATGTGAAATATTAAAGCCACTCATGTGCCTATAATAGTGTTTTGCAAATCATTTTAAAAACATTCAGTATTAAGATTGCATGACCTTGAAATGATACTGAATCTTTGAAATTAAACTAAATGCACAATGTTTTTAGTTTCAATGTTTTAATTCTCTCATAAGAAAATAGCATAAGGACTCAAACATTCTGATGAATTTGGGGTTCTAGATAGACAAGTAAGGTTAAGAGATATGACAATGACTCCCCCTCAACAATTGCATACAAGACTCTTGATACTTGGCGGAGAAATATACTCACGCATAGTGAAAGTGTCCAGACAAGCCTAACTTGTCCTTTCACATTTCACCATTTGATATACCAAATAGTCACTGCAAAGAGGGTCATTTACACTTTATTTTTAGCATGAAATTCATTGCATTTATTGAAAAAACATTTTTGCACTTTTTCAAATTTACTCCCCCTTAATATGTGCATGGAATAAAAAGACTAGCAAACAATTCACACATGATTATGCACACTATTAGCTTTAAGCATAACATGACTTTTGGTACTTGGCGGAGTATTTTACTCACGCATAATGATAGTTTCCAAACAAGCATAACTTGTTTTTCCACATGTCATCATTTGATATACCAAGAAGTCAAAGCAGTTAGTATGCACACAGACTCATGGGAACAGTTTAGCATGCATGATAACACAAACATGATTCCACTTGTTATGACACAAAGTTCATTGTTGGGAGTAGCATTGAAACACATTTCTCATTTTTCAGATAGAAATTAAACATTCGTTTCAATTCAGGTAATTCAAAATTGAAATAATAAAGAAGTTTTACCTGAATGGTCTTCATTTCTTTTTCAAAGATTTTACCTGTGTTCTCCAATCATTTCTAGCCTTGCACAGCCAATATCTTGAATCCATTTACAGTGTATGGCTGCAAGACTTCTCAGCTTGTGATCAAGCTGGTTTTGGGACCCACACTTGTTTGGGTCCTGCAATGAAATCAATGTTAGATTGCAACAAAGATTTTGAATCCAAAATGCTTTTAATTTTTGTATAGATGCATTTCTTTCATTGATAGAACTATGAGCAAAATTAGTTCCAGATTTTCTTTTTGCCTTGATCAATGCATCTATATTTTCATGAAGTTTTCTATTTTTTGGATTTTTAATATGAGCAGAAACAAAATGATTTTGTGCAACATTTCTATGTCTATACACATGGAATTTTTGAACATTTTCAGTATGAACATGATGTTTATTCCTATGTGTATGAGCATGTGCATTAGACTGAAATTTCTGAGCATGCACAACAAAATCATTTCTGTACCAACAGTCCCTAGAAAATATGACCAATTTTATGACAATGGAAGCATTGGACTGATTTGGCATGTTTATTGAAATTTTGATTTCTATTCCAGCAATGTTTGGCAAGATGACCAGGTTTATTACAGTGAAAGCAAATGAGAGCATTTTTTACCTGATACTTACCTTGGCATTTGTGCATTTGCTGGAATCTCCTCTTTATGTGAGGAGACTTGCCATGAGGGGAAGGAGGTACCTTTTGGTGGCTCTTGGCATGATGTGAATTTGGAACTTGCCTTGGAGCTTTTTGGACTGATGGAGGAAATAGATGATTCTTTTGACAGTGGCATTCTCCTTTTTCTCTTTCTGTTTCTGAACAAGAACTTTCACTAGTTTTCCATTAGAGATATCAGGGTTCTTGTTCACAGCAGATTTCACAAATGTTATTGTGCTTTTCTTTTCATTTTTCTTAGTTCTAACAGAAGCAAGACTTGTGTTCTTCAATTCATTTTGAATCTTCTGTTTTCAGCTTTTAATGCAACAACTTCTTTTTCTGAAGTTTGAAGCTTGTTTAGCATGACATCCAAACCATTTTTTCATCTTGTTCTTTTCATTTTCAAATTGAGCAATTTGTTTTTCCAAGTCAGAAATTTTATTACTCAAATTGCTACATTCATTGTCCAATGGTCTGTCATGGAACAAGCCTTCAATCTTCCTTTTAAGTGACAGTTTTCTTCAACAAGTTGTTTGCATCTCTCATTTATTTGATGATCATGAGCCATATTAGAGATTTGTTTGTTTAATTGATCATTATCAAATTTGAAATTGTTATTGAGATCAATCAATCTTCTTTTTCATTTTCCAGATCAATGACTTTTGATTTCAATAGCTCATGGTTTTCTTTCAATCCATTCAATTTAGTTTCACAGATTTGGACTTCATCTTCCAAATTCTCTTTTTCAGAATTTAATTTTTCAACTTCATTTTTCAAATTCTCAATTTCTTCTGAAGGATCTTTGTCATTTTTCTGGAGCAATTCAAGTGTATTTATCAAGTTTTCACTTTCTTTATGGCAACGTTTTAAAGTCTTTTTCAACTCTTTATTTTTAGTGTTCAGTTGTACATTAAGACTTTGTATCTTTTCACAGAATTTAATCAATTCAGCAGAAGACATACTTTCATCTTCATCAAATCAGAATTAGAATACACAAATGGATCTGGAGTTGATTTACCTGACCTTTTAGACCCATTTGAACTCTTGTGTTCTGAAGAGGATGAAGAATGCTCTGAGCTCTTAGACTTTGCTGTGAGAGCCATAGTTTTCTGAGTTCTTTTTGCTCCTTTTCTTTGTGAGTTCTTTCCATCACTTCTGTTAGCCATGAAGCATAACTCCTCATTTGCTGAACTTGAGGAGTTCTCTTCACCATCCTCACTTTGGTCTTCATCTGACCAAGTTGCAATCATGGCTTTGTCTTCTTCAATTGTTGTTCTTCTCATATTTGTCCTTTTTGATCTCAGGACACTCACCTTTCATGTGTCCTTTCTTGTGGTACCTGTAGCAAACAATATCTTCATCAGTTTTTGATTTCTGCTATCATTACAATTTGAAGAAGAAACATTCCTTTTATTAGAAGAATATTGCTTCTTTTCATTGAATCTTCTTCTTCTTGATTTTAAAATTTTTCTGAATTGTCTAGTCATGATGTCAAGTTCATCTTCATTAAACTCAGACTCATCAGAACTTGATGTTTCTTGATTTTTCTCTTTGATGCTTGATGAAGCCTTAAGTGCTACTGGTTTAGCTTTAAGCATGTGTTCTTCATTTCTCTTCAGATTTATTTCATAAGTCATTAAAGATCCTATGAGTTCATCCAAGGAGATTTTGGATAAATCTTTAGAATCTTCAATCACTGTAGCCTTTGTGTGCCAAACAGATGATAGAGAGCGCAAGGTTTTTCTTACCAGATCAGCATCAGTGTATTCCTTACCTAATGCCTTCAGTCCATTGACAATTATCATAAACCTAGCAAACATTTCAGAAATTGATTCATCAGATTTCATCATAAACAATTCATATTCAGAAACAAGTATGTTTGCTTTGATTTCCCTAACTTGAGATGTTCCCTCATACATCAATTCAAGTTTATCCCACATTTCTTTAGCAGATTTACACATGGATATTCATGAATATTCTTTAGGGTGGACTGCACACTGAAGCATGTTCATGGCACTGTAATTAAGAGTAGCTTTCCTAATCTGCTCTCTAGTCCAATTTTCCTCATCTCCCTGATTTTCATAAGGACCCACTTCAACTATCCTGCAGATTTCATAGTTTGAGCCCTAAGAAAAACTTGCATGTGATTTTTCCAGTATGAATAATCAGACCCATCAAAATATGGTGGTCTATTAATGGAATGGCCTTCAGCTACAAATCCTCGAGAATCCATCAATTAGAATGAGATGGTGAAAGAGCAAGCAAACAATTCAAGCAATTAACACAGAGATCAAACAGAAGCAATCAAATCAGATCAGAGATAGACATTAACCCTCTCTGATACCAATTGTTGGGGATCGGATGGGTGGAAGGATCAGATCTAGAAGGGGGGTTGAATAGATCTAATGCTAATTAACGCGGAAGCTTAAGCAATTAAAAATTACTTCTAATCAGAGATCAAATCACCCAAACAATTTACTGATCTGAAGTGTGATTTGTGTGTGTGAGCAAATCAATTAGTAGTGTGAACGAAATCCCTATGCATGCATCTAGCGAGATACAAAGGCAAACCACAATTCAAACCAATGCACAGAGGATTTTTAGGTGGTTCGGAAATCACCTCCAGTGACTCCTACGTCCACCCCTCACATAGTGAGGCCACACTACTCAAAAACCTTGAGTACAACTCACACAGGAGCACGACGACACCAAACACCCTTGAGCACGACGACTCAAGAAACACCTGGAGCATGACGACTCCAAACACCCTTGAGCACGACGACTCAAGAAACACCTGGAGCACAACGACTCCAAACTGAGCACGATGGCTCAAACAACAACCGGAGTACGACGACTCCAAATTGAGCACGACGGCTCAAACCACACAGTGAGTGCGACGACTCACAAACTGAGCTCGACGGCTCACAGTACAAAAGCTAGATCAAACACAAAAGGATCAGATCCTCTAGCTATGATCTAATTCAAAACAGATTCATACACAAAAATTTGTGCAGAACTTCATGCACAAATCTCACAGACGAAATAAAGAAGAACAAACTCTGAGATGAGGGAAATGGATGTAGAAAGAGTGTTCTTCAATGAAGAGGCCTTGAAGACGCTTCAATTGAAGAGCTTTGATGGAAATCGATGGAGAATCTCCTCAATTGGCAATGCTCTACTTTGATGGCATCTGAAATGCCAGAAATCCTTCTTCTCCTGCGCCTCTTCAGTTGGATCTGCTCCCTTGCCTTGCACAGAAAGCTTCTCTCCAAGGATTCCCCTTGATTCCCTTGTCCTTCCTCTTGAAAGGATGGCTTGTAGCTTCTGGAGATGGAGACAGATCTGGAAAACCCCCTTTGGCCGCCAAAAGGCTTCTTCTGGAAGTGTATGGGCTCTCTTGCCTTTGGGGTACAAGGAACATGGGTATTTATAGCCCCATAAGTCCATAAAGTGCTTTGGGGTGCATGGGCACGGAACCCTAGGTCAAATCCCTTAAATCCCAAGCATCCACGTGTACAGAGAAATTCACGATTTTGACTTTTAGCCGGAGTGTGTCGACCTGCCCTAATCTAGTGTCGACCTGCTGTCCCATTTCTGCAAACTGGTCTGCTGGAAACTGGGTCTAGTGTCGACCTGCCCTGAGCTAGTGTCGACCTGCCCTTCTGGAATCTGGGACTAGTGTCGACCTGCTTTGAGCTAGTGTCGACCTGCCCTTCTGGAATTTGGGACTAGTGTCGACCTGCTTTGATCTATTGTCGACACTACCAAGACAAAAATGTGTGAACCTAAAAATTTAACACATAAACCATTAGTACAAGATATTATCATTAAAATATGAGATATTAAACATCAAAAACATGTTGTTTAAGCATTATTGTGATATGTATAAAATGTATAACATGTTCAACATATCATCATCAAAAGCACAACATGTCATCATTAAAATCACAACTTGTCATCATTAAATTCACAACATGTCATCATTAAAATCACAACATGTCATCATTAAAATCATATTATCTCATCATTAAAATCACAATATGTCATCATCAATATCACAATATGTCATCATCAAAATCAAGGTATGAGTGATGTTCATTAGATATCATTAAATTACAACTTTAGGAAGTTCCAAAACACACTCAACCCAACAGAACCGTACTGGGGTTTGTTCCAGGAGGTTTACTCTGAACCTGTAAAAGAAGTAGGTTTGCTTCTGAGCCTAGAAAAGAAGTGGGCTGCCTTCTTGCCCGGGAAAGAGAAGAAGACCTGGTGGGGTATCCAGGGTGTTGTAGTGTCCTTGAGGGGGACTGTACCTTCGGTTAGTGAAATCCCAAGAGTTTGTTTGGGGACTGGATGTAGGACTTCCATGTGGGAAGGGCCGAACCAGGATAAATCTCCTGTGTCCTTTGTGTGATTGTTCTTTTGCTTCCGCACTGCTACTCCTTATCACACTAAACTAACCAAACCTTCAAGTATTAATTTCTGTGTTTAAGTTTCTATTTCAGATTGCAGAAAAACCTATTCACCCCCCCCCCCCTCTAGGCTACCTTGCTGCCATACCAAAAGGGCCAACAAGTGGTATCAAAGCGGGTCTCTGAACTTTCAAGAAGATCCAACGATCTTAGAGCAAAGATCCATGGCAGCTCAAGGATATGCTGAAGGCCAATCAGTCACCAGACCTCCATTCTTTCATGGAGAGGACTACCAATACTGGAAGATGAGGACGAATGCTTCATTCGAGGCACAGACTTTGATCTGTGGCAGGTAATCGAGGTAGGTGATTATGTTATTGTTCCTATTCCAGGCACTACTGCCATTACATCAGTAGATAAAAGTAAATTATCTTTAAACTTTAAAGCTAAAAACTATTTATGTTGCGCTTTATCTAAGAAAGAATTCAGTAGAGTGTCTGCATGCAAATCAGCCAAAGATATATGGGATAAACTGCAGGTAACTTATGAAGGAACAGATAAAGTGAAGCAAACTAGGATGGATATTCTAGTATCTCAATATGAACAATTTAAAATGCTTCCTCATGAAGACATTACTACTATGTATAATCGTTTTTCAACCATAGTAGCAAGTTTAAGCTCTCTAGGTAAAAATCTTTCTGATGAAGAAAATGTTAGAAAAATACTTAGGTCCTTAACTATATCATGGACACCTAAGGTAACTGCCATTGAAGAAGCTCACGATTTAACCAAATTATCGATCGATAATTTGATAGGTTCTCTCATGGCACATGAAATAAATATGGAGTGATTATCTGAAAGCTCATCTAAAATAAAATGCACTAACGCTCTTAAAACTGTAGCAGCTCCTTCTGGCTCTTCTTCTAGTTCTCAACATGCAGATTCTGAAGACAACAATGTTGATGAAGTTTTGTCCAAGCTCCAGAAGCTTTTGCAGAAGAAGAAGAAAAACGGATCGAGAAGGATCCAAAAGAAAGAAAGAAAAGAAAAAGAACCAGCGTGCTATGAATGCAGGAAACCTGGACATCTAAGACCAGATTGTCCAAGGCTCAGAAAGACTGGTCAAACCGTAAAGCACAAGAAGCAGCATAAGAAATTTAAGAGAAAAGCCATGGCAGCTACTTGGGAAAATGATGAGGCCTCAAACTCAGAATCATCAAGCTCATCAAGCTCAGGATCAGAAAATGAGCAGGTAAATCTAGCCCTCATGGTGGGACTAGATGAGGTACTCTCTGAACCCTCATTAAATTCATGCACAGATTCAGGGTCAGAATCAGAAGACTTAGAAGAAGTCGTAAATGAACTATATAATAAGCATAAGGTTGTTGTAAAAGAACTAAAAAATCTCAAGAGCAACCTTACCTGTTTAGAAAACACCAATTCTGATCTTAAGTTAGAATTGGAAAAGTTAGAAGAGCAGTTAAAAGAATACAAGGATAATAACTCTCTTCAAAATGAAAAGTTAAAAAGAAAGGAGGATGAGAAGTTAGAGCTAGTAGGAAAATTAAAAACTCTAACTGAAGAAAACGTATATTTAAAAGAATCGGTTAGGAAATTAACTAAAGGAAAAACATCTCTAGCCCTATGCTTAAAAGGATCAAAATCTGGAAATGACAAACAAGGTCTTGGTTATACACCTCCAGAAAAAGGAAAACAAGTAATAAACTCAGGAAAATATCCTTTACCAAAATTTGTAAAAGAAACCAAAATGCCTCAGAGAAAGGAACCTGAAACAACCAAGCTTTATCAAAAGAAAAAGTTTCAAAGAATTATGTTCCAATCATGCATCACAAAGGCAATAAGAACTACAAAACAAATTATATTCATTGCTGCTCTCATTGCAATAAACTAGGACACACTATAAACACCTGCACAACCAAGCACTTAGTTTGGATTCCGAAAGGATACTTTCATGCCTCTAACCATCAAGGACCCAAAAAGTTTTGGGTACCTACATCTGAATGAGTTGTTTGCAGGGAAGCCTTGGAGCATCAAAAACAAAGGGTGCTCAAGGCAGTGATAGAGCCTCTCATTAAGGGGGAGCTCTGATTAAGGGGGAGTAAAGAGTAAAGGGGAGAAAAGTTTGAACCTCTCTATGGTAAGAAACTCTCTCAAAATGAAGGAGATACACGGTAAGATCTTTTTGGATTATTGACAAAAAGTGGGAGAGTAAGTATGCTCTATGAATTTTCTGCTTAAATTTTCAGCTTAAATTTTTTATCATTCAGAAAATTCGCATAAATTTTGTCATCACCAAAAAGGGGGAGATTGTTGAACCACTCTATGGTTATCTGTGATCTTGGTATTTTGGTGATAACAAAATATATGATGCATTTAGATGATAATAAAAAATAGGTACTCATAAATATTTTTGCTTCATCTGTGTTGCATCAATCCCTTTAACAGATGATGAGTCTTATGAATATTTTTGTTTCATCTGTGTCGCATCAATCTCATAGCAAAATGCTGAGTCTCACATTGATGCAATATGGCGCACTAAAATGATAAAGTCGATGTCTAACTCATATACATCGATTTCTGTTTAAAGTGCCAAAGTAACAAGCGCTACAACGATTTGCTAAGAAGTCGATGCCATAACGATTTCATAAGTGTTCGCAACGATTTCTTCTGTAAGCGCAACGATTTGCTAAGAAGTCGATGCCATAACGATTTCATAAGTGTTCGCAACGATTTCTTCTGTAAGCGCAACGATTTGCTAAGAAGTCGATGCCATAACGATTTGATAAGTGGCCATAAGGATTTCTTCTTTGAGCGCATTGATTTGATAAGAAGTCATTCCCATAACGATTCCTTAAGTGACCGAAATGATTTGTTAAGAAGCCGATACCATAACGATTTCATAAGTGTTCGCAACGATTTCTTCTGTAAGCGCAACGATTTGCTAAGAAGTCGATGCCATAACGATTTGATAAGTGGCCATAACGATTTCTTCTTTGAGCGCATTGATTTGATAAGAAGTCATTCCCATAACGATTCCTTAAGTGACCGAAATGATTTGTTAAGAAGTCGATACCATAATGATTTCATAAGTGATCACATCGATTTCTTCAAGTGATCACAACGATTTGCTTTCATAACGATTTGATAAGAGATCACATCGACTCCTTAAGAATTCATAACGATTTGTTAAGAAATCGATCTCATAACGATTTCATAAGTTTGCACATCGATTTCTTCAGAAGATCATAACGATTTGCTTGCATAACGATTTCATAAATAATCACATCGATTTCTTTATAAATGAGCAACGACTCTTCACATAACGATTTCATAAGTCATGCTCATAAAGATTTCTTCATAGATTCTGATCAAACTCAGATTGCCTTTATATTTCAAATATGCTTGGCGCTTAAATGAAAAGTCAAATATCTTCTGACAGAAAAAGTTGTATGCATATTTCAGAGTCTTGTCAAATAGATATGAACTACTATTTTCAGCATGTTAGCAGAAACACAGTGATATGCACAGTTTATCATAAAACACTCTTCTATGCTAACACTCTCTTCTATGCTTACAGACCTCGAAGACCACAAGAGTGTGATTAAGACAAATGAAGAGAAGATAAGCAACGGTCAGAACTCCAACGGATCCAAAACTCAAATGGCTATCTCTTCAATGGATCTGTTCAAAGAATCCTTATATAAAAGATGAAGCATGGCTGAAGAAAAAGTGAGAGCCTTTTCCTGAACATCTTTGAAAGAGTGTACAACTATGAGAAGAACCTCAACGACACATACACTCAAAGAAAGAGAGAAAGAGCCTGAGCCCAGCAGAAGCATTCAAGCTTTCAAGCATCCAAGCGTTCAAGCATTCAAGCACTATTGCTTTCTTTTCTCTCTTCTGTTTTCTCTCTGAGCTCATTGTATATCTGGGGAGAGTCTGGGACTGTGAGCTTTACACAAGTGTTAATCTTGTAAAGCTTCTCAGTCTGATCTTTCTAAGAAAGATCTGAGTCCAGTTGTAGGACTGTATACAGTGTGTAACCAAGCTGGGGGTTTAAGTCTAGCAGAACCGCACTGGGGTTTGTTCCAGGAGGTTTACTTCTGAACCTGTAAAAGAAGTAGGTTTGCTTCTGAGCCTAGAAAAGATGTGGGCTGCCTTCTTGCCCGGGAAAGAGAAGAAGACCTGGTGGGGTATCCAGAGTGTTGTAGTGTCCTTGAGAGGGACTGTACCTTCGGTTAGTGAAATCCCAAGAGTTTGCTTGGGGACTGGACGTAGGACTTCCATGTGGGAAGGGCCGAACCAGGATAAATCTCCTGTGTCCTTTGTGTGATTGTTCTTTTGCTTCCGCACTGCTACTCCTTATCACACTAAACTAACCAAACCTTTAAGTATTAATTTATGTGTTTAAGTTTCTATTTCAGATTGCAGAAAAACCTATTCACCCCCCCCCCTCTAGGCTACCTTGCTGCCATACCAAAAGGGCCAACAATATGTGCAACTGTGTACTGAATGCCAAATTAATGACATGCACAATTTCTCTTCCTGTTCCATTGCTCTATGCATGTGTTATCTTTTTGAATGTTGTCAAAAGGAGGAGAACATCAATTGTGGTCAAATTGAAAATTTTGTCATCATAAAAAACGGGGAGAATGTTGAGTTCTCATATGAAAAATCCTTATGAGAATGCTAAGCTAAATGACATATCCTTGTTTTTTATTATGACAAAATCATGGACCAAAATTGATGCATGACAAATGTGTAAACCATGATGACAATGACAAGTGGATGCAAATGATACACATACTTTGATTGATGATAAATATGTTGATTATGTCTCACTGCTGCTTCAAGCCCTTGTACCACAACAAGAGAAAAAGAATAAGAAAAGCATAAATAGAGAGCACCTGTCGACAGCTCCTTCAAGCCCTGTCGACAGATCAGCACAAATAGAACAAACAAGTTTTGGAAAACAGGCACTTGTCGACAGACCCAGCTGTACTTGTCGACAGATCCATGCAGTCAGCAAACAGGCCTTCTGAAAAACAAGTTCCTGTCGACAGATGATATGAGACCTGTCGACAGATGAAGAGAGAATCTAGATACGAGATCTCCGTGTGTTCCCTATGTGGGTGTTTCCTTAAACCACGACTCTCCATACTTGAACGCCCATATAAAAGGAACTTTTTAGAGATATTTTCGTACAAAAGCAGCCACCATCATCAACCCTAAAGAAAACCTAAGGAGAATAGGTGTTGCTACTGCTCTGCTTCAGCCTACTGTTCAGAGAGAGAAAGAACCGTTGTTCCAGCAGAGTTGAAGACAGTACGTCATGGATTCAAGCTTCTCCATCAACCCAAGGCTATCAAGACAAAGTTTGAACTCCATAGAGACGTTCTCATGAAGAGTTCTCAATCAGGATTCATTCTTTTCACTCAGAACTCTTCCAGTTTTCACTTTTCTATTATTTGTGTGTGTGTGATTGTGTTTCAAGTGGCCTTGTGCTTGAATCACGTGGTTTTGAGTTGTTCTGATCGTGGTTGCACATCAGACATCTCGTATGTGTGTGTTGTTGTCGCAAACTAGTTGACAAGCAGTCTGTTCTGCGTGTGTGTGGACCGTGGATGTAGGATACACAAGTTGTGTACTCCGAACCACGTTAAAACTCTGTGTCCTATGGTTTGCACGTTTCTACGGTAGATGTTTGGTAGGCACGTTGTCTCTACACATGTATGATAAATGTTTCTTCATCTATTGTCAATTCACACACATCAAAGTTGAGTTCAAAATCTGTTACAGGTTCTATAGTCTGTGTTTTCGCAAAAAGAAAGTGATAATAATTGTTAATCAACAGTAATCTATTCAACCCCCCCCCCTTCTAGATTACCATATAGGGAATTCCGCAACCTTTCAAGTTGAACATTGATTTCATTCAAACATCGATTGCACTTAATTTCCTTGCACACGCCTATTTAGACTAACCAAACATTTTCAAGTGGTGAATTTATTTTAGTTTTTCAGATTACCCATTCACCCCCTCCCCCCCCTCTAGGTTAGTCTTGCTGCAAACCGTAGGTGGGCCAACAACTAGTATTAGAGGCAAGTCTCTTTAAGCAAGTAGATCTCACGATCTAAAGAGCAAAGATAAAATGGTAGCTCAAGGTTTTGCAGAAGGCCAATCCATTTTCCTGCCTCCACTCTTAGATGGTGATTACACCTACTAGAGGATAAGGATGGAATTCATCCTACAAGGCTGCGACTATCTACTCTGAAGCATTATTGAAGATGGTGACTTTGTAATATCAAAGCTCAAGGAAGAATGGTCAGACAACGATAAGAGGATGATATCATTAAATAGCATAGCTAAGAGATTCATGTCATGTGCACTATCGAAGCAAAAATTCAACTAGATATTAGTGTGCAAAACAACCAAAGATATGTGGGATAGGCTAAAACTCAAATATGAAGGAGAACCCATGATAATTGAAGAACATGTTGCCCAGCTAGCAAGCCCAGAGGGGGGGTGAATGGGATTCTTAAAATTTTGATCACTTTAAAAGCTGTTCAGAAAAACAATCACACAACACACTTCGATGACTATTAATGTTAGTACAAAGAGAATAGCAAACACAAGGCAATCAAACACATGACACACAGAATTTATCTTGGTTCAGACCTCCTCTCCATAGGAGTCCTACGTCTAGTCCCTGAGCAACAACTCAGGATTTCACTACCCAAGGGTACTGTCCCCCTCAAGGACATTTACACACCCAGCCGCAGCTGGTCTTCTCTTCACAACCCGAAGAGGAATTACAACACCCTGGATCCCACCAGGTCTTCCTTCTACACGAAGGGAAACAAACACCCTGGAACCCACCAGGTCTTCCTTCAACACGAAGGGAAAGAACATAGGAATGTATTCAAGAGATGATACGCCCCTAGATCAAGCTTAAGGACCAACGCTCGATCTGAAGCAATGACAGAGAGGGAATGTTCTATGATGAGGAACACTCTCAGTTTACAGAAGCTCTCAAGACTAACACAATGAATGCAAAGAGCTAAGAGCTAGACAATCAAAGGAGTGAGGCTTCGCTCTTTCAGATGCTCGCAGAAAAGCTTGTAAAAGATTGTCGTGAAGAAAATGTTTTCTTTCTTGAGCTTCAGTCTTCTATATATGACTTCCATTTGAAATTTGAACGTTGAAGTGTCTGTTATCTCTAAGCTTTTGTTTACGTTAGACTGCATGTCACTGTAGTGCTCCTTGTTCAACAGTCTTTAGCTTTCCATGCACGCAACAAGACAGAGGATCTTCTTTGATGTCTGTTATCTTTCATGTTGCCCAACGTTGTATTGAGGTGCGCTGTCAGAGAACTACACGCATTAAATGCTACAACAGTAGACAGCTAGGCTGTCTCTTGTTGTCAGTCAACGTTAGAATGATTTTATATCAAAATAAAAGTTCCATTCTGTTCTTCTAAAAAGATGTTTACAGTATAAGCATGGAAATAGAAGATATCGATTGCATGCAGTGCAGTGATATGATCAGTCATAATAAATGCATGGATGTGAGAGAAAAGTGAGGGAAGACTTTGACTTTTCAAACTATCTCAGAATAGGTTTAAATATCAAGTCGTTATAAACCGTGAAATCGATATGATCATGACTTATGAAATCGATGTAAAGATGAGTTGTTGTTCATGTGAATCGTTATACGTTCATAAACAAGTTAATGTACACACAAATCGTTATGCATTAATAACCGAATCATTGTAGAGACAAATCGTTATGATACTATCAACAAATCGTTATGAGCAAATCGTTGTTTCACTTATCGAGTCGATATAGTGAACAAGTCGTTGTTTAATGTATCGAATCGTTACTGCGACCAAGTCGTTGTGTAACTTAATGAATCGTTATGAAACTTAACGAGTCGTTGTGAAACCGAAATCATTATGAGAACAAATCATTGTTCTCACTTATCAAATCGATGTGATGACCAAATCATTGTGAGAGCAAATTATTGTTCTCACTTATCAAATCGATGCGATGACCAAATTGTTATGAGAGCAAATCGTTGTTCTCACTTATCAAATTGATGCGACAATCAAATCATTATGAACCAAGTCGATGTGATCTCTTAGCGAATCGTTATGAGAGGCAAATCGTTGCGATCTCATAGCGAATCGTTATGAGATAGACTTCAATAGAATAGTGATGACTTATGAAATCGTTATAGAACCAAAATCGATGTGAATGAGGAAATCGTTATGATTCTAAGGAAATCGTTATAACAACTAGAGAGTCGATGTGTACTTAGAAAATTATATGCTTTGGACTGTAAATGCTGGTATGAAGAATACTTACCAGATTTGGTTGTTTTTCTCTGTTAGATTTCCTATGCTAAAATCTTATAGAAGATATGTTAGAAATGCACATTGACTTAGTTTTGTTAATCACCAAAATAGATATTTAATTAATTTAAATTACATGGGGAAAATATGATCATCAATCTCCCCCTTTTTGGTGATGACAAAACATAGCAACAATGAAAGATGTTCTGCAATAAATCTAAATAAGTTGCAAAATAAAATATAAGAGATGTGAAATAAAATATAAGAGATGTATTTCAGAAATACTATATTTCTCCCCCTTTTTGTCATTGAGCAAAAGCAATCATTCAGAGATAAAGAAGAAAGATAAAAGAGAGAGAAGAGCAAAGAACTTTTCTATTTATCTTGAGGGGTTACATTAAGGTAGAAAGCAGGAGATAGAAGGGAGGCATGCCGCTGAATAATGCGCAAAGCCTTGCATTCCTGCTCCTCAAAATAGGTCTGGAAAACCCCAAAAGCAATATAGTAAGATGACCCCATGTCTGGAAGCATCCTCTTGATGTGAAGTTGGTGCTGATCTTCTAGAAAATTAGCATATTCATCTTTGCAAAGAGATTCTTTGAAGGAGAAGAAAGATCCAAAGCTGGCAAACAGAAGAAATTGGTTGATCTTGATAGGGTAGTAAATCTGATGCTGTAGAAGATCTTTCTTCAAGACCAAAAATAGCTTGTACCGCTCGACCATTGAAGGTAAGGGTCCTGAACTAAATTGATAGAATTCAGGTCCAAGAAGGCTTCAACTATGAGAGTAGGCTTGCCGGCCTTAAACAAGGAGCTGTTCAAGGCTTCCAACTGAACGGCTGACTAGTTGTAGTGCTTTTCCCAGTCCGTGGGAGAAAGCCTCTCACATTCTGATAGTAGAGGGGCAAAAACTTCAGAGGAGATATGGCCTAGATGAAATTCTCTGAAGATAAATCTTTGAAGGAGGTAAGTCGACCCTATTGAGCTGAGATCCTTCCCATGACACGAGCGAATCTCTCAAAAATGACAGGACCAACTAAGGAGTCCATGACCAAGGAGTGCAGCTTAGGAAGAAACACAGTGTTTGGAATTTGCAGGGTGGCGAAATCCACTTTGAAAGAGCAATTGACTAGATTTTCAGTTTTTAACGAAGCAACGGCTCCCTGGAACTGACCCAACTATACTTCAGGTAACCTGTGAAGATATCGATAATCATTGAATAACTGGAAGTACCTAATGAGCTTCACTTCCTTTTGAATAAAAGGTCCCCATATGGTTTTATGATGAATGACAAACCACTCAGAATGAGTGAGTGGAGAGTCCCTGGGTGGAAACCGAGCTGACTTTTCAAGAATATATTTTCTATAGAGAGCCGAGTGCCCTTTAGCCCACTAATCATCAGATTTGCATTCAGCAATTTTGAAGATTTTGGATTGATCAGCTTTTGAGAAGTGGTTGTAGGGAAGGACAACATTGAGGTGATCGGTTAGATTTAGAAAAGGAACACCAAAAATGGTGGCAAGGATACATTTTTGGAGATATTCACGATAGAGTGGTTTCCTTCGATTTTCAATAGTGAGAGAAAACCAAAGAGGAGGAAATTTAGGTTCAGTGGGAAGAGCAAGAGTAGTGGAGAGTTTCCTCTTTTTAGAGACAGGACTAGAAGAGTCAGTCCTATGGACATGAGAGGCAACTGCCAGAACTGAACGGATGGTGGTGATTTCCAATTCATCCTCAAATTTATTTAGAAATGGACCTTCGAGTTGAGCACCTTCAAGTATAAAGGTGACAAAGGAAGAAGGAGTAGGAGGATGGAGAAATGATTGATGGGTAGAAGAAGGTGTGATGGACGGTCCATCTAAAGAAGGACCAGAGGAAGAGGAGGCTCCAGCTGATGATGAGGCTGGAGGGTCTTCAAGAACAAGAGGAGGTGGTGGAATGGATGTAGAGGTGGCAGGAGAAGGAGAGAATTCAGAAGGAAATGGAGTTGGGGAAGAAAAGGTGTGAGGCGGGGGTTGTTTAAAGGTGATAGGTGCTGGAGGTGCTGTGGAGGAAGATGGTGATGAAGGAGGGGCTAGAGTTGCAAGAGGAGAAGGATCAGGGGCATCTGGAGTGACAACTAGCTCTTCCACTCTTGGAATCTCACCCTCGGAGACCACTGGCCCTGTTGGCCTAGAAACATCCTCTATTGGCTCTGACGGCCCAGACTTCCCAGCTTCAACCTGGTCTTGCATTGCAGTTGCTGCCTTGTCAACACCCTGTGGCCCGAATGGCCCTGCGGGCTCTTCTGAAAATTGCCCTGATGGCCCAACATCTTGTTGTCTGGCCTCAGAAGGCCCAGAACTTCGGACTGGTACTGCAGGAGAAGGAGCAGGAGGGGCATTTGATGACTGCGCCCTGACCAAATCTCCAAGTGCGGTTATAGATTCCTTGATACTTATGAGCCCACTTCGTACCCATCTCACTGCATTTCTCACCATTCCCATTTCCTTAGATGAAGTACTCTGGCTTATGAAAATTGACTGAATGTCTGATTGCACAGAGCACAGAATTTTTCCGTGCTCATCCAGTCTTTTGATAATAGGCTTCATATTTATCTTCAACTTCTTCTTCTTCTGATGTGGCCGCCAGGTAAGGAGAGAAGTTCCATGAGCCACTTCTTTTCCCTTGACTTCTCTTGCCCTTTTAACGAGCTCCACAAAGTCATCACCGTCATCTGAGGCACTTTCCACAATGCCTTCTCTGAACTCATCAACATTGGGGACATTGGCTATGTGCTCCCCCTGAGAAGCTGCTTGTTCTTCAACAACTTGCTCTTCTCAAATAGGAGTGGCTGCTCCTTGCACAGCTTCAATCACAATCTCCTGCTCCCCCTGAATGGGAGCATCCTCCATCACCACATCTACAGTGTGGCTTGATGTCATAACTTCTTCTTCAAGAGCAACCTCTGGCACACTTTGAGTGCTTGGAATGGAGTCTAGCACTCTTCTGAGGACTGACCCTACCACAGTAGTTTGAGGGGCAATCACTTACATTTGCTCGATAGGTTCAAGGTGCTCAGGAGGAATATCCTCTATTCTGCTGCCTGCTGCTTCTTCTGTTGGTGCTTCTACCCTGGTATCTATTTGTTCAATTGCCTCTTCCTGAATTGCTGTTGTAACAACCCGACCTCTCGGACCCCTCGCCGGGGACCCCGAAGGTTGCGCCGCCACCCACGGATCCGAAGACCTGGAAGGGTTATATGAAAAAGTCTAGTGAGATATGTACTGAGTTCAAATAACTATAATAATCTGTACATTATACAAAAGGGTTGTACAACGCGTCCCAAGCAAAAGCACAGGTACAAGAAGAAAGGTGCAGTCCTTAAGGGGCATACCCCGAGGACTTGCAAAGCACAGCTCTTAGCTCACTCGGGCTACAAGAGCTCACAACGCTCGCTCTCACTGCTGCTGACAACACACGGCACCACAGCCGCCTCTGCAACCTATCCGACACCGAGCTCCCGCGACGACGAGCTCCTAGCTGAAAGAAGTAGGGGGGGTGAGCCTCGCGAACAAGGCCGTCGCGACACCATCACGATGGGGAAGGGCACCGCGACAGCCCTGTTGTGACCGGGCAGAAATGCATCGCGACAGCAATCCTGTCATGACCGGGAAGTGCGGCGCGACAGCCTTATCGCGACCTCCAACTGCGCCGCGATAAGGTCATGCCCGAGCGGGCCGACGCCTCCTCTGATGTCGCGACGCGCCGAGCCTTCACGACACCAGCAGGGAGGCAGACCAACGGGATCCTCAATCCCGGGCCACCCACAAACCATCCAAACACAACACAAGGGGGAGGGGAGCATGGGGAAAGCAGTAAAGCTATCTATAAACCCCAAGGGGCTCCCAATCCACCTGGATCGGGAAGAGCACAAGAAATCCCTACCGGTTACGAAGAACCGAACCCACGAAGGGCCTTCACGATGCACGGCCACCTCCTCCTCGCTCTAGGCAAGGTCCACGACCCCACAGCACCACGCACGGCCCTCCTCCTCACCTTAACCACATGAAGGGGAGAGGGGGAGGCGGAGCACCGCCGGAGGGAGAGGGCGAGGGAAGAAGGAGAGAGAGAGGGGGATCGCCGGCCAAGGCTTTTAACCTTCGGCAACCAGAATGTGACGGACCGCCCTGTCGCGTTACGGACCTTAACGCGACGGGTCAACGGACCGCGACAAGAATGCGCCCTACAAGGGCACCGCGACAATGCGACAAGCTGTACTGACACACCTGCCACCCTAACAGGCGTCAGACGACCGGACAGCGCAACACGATAAAACACTGTCACAGCCCGTTGACCGGGCGCGACAGCAAGACACGACGAAGAACCAGGGTGCGACCAACATGTGACCCACAAGCTCGCCGCGACACGGATGACTATCGCGTCGGGCACCCCTGACGCGACACCAACGCATCACCCAGCCTGGACGCGTCAGTGGCCAGTTATCCCATGACACCAGATGGAAGCTGGGAAACCAAGTCTTACATTCTACCCCCCTTAAAATAATTTCGTCCTCGAAATTGGGGCAAGCCCAAGAGATCTCAAGGCACGAAACGGAACACGGAGAGTAAACGCAAGACCAACGCGAAAAAAAAAAAACCACTAAGTCTCAACACGACTTCCTCGTGGCGACAACTACATCGCAAAACGTGCACGAGCACACAAAGCCAAAAAATCAACGGCTCGCACAACGGGCTCCAAACACGGGTGGAGCACCAAGCCAAAAACCAACAGCTCATTCCAGGCACACGTGGGGCGCTCAAACGGAACGACAACCCCACGTGCCGAGCGACGCCAAGTCCGGCCCGAACAGTAGAAAATGCCAACCAAAATCCTCATAGTTGCAGTCACCAACAGACCTCACTATGGTGACCCAACGCCCAGCAACCCACTCTGTCGCCAGCAAAACCTGACAGAGAGTGCAGTTGCCGGCAGCAACATGAGAAACACCAGTCAGCAATGCACTCCATCGCCAGCGAAACCTGACAGAGTACATCGTTGCCGACAACCACAAGGGAAAACACATGAGAGTCGAACACAACACTTGAGAAAAATGGTCTCACGCCACGAGCCGCAGCTACAATCGGTCACCACTCGACCGAGTAGCCACGTGAGAGACACAAACCAGAGCGAGGACAGACTCGCGGAGAATTCTCAACACATGAAACAGCATCCACCGTCACTGCTAAGTCTCACCCAGACCTTCCTTGCGGTTCAACAGGGATAGCAAACGCACACGAAGAACCCTCAACACGCAAAAACGACATCCACTGTCACCACTAGGTCTCACCCAGACCTTCCTCGTGGTCCGATAAGGATACCAAACGCACGTGGAGCCTCAAAAACTAGGAGTCACATGCTCCACAACGTGGCACAATGCGACGGAAGCACGGAAGATGTTTGAGGTCAAGCCAGAGCCGGACACCTCCCAACGTTCACAAACCACATGTTTGAGTACTAGCAAGCCGATAGACCTCACTCTCATCGGACGAACTGACAGGAGACTCTGCCATTGGCTTCTAGACTCACCAACGCCACGCACAACCACACGGGAAGCAAAACAACCGCAGAGGTCGAGGGCAACATGTCGACCTCAGAGAGACCCAGACCGAAGCAGGGTACCACAACCAAACACACTTGCTCCAAAAGCGAGAGGGGAAACCTGGACACAGGTTACGACCAAAGTCTGGCGTACCACCGATAGGGCTACCTAGACAAGGCAAAGCAGCCACCCCACAGCGGTAACGGTATGTGTAAGACCCGGTTTCTCGGCTTCCGTCCGGTGTCATGGGATGACTGGCCACTGACGCGTCCAGGCTGGGTGATGCATTGGTGTCGCGTCGGGGGTGCTCGACGCGACAGTCATCCGTGTCGCGGCGAGCTTGTGGGTCGCGTGTTGGTCGCACCCTGGTTCTCTGTTGCGTCTTGCTGTCGCGCCCGGTCAACGGGCTATGACAGTGTTTTGTCGTGTTGCGTTGTCCAGTCGTCTGACGCCTGTCAGGGTGGCAGGTGTGTCAGTACGGCTTGTCGCGTTGTCGCGGCGCCCTTGTAGGGCACGTTCTTGTCGCGGTCCGTTGACCCGTCGCGTTAAGGTTGTTAACGCGATGGGGCAGTCTGTCGCGTTCTGGGTGTCGGGCGCTTAAGGCGCAGGCCGGATACCCCTTCCCCCTCTCTCTTTTTTCTTCCCTTCTCCTTCTCCCTCCGGCGACCTCTTCCTCCCCTCTTCTCCCCTTTGTGTGTTTCAGGCGAGGAGGAGGGCCGTGCGTGGTGTCCTGGCGTCGTGGAGCGTGCATGGAGCAAGGAGGAGGTGTTCATTCCTACGAGAAGGGCCCTACGAGGTTCGGTTCTTCGTTTAAGGTAGGGATTTCTTGTGCCCTTCCCAATCCAGGTGGATCGGGAGTCCTCGGGGTTTTGTAGTTAGCTTTACAGCTTTCCCCATGCTCCCCTCCCCGTGTGTGCATGTTTGTATGGTTCTGGGCGGCCCGGGATGGAGCATCCCTTGGTCTGCCTCCCGACTGATGTCGCGGCAGCGGTGCCCGTCACGACATCAGTAGAGGCGTCGCCCCGGTCGGGTGCGACCTTATCGCGGCGTGGTTGGCAGTCGCGATAAGGGTCGCTGTCGCGACCTAGTTTCCCGTCGCGACAGGGAGGCTATCGCGACGTGCTGCCCCGTCGCATTAAGGCTATTGTCGTGGCACCCTTCCCCGTAGCGATGGCATCGTGATGGCCTGTGGGGGCGCGACAGTGCCTGTTCTGCCTCAGGTGGTTTTCGTGGCCAGTTTGTGTGTCGGCTATAATCACGGGATTGGTATCCCCTTTTTCAATAGATGTGAATATGTAGGGATTAGGAACTGACCATGATCACCACCAATGCAGTCGCCTCTTGATGTTCAGATGGAGGGCTGACTACGTTGGAAAAGAAAGATGAAGGGAAGCGTACCTGGTAACGCGACAGTATGGGCGTCGCGATGCTTTCTTCATAACGCGACGTAGGAAGGGGCGCCTTCTTGATCGCGACACAGTAGTCGTCGCCTTCCTCTTCAGGGGATGGAGATGTGCGTTCTTCGTCTTCCTGCTCCTCAGCCGGCCGAGGGGCAAGAGCCTCACCTTGCTCTGACCTTTAGACACCTGCCGAAGTGATTTAAACAAACAAGAAACCCATCAGAATTTGTGTGTATGAAATCTATTCAATGAAAAACACATGAACATGAGCTATTATGGGGGGAACTCACAAGATTGGGGCTTTTAACCCCTGTGGGTGTTAAAGATAGGTGTGTGTGTCGTGATCTAATGCTAAACTAGAAAGAAAACGAAGCTATGCATGCATGAAATCGATGAAATAAAGAGAAGAGGGAAGAAGAGATTGTGTAGCCGCTGGGAAAACGCCCTGGAGGGCTCTTGCTGATCGTCTGGAGGGAGAACTCTCTTCGTGGAAGGTGAAGCTCTCTTGCTCAGCGAACTAATGACTCGGCCTTGCCCAAAAAGATGTAGAGACGAGGTACTTGTGGGTGATTATTCCCAACTCGGGTCTGAGAGGAATAATGGGCAAGAGTCTGACTCTGGGTAAGTATGGCTGTGTATGGGCAATTGGAACTTGGAAAGGGACATGTTTGGAAGGTCTCCTCCGAATTTGAGAGGATTTGGACGTGATTTGGACGTCCAAAAGGAGCAATTTCCATCAATAGCATGTGTCCAAATTGACTTCGGATTGAGTTTCCTGTTTAAGGTCCAGAATGCGATGGCCTAAGTGTCGCCTTCCTTAATGCGGCTCCTCGATATGTCGCCTTCCTCATATGGAAGGTGACTTGAGTCATTTTCGATTTTCTGAGGATTTAAAATATGGAATTATGATGGCGACATAGGAGCTGTCGTTTTCAGGAAGGCGACCTAGGGCCTGTCGCCTTCTAGTCTTTTCTGCATTTTGGCATGTAATGCATCCAATCAACCATGCACAGCCTTCGGGATGAAATATCGGATTTTATACTCAGAGAGCTATAGTGAGAGAGATTGATTTGACCAAGAAGGTCCCTCCAGGGCGATGAACTAATGGAAATGATGTCATGATCGGAGAAAGTCAGTTTGACGATGATGAGCCAACGTGGGGCGTCAATAATACGACAAGGGATTTTTCTCGACTTATGGGTCAGAAATGGGTGTCTACATATTGCCCCTCCTTGATGCCTGCTTTGCAAGGGAGTGGAGCGGTGATGGAGTGAAAGTGGCGTGAAACGGCGATGAAGCAGAAATGAAATGGAATGAGCTGAAAAGCGGGCATCAAGGTAAAGAGACACCCATTCTGGACGAATAAGCAGCGAGAATTATCTAGCTGACCTTGATCATGGCTGGGAACAGAGTGCGCGGATGGTTCCTATTTGGGACGAATAAACATCAAAAGAAAAGAATTGATCAACCTCCTGAATCAAGAGGTACCCTTGCTATCTTTATCGTGCAAGTTTCGTTCATTAGGGGATTGGTGCTGCCCGGCGGGTCGATTCGACTATGACCTTCGAGCGGGTCACAACTAATGAGCAGATCGGGGATAAAGGAATGACTGTTATAATGAATGGGGATGAGAGGAATCTTTCATAGGAACCATACTGGCAAACTGGACCGAGCTGCAAGCTCGAGGAAAACTTTCAAATTCGGAGTGGAATCCTTGTCTGAAAATGAGGATCTGTGTTGGGACATCATTGGGAAGTTGACTTTGACAAATCATGGTTCATGAAGCTCAAAATTCCTACATGATGCATGCTGGGCTAAATGAAAAGAAATCATAAAAACGAATGCAAAGAAAGAGAGAAAATAACAAGTATTCAAGGATAATATTGCTAGACAATATGAGCAAGGGTCAAGACACTTCGCATCCCCGACGTGTGATAGAATCTATCGTCCCCGAGTCATATCACCCAACGGCCTATCCAGCGATTAGCAGTGCGCACCTAGATTATCCATGTTTTTGATGAAGGGAAACTCAGATCCTGGAACACACTGGGAACCAGCCGGTCCTTGAGCTGATATAATAGCGTAGATATCATATAGTAATGCGAAGAGATTAGGGTTAGAGATACTTACCTGACTTACCGGACGTCTTTTGATTTTTTGGATTTTCTGGATTTTTATGGATTTTCCTGCATTTTCTGATTTTTATGGGTTTTCAATAATCAAAGCAGTAAAGATAGACATGATACAAAGCACCAAATAAACGGACATCAAAGCATGTGTGCGAGCATTCTGAGTAATTATAGAGAAATAATCATGACAATGTAAAATGAATCAGAAGGCGACATAGGGTACGTCGCGACCCTTGTCTGAAGAAGGCGACGCATGTAGTGTCGCCACCCTGAAGGCGACGGGTCGATATGTCGCTTTCACAGGTTCCTCAGCCCGAGCTCAAAATCTTTCAGTATGCAACTTGGTTTTGACTCCCATTAGGATTCTTATCACTTCCTACTCCAAATCCCACTCCTAATGGGTCTTCCTTTCCCCTTCCAAGCAGGAATAGGAGTGTTAAGGCTCTATAAATAAAGGGGATAAGAGGCCAAATTCGTAGCTCTCTCTTCTCTCTTCTCTTCTTCAAGGTTTGCAAGCTTCTATGGCCATGAAGAGAGCTCCTCTTGCTTCCATGGATAGGGAGACGGCTTATGAAGGTCCGAAGCGCGCTCGGACGACGTATGAAGCGCTTATGAGGGTGACGGACGTCCCCAACCACTTGAGCCGATGCAAGGAAGTGAGGGAGGTGAGTTTTGGTGTTTTCAATTTTCATGCATTTTGAGCTACGAATTTGTTCTTTAACTTTTATTCTTCTCCTTCCTCCCCTCTCTTTGCCTTTTTCTTCTCTTCTAGCTCTTCCCGGGATCCCGCCGCTACTCAAAGCTCAATTGGATTGCCCGATGATCAAATCTCTACCCATGTTTGTCATTAGGTTCTTGAGAGAGTGGGGTTTAGGTGGGTGTTGATAGCGGCCCATAACTACCACAAGATCTCATTTGATTGGCATAGTATCACGGCCTTGATAGAATTGTGGCACCCACAAACCCATACATTCATTTTTCCAAAGTTTGAGGCGACCGTCCTTCTAGAGGAGGTCGAGGCCTTTCTTGCTCTCCCTAAAACCAAGCCGGGGGACGAGCAAAGCATAAGCTATACCGTCGAGCCCATTAACCCGAAGCTTATTCTAGGGGAGTTCATGACCGATCCGGGGGATGTCCATACCATGGTTAGCCCACAATTCATCCATCTAGTGCCTTTGTCTAAGTGGGTCATATCCAAGTGTAAGGACAAGAGTGTAGACCACCGGGAGATCGCAAAGGCCGTGGCCATATGCTTGTGTGGGGTGGTGCTTTTCCCGTCCGGGGATCACCTCATAGACTATGCTAGCTTGAGTGCCATAAGTGGGGTATGGCGGGGACTTTCACTTTCTCATGCCGTCTTGGCGTATCTTTACTCGTGTCTCACTTCGGCTTCCACGGGGGGTTTCCTTTATGGCTCCATGATCCTTCTAGAGTGTTGGTTAGGTGTGAGGATAAAATTTAAGCCTATTGACAATCCTACCACCGACAGTCGGATCTTCGGGTGCCATCCTTTGAACTTTATTGGCGGGGCGGCCAAATTCTCCGACAAGGTTTTATGCAGGACGGCGGACAAGAAGACAAGGAGTGCGTGGCGCCTTTACTTCAGTACCTTGCCGGTGTAGCACTTCGCTTTGGGCGTAGAGGCGCTTCGCGGAGCGGAGATCCGGCTACCACTCGGACGCGAACTGGATTTGCAATTGATAGGGAACACGGCGACCATGCTCTACAACCCGCAGCGGTGCTACTTGCAGATTGGGAAACCGAGGACGAGAGTACTTCCGCCATCACATCTGCCTCCTGTGAAGAGACGGCGCCTGGGTACCCCGGAGGATGAGCAGGCCGTGCGGAGCGCGTTGGCCTTGTGGAGGGCGTGCGCTTCACACGCACTTCCTCCGAGACTTGACGAGGACCGGGAGACGTACCAGGCGTACCTCCGGGATCATGAGAAGCTTCGGCCGCTCGCGGGCCGTGAGCCAGAGGGAGAGACTTGATTGTACTTTTCAAACTTTGATGGGACTTAGTGTGATGAGAGTGTGCTTGATGTAACGGGGGTGAGACATGTTGTTCTTTCCATCTTCATAGCTTTTATTTGATGTAAGCATTGATTTGTTGCAATGAGCATTGATTTTTAGGGTTTTTTGTGCACTGGCTTAAGAAGGCGACATGGGGTATGTCGCCATCATCAAGGCGACAGCCCCATTGTCGCATTCACTAAAGTAAATGCGACATAGGACCTGTCGCAACCCACATACAAGAAGGCGACAGGGGTGTGGTCGCCTTCACAGCTCCTGAGGCGAATTCAAATTCCGGGCCAGGCGCATCTTCTTCTCCACCTTTCAAACCTCTTCCCCCTTCTCTCCTTTTCTCTCCGGTGAAAACCGACCCCTCTTCTCCCCTTTTCCTTCAACCCTCTCTCTTCTCTCTGGCAAGCCTCCCTCTTTCTTCCTCCCCTTCTTCTTCTTCCTTTCCTTTCCCTCTTCCCTTTCTCCCCTTGACAACCGGCGATGGAAGGTGATGGTGGAAGACAAGGAGGAGATAGCGGTGGTAGACGGCGGAAGAAGTCTATCCGTCGACGACAACCAGGCGAGGGAACATCGACGGCGGCCCCGGATCCCCCCCTGGTCGTGCCGATGGAGGAGGAAATCACGCCGGTGGTGGGGGATGAGGACGAGCCCGTCGAGCCCAAGAAGGTAGGTTTTCGAACTTTAAACCTTGAATGCGGGGCATGGGGGGTGCGGAGCACCCGGGTGTAGGGCAACTTGTCCGTGGGAATGACCGGAAAATGGGAAAATTCTGTTTCGGGTCAACCCTGATAAGGCGACAGGCCCCCTGTCGCATTACCATAGGGAAGGCGACAGCCCCCCTGTCGCTTTATAGAAGGCGGCAGGGTGCCTGTCGCGATGATAATCCTGAGTGCGACGGGGGTTCTGTCGCCTTCAGAAGGCGACAAACCCCTTGTCGTCTTATCAGGTCTGAGAGTGATTTTGGGCATTTTTCTTATGACTTCTGACCCTTTTGTTGTCTACTTTGCAGAGTGAGTTGCGATCCCGGCTAGGATGGGCTGTGATCCGGGCGATATACGACGGCTTACCGGACTTCCAGATACGCCGACTGGAGGGTATGGGATTCGGGCCATTTTTGCAATTGGAGGAGTTGGCGCCGGATGTGACACTCATCCAGGTGCTGAAGGAGAGGTGGGACCCGGAGTGCCATGCATTCCTCTTTCCGTGGGGACATATGGTCCCTACGTTAGAGGACATGGTGCGGATCACCGGCCTGCGCGTGGATGGCCAGGCGGTGACCGGGACCACCTATACCAGCTACCAGGAGCCAGTGGAGAGGTTGCTTGGCTTGGAGGTGAGGGGCGAGAGATCTTCGCTGGTGCAGTGGACAGCGCTGCAGGCGAGTTTGGGGGTGGCAAATGCGCGCCATCAGACGGGGGAGAGCCAGGCGAGTTACATGGCCCAGCTGACAGAGGACGCCAGAGCGGTGTTGGCGGAGGAGGAGGGGGACGCAGCGGACAAGGACTTGCGGCGATTCCTGACCCTCGTGATCGGGAAGCTGATCCTAGGGACCAGAGGGGACCCGGTCGGCTACCGATGCCTGCCCTTGCTGGAGGATCTGTCCCGCGTGGGCAACTACGCATGGGGTGCGGCCCTCCTGGCCTACCTCTTTGACAGCTTGGGCACCTCTAGTAGGGAGACAGGTGTCGCGGGGTTCTTCCCACTGCTACAGGTACGTTTCTACCCTTACCTTTTACTGCCTCTCTTGCTTATTAACTGGATTAACTGTGGTACTGACTTGTGTTACTTTTGCAGGTGTGGGCATACTACCACCTCCCCTCCCTGGGTCGCGGGGTGGCGAGGCGACGCAGCGCTGTACCTCTCCTGCAGCACTGGTGATTTTGCCGCGACGAGCGGTCCCTGCGGCGACAGGTGACCTTGATCCACGACATCCTGGATACCATCCCGTTCAGCCATGTGACTAATTCTAATTTTAGCCATTTTCCTTGCTTTGCTTATTCTGACAGTTGACTGACGAGTCTTTGTTCGTGGTGCATAGGTACGGTGGACTCCCTACGTCGGGGAGGACGATGCCACCCAGCCGTGGGTGGAGCGGGGCCGTCCCTACTTCGGTAGGGACATTTGGCTTCACTGCTTTAACACGGTGGTCCCGCTCCACCACCGGCTAGTGGTGCTCACTCTGGGACTCCACCAGGCGGTGGTGGAGTTCCCGACCCGACAGAGGGCTTGGGAGTGGCCAGGCCATAGCTTTCGAGGGATCCAGCAGGTCACGGACTGGACGGTCCGGGTCCGGGAGCAGCTGGACGACTGGGAGCGGCGAAGGAAGGAGGTGGTCTCTGTGGCTACCAGCGATGAGGACTACTTTCGGGCTTATGCCCGGAGGTATGGGGCCCAGGTGTACAAGGGGACCCAGCGACCGGTGAGTTTCTACTGCTTTCAGTTTGCTTTTGAGTTCTTAGTTGATTGTGTGACTGACTTGGCTTGTGTTTGCATCTTGACCCTGAGGGGCGGATCTCCTCACTCGAGGGCATCCTCCACTCCACCATCCAGCAGTGAGATGATCTTCAGGCGGTGGTGGACCAGCTGGTAAGAATTTTGCACCCTACCCTTCTATTTCTAGTTTCGGTTGACTGACCCCTGTTGTTTCTTTTACAGCGGGCAGAGTTGGACAGGGCCCAGCAGACCGAGAGGATCCCGGCCACTCCGTCTTGGAGGGCCAGCTAGCGTCGGCGGCGGCCCGAGCGGAGGACGCCCTCGCCCAGTTGCGGGAGCGGGTAAGTTACTTACTTAGATGCCCCTGGGCTTTTTGCTTCTTTTGTGAGTTCTGAAAAGATGTTTGATATTGCAGGAGCAGGAGCTGAGGACCGCCCTGACGCGGACGACCACGCTGGAGGCGGAGATGGCGGAGCTACGCCTATACCCCGAGGCAGCGGAGGAGGCGCGGTGGCGCCAGGAGGCAGAAGCGGCGGCCCGCTGGCAGCAGGAGGCGGCGGAGGCGGCACGTTGGCGCCAGGAGGCGGAGGAGGCGGCGCGACTGCGTGCGGAGGCCGGGGACCTCCGCACCCAGCTAGGGGAGGAGAGGCATCGCAGCGACATGCTGCGATCCGAGATGAAGGGTCTGGAGAGGGCCCTAGCCTTGGTCGGGTGCAGCCGATCGGTGACCAGCAGGAGCGGTATCCCGAGTGGGTCTGCTGGACACTATCTGACAGGTTCCTCCGGACGGCGGAGGAACGAGGAGGAGGAGCGAGGACGGTGTGAGAGAGCGCTAGAGGGGAGCGAGACCGGGCCGAGGGTGATGGCCCCTCCGTCTCCCCGCCCGCCTGAGGGTACGGGGGAGAGTGGTTGAGGGTTTGTACCTTTTGCTCATTTCTTTTGTCATGATGGTGTACATGATATGAATGGAATGGAACCTTTTATATTTTATGGTTTGCGACTGAGTGAGAGTGACGAGTGAGATATGAGTGCCGCTTTCTTTTCCGTCCTGCACACTTAGACAACCACGAAACTAGTCAGATCTGCTCTTAGGCTTAGCCCATTGCCTTAAAATGCGACGAATGACGACCTTGATAATTAGTCAAGGGGCTAAGCCTTATTAAATAGGCGAGAGATGCGAATAATCAAATGAAATGCATGTATGCAAACGGCTTGGAATTTGAAAACATTTAATGTTTTGAGGTTTTTTGGAATATCTGATTTTAGGGTTTGGAAATATTTGTTTTTTTGAGTTTTGGGAATATTTGATTTTTTTGAGTTTTTTTTTGGGAATATTTTATTTTTTTTTTGAGTTTTGGAAATATCTAATTTTTGGAGTTTCAGAAATATCTGATTTTTTTTGGAGTTTTGGAAATATTTGATTTTTTTTTGGAGTTTTTTTTGTTAGCGCCTAAAGCTGGCATTAGCCCTTCCTAAAATAAGACACGCGAGACGGAAGGTACTCGCATCTTCGGGCCACAACACTTAAACCGACTCGAGCCGCTGGTTAGGAATCTCGATCACCTCCGGTTCTCACCACAGGGCTTTCTAAGTCAGGACGTGCGTAAGGGGTGACAACGCCTCGGAAAACTACCCTTAGTCGAAGGTCGCGACTAATTAAGCCCTACCCAAGAGGTGATTCGGTCTTATAGGGGGAAATGGAAGATCATTTTAGGAAAGTCTTGTGTAGGTATAGGGATGTTGGGTTCGGCTACTTCCTACAGCATACCCTTCAGAGATTGGGTCTGTTGTGGAGGGACTTTATGGTCTTTTGCTATGGACTTGCCTTGCTTTGGGGCATGCGTACGACCGGGCTCATTAGTGTCCCGCGGGGACTTTGCCACTCTTTGCCATGCCCCTGTTGTATTATAGATTTTCTTTTCTTTTTTGTTTCTTTGCTTCTTTGCCCCTTTTTTATTTTGACCATCCCTATTTGAGGCTTCCTCTCGTCGGGGTATGCTGTAGGTTGGTGACCTCGCCTTTACAAACCCTTTGCCCCTACACTTCGACTGATTAGGAGAGAATGACCGATGCATCGCTAGAGTAGAGCCCGCATAGTTGCAGCATCTACCAAGTGTAGTTATCCAGGCTTGCCGTGTGCGTGTGTGTTAATCCTAACTTGGAGCGACCCTTGGCGATTAGAGAGGTATCTTGGACTCCCAACACGGGGCTACTCCCCGATCTAGGTGTTGTGGCCTCACACCTATAGGCCTAAGAGATAGAAACGTTTGAGGTACAACCCATTCCACGGATGTGACAGTTCGACGCCCTCGGCATTAGTTAAGCGGTAAGCATTTTCGGGGTACACTTCCCTCACAACGTACGGACCCTCCCAATTAGGTTGCAGTTTGGACCTAGGACCTCCGGGTTTGATAAAGATGCGTTTCAAGACCATATCACCCTCTTGGAATTTTTGTTCAATTACCTTCTTTTGAAAAGACCTTGAGATTCGCCTTTGGTAGGAAAGCACATGGTCGGCTGCCATAAGCCGCCTTTCATCTAAGAGTTCCAATTGGACTAGTAACGCCTCTCGACGTTCATCAAGATTAAGTTCCTTGTCTAGTTGGACTCTTAGTGAAGGAATTAGGATCTCATATGGAACTACCGCCTCCATTCCATAAGTGAGAGCGTACGGGGTTTGCCCCGTGGGAGTGCGGACGGAGGTACGGTAGGCCCATAGAGCCTCTATTAGCTTTTCCGGCCAGTCGGCGAATTTATGCGACTCACAGGTTTTCTTTAAGATTTTAAGAAGGGTTTTGTTAGCTTCAGCTTGGCCATTGCTTGTGGGTAATACGGCGATGAATGATGCAGCGTGATGTTGTATTTCTTACAATACGGCGATGAATGATGCAGCGTGATGTTGTATTCTTACAGAGGTCTTGGAGCTCTTGCGCGATGAATTGCGGCCCATTGTCCGTGACGATGCTGCTTGGCACTCCGAACAGCGAGATGATGTTTTCACGATGAAGCGGCACACCGTGGATGCTTTGATTCTGTGAAGGCTTCAGCTTCTGCCCACTTGGTGTAATACTCAGTAGCAGTTAGGATAAATGACTTTGTTTGGTTTGAGCATTAGAGTCACCAAGAGGCCGACAATGTTGAAAGCCCACATGGAGAATGGCCATGGTGTGGAGAGCGGATGTAGTGAGGAGGAAGGGGCATGGATCTTATCGGCATGGAGTGGCACTTGATACACATACGGACGTAGATGGTACAGTCTTCCTCTAGGGGTGGCCAGTAATAGCCCTGCCTAATGATCTTCTTTGCTAGCATCTGACTGTTGATGTGCCCTCCGCATTCACTAGCATGGGCCCCTTCCACCACTTTCCAAGCTTCGTCATTGGTAAGGCACCTTAAAAGGACTCCATTAAGGGCTCGCCTGTACAGAACTTCTCCGACAACTGTGTACCTTAAGGCGGCTCTTCTAATGGCCCTGCGGTCTTCTGCAATTGCCCCTTCAGGATATGTCCCATCCCTGCAGTACTGCTCTATCTCAAAGTACCATGGCAGTTCCTCTTCATTCAGGATCTCCTCGAGCTCTGTTAACATGACCTACTGCGCTCCTCTCTTCCTAGCCTTCTCTTCTAAGGTTGCCCTAAGGTCGCTAAACCAAGGGTCCTGGGTAGATGGAACATCGAGACGCTGGACGACGATTGTCTCAGTCCGGCGACTCAAGGGAAGGATAGGGATGAGGCTAGCGACGCCAGAGCGTCGGCCAAGATATTTTGGGAATGAGGAGTGTGGATATAGATGAGCTTGCGGAACTGCCTTGCCAACAGCATGACCAGTCTTGGTATGGCTTGAGCTTCGGTCTCACGAGTGCGGTAAGTTGAGAGCACCTACCGCAGGACGAGCTGAGAGTATCCTATAATTCTGAGGTGTGATGCCCCCAACAGATAAGCATGTGAGACAGCAAGGAGAGCCTCATACTCCGACATATTGTTGGTAGCGGGGAAGGTGAGTTGATATGCAAAGGGGATGGTAATACTTCCGGGGTAAGCAGCAGGCTCAATGCCTCGTCCCTAAGAGTTGAGCGCACCATCGAAGTGAAGGGACCTAGAAGGGGTCTTTGATTATGACTGAGAGTCCTCATCGGGGAATTCTTCTCGGAGGGAGTCACTGTGAGGGAGTGGGAGATGGGCCAGATGCTCGGCGATGGCATACCCCTTGACGGCCTTTTGGACAACAAAGGATATGTCAAACTGGGAGAGGAAACTCTCCAGCGTGCCAGCCGATCAGAAAGAACGGGCTTTTCAAGCAGATAGCGGAGTGGATCCATCTCGAGATCAGCTTGACCGTGGGCTAGGAAGTAGTGTTGAGCTTTTGGACTACCCAAAGAGTGCGGCACAAGTTTTGTCCGCGGTGGTGAATGGATTCGGCGGTGTTGAAGAGCCTAGAGAGGTAGTACGCTGCCCTTTCTTCCCAGACTCATCATGTTGTGCCAGGACAGCTCCTAGGGAGTCCTCATGACTGAGAGATATAGGATTAGCGGCTTTCTGAGTACAGGAGGCTGTAAGACTGGGGGATTCATGAGATAACTTTTCAGCTCATCGAAAGCTGCTTGTCAGTTGTCATTCCATTCGAATTTTTCCTCCTTTCAAGAGATCATAAAATGGGCGACATCTTTGCGAATGCTGGGAGATAAATCTTCTGATGAATTTTCAAACGGCCCGTAGCCTCTTAATTGTGAGATGTTCTTTGAGGCGGCATCTCTGCTATTGCCTTGGCCTTGTTTGATTGATCTCAATGCCCCGCTTACTAACTATGAAGCCTAGCAGTTTTCTGACGATACCCCGAACACGCACTTCTTTGGGTTCATTTTCAGCTGATACTCTCTAGATCTCTGCAGCACCTTGGCTAGGATCTCGGGGTGTTCCTCCTGGTTCTCGACTTCACCAAGATGTCATCCACGTAGACTTCAACATAGACATGGATATATCGTGGAATATGGCCATCATCGCCCTATGGTAGGTAGCCCCAGCATTCTTCAGCCCAAATGGCATGACTACGTAGCAGTACATTCCCCAGGGTGTGGTGAAGGATGTTTTCTCTTGATCCTCAGGAGCTAGACGGATTTGGTTGTAACCTGAGTACCCGTCCATGAACGATAGGGTCTCGTACCCGGCAGTATTATCGATCAGCACATCAATGTGAGGAAGCGGGAAGCCATCCTTCGGACATGCCTTATTCAGGTCCCTGAAGTCAATGCAGATTCTGACTTTTCCATCTTTCTTCATAACAGGGACGATATTGGCCACCCAGTTCGGATAAAGCACTACCCTGATGAATCTAGCCTTATGGAGTTTGTCTACTTCGTCCTTCATCTTTAGGGCCATGAGTGGGTGGAACCTTCGGAGTTTCTGCTTGATTGCCTTTGCCCCTTCCTTCAGTACCAGTCGGTGCTCCACTAGTGAGGGGTCTAGACGGGCATGTCCTCGTAAGACCAGGCGAATGTATCCTTGTACTCCCTCAGGATTTGCACCAGTTCCTCTCTTCATCAGGAGGGAGATTTGCTGAGATAATCACAATCCTGGGATCTTCTTTTGTTCCGAGGTTGACTTCCTTAGTAGGTTCATCCACTGCCGTTGTGGGCTCATCGAACCTTCTTACTCCACTGGCATATTTTTCGGTAGCGTCATCTACTTCGCTTCCTCTTCATCAACTGGGGTCCTCATCATCATTATTTCGTAAACACCAAATCCGTCGTCTATGAACACCCATCCTGCTCAAACACTTCTTCGAACACCAGCGCTTCTCTTGTGAACTCCTCTATTAATAGCAGCGTTGACACCGCCGAGCTAAATTGTGACGGCCCTCGTTACACCGGTACGGTTCATACCGACCACGTCGTATAGCGAGTGCTGCCAGCCACAGTGGGACATTTACCAATGATAATACAGCTGAGATACACACGAATATACAACAGAGTAGCGGAAGTAAAAGAGAACTATCTCCAATCATTCATCATCCACATTAAACATACATGCAGTTGCAATTCACATAAAGGAACTAAAAAAATCCACATGATTTAAATTTCTGAACTAGAGATACAAAATGTCCACATATTACATTCTTTTCATGATAATTCTAATACAATGTTTCAAGTACATACTATGAAGTACACAATCACAAAGAACTCCAAAAACTAGCTAGTCTCCACGCTCGGAGTCCGTCTCTGCTTTGTCCTCCAAAGGTACTGTGTCACCAACTATACCGGTATGCCGAAGCAAGGAGTGAGTCCAGGGATCCTCAGCAAGAACACTATTCATGATTACACGTACAAGTTCTAGTGGTTTCTACATGCACATTACAATTAGCAAAAATAGCATGCTTGTCAATTCGAGTTTTCAACCTATCATGAAAGTTCTACAACTTTATACATAACTCATGCTTTCAGATTTTTAAAATAAAATTCACCTATCACATGGTCTCTATTCCATTCACTCATGAACTTTAATCTTTTAAAGAATCAAACATGAGAGTTATCGACATGGACAATTTACATACATGAACGGGGAACATAATTAGCACGGATCCCACATGTTCTTAAGTACATACCTAACTTTTTCACATGCTTTAGGTTGCTGATTTCACATGGTTCAATGGCTATAACTCTACACATGAAAGCTACAACGTTGCTTAAAACATACCATATAAACAATCCATCATGTTGTTTGCACACATACTCATTAGTTGTTCCACATGGTTCTAACATTCTTGCACACATAACATGAGAATAATAACATGCATTTTATGAATTCACATGGTTTCAGATTTAGTCTCACATGGTTTCAATAACACATTTTACTATCTAGAATTCACATTTTCTTTCGCTAGTTTCCTCTTTTCACATGATTACACTTTACACATACACATTCACATGCACTTACACATTTACACATGGTCACATACACATTTCACATTACACTTTACACATATTTAGGTGCCGTGACACATAGTCAAACCACAAAGAAGGACACAAAACACATCACAACACATAGACGCCATCTAGGCAATACAATGGCGACTCTTGGACTGCGCAGACCGGGAGAACAGTCTCCACCCTAACCAGTGGTACTTGTCCACCTCCAGGATTTCCCCCTAATGCCCTTAGGGTCACTTAACACAATGAACTTTCTCAGGGGTACTTTTCTCTGATACAGTTCCACTGCCTTCTCGGAAGCAGTATCACATTGGCACAGTTACACTTTTACACATTTACCGTTTTACACATAGTTTTACACATAACTTTCCTCATTTCATTCACTTTCTCACTCACATGAACATTTCTATTTTCCCTAACATGGTACTACAGAATTTCAAGGTTTAACACACAGTAACACACTAATCATGCTGGGTTTAAACCAAATCTAATCACATTACGATCATATGTACGAATTATTCACATTCACATGAAAAACACATAACCTTTTATTTACGGGTCCAAATGACCTGAACGTTAACCACATGCTGTTTTCTGGTTCATGATCATACTCCAAATTTTCAGATTTTTCTGAGCTACATAGAATTTACAGAAAATAAAACACCAAATTAGCATGCTATTAACAACTTAAGTTAACATGGGCTAACACATCTTGTAATTTAGCCACTTGCTGTTTTGTACAGAGACTACTAATATATGTATGATTTTAGAATACCACATTACCCTAATCATACATCTATCGATCAATTACCACAAACATTTTTGCAATGTTTTCATTTTACCGACCGTGCTTATTTACAAATTTCACAAGCATGGATAAATTTCTAAAATTGCAAACACATATGCTGACCACTTATCATGATCGAACCGAACTAAGGCATTCACACTAATCTAAATCATGAATCATGGATTTTGCAAAATTGTCTACAAGTCATGCTCACAAGTTTACAAGATATCATTATCCCACATTCACCATCACATTCCACATTCATTCACCACACCACAACTAACCATATATATAGAGTATAAGCTTTACCATATATCCTCATCACGGAAAAACATACCGAAATTAATGCATAAGTGGGACAGAACAGCTCACTGTTCTGTCCAGAAGAACTAGGCGGCGGTCTCTGGCCGCTGACTCAGGGTCAGCGCATGGGTCGATGGACGCCAAGAAGGAACTGTGGCGTCCAGGGACCTTGCCGTCGAATCAGGTCTGTGCAGAAACACTAGACCCAATCTTGAATCTTGGGTGAAATGGAGGGTCTAGGACTCGAGGAAAATTCATAAAATAAACAAAAACCACCTAGACTCATAAGGGGACACATAGATAGGTCACTTGCCTCTCTAAAATTCTCCAAGGGATTTATGGCTCGAAGAAGACCTCCTTGGGCAGTTCCAAGAAGTTGCAGAAGTGCCTCCAAAGATCGCTTCCTCCGGGCTCCTGGGTGATCTCCACGCGAGGGGATGATGGAGAAGCCTTCTCCTTTGCTCCAGCTTCCTCCTTGTCGCGGTAGATCTCCAGATCAAGCTCCAAGGGACCGGATTTGGGGGTGCTAAGATGGGGTTTTCTCTCACAGACTCTCTAGGGTTTTTCTTTCTCTTTCTCCTCTTGCAAGGGTGTGAAATGAGAAGTGGGAGAGGCCAATTCGGGTTCAGACCATAAGGAGTGCCGCTCACCCACTCACCATACCGATTTGACAGTCTTAGAGCGTTGGGGGACATCCCCCAATGGTTGCCATGCTTGTTTCAGAAGCTGCAGCCTCTGGTGCGACGCAGGCCAGAGAAGTTGGCGTCCAGATCGCTGGACGCCGGAGTTAATGCTGGCGTCCATGTCTGGACGCTGACACTGGCTCACGGCTTGGGCTGGACGCCAAGGTGGCCTTCGGCCAGAACCCTAATTTATGCAGAAAACATGCATACCAAGCTTATATACATGCATATGTACATGGTATAGTATCCATACTATCATTCAATACATACATTATTTATGTTTAATATAAACACATGCACACGTAATTACACTAATTAATGCATACGTAAATATGTACATACATACACAAGCACAAATACACACATAAATACAAAAAAAATACGACGGAAATTCGAGGGTCTTACACCCTCTCCCCCTTAAAGAAACTTCGTCCTCGAAGTTAGAACGCATACTCAAAAAAGGGGGATACTTCTCTTACCGCATCCTCAAGCTCCCACGTAGCCTCCTCACGTGGAGAAGTTCCGCCATATAACTTTCACCGACGCGATACTCTTGTTCCGGAGAGATGCTGAACCTTCCGGTCAAGAATGGCTATTGGTTGCTCGACATACGAAAGATCTGGCTGGATCTCCACTGGCTCATGACTAATCACATGAGACGGATCTCGGACATACTTCCTGAGCATAGATACGTGGAATACCGGTGAATGTAGCCAAAGCCGGTAGGTATGCTAGCTGTACGCCACGTTGCCCAAACGTCTGAGAATCTCATATGGGCAATGACTCTAGGGCTTAGCTTGCTATGCCTGCCAAATCTGACAACACCTCGAGTAGGCGATATCTTTAAGAAGACATGATCGCCAACCTCGAACTCCAAATCCTTTCTCCTGTTGTCGGCATAACTCTTCTGCCTATCCTGTGCCGCAACAACAGCTTCCTGATAAGCTGAATCTTATCCGAAGTTTCCCTAAAAACTCCGTCCGATCAGTGCCTATCACCAGTCTCCTCCCCAACAAAAGGAGATCTGCAGGGCCTACCATACAACGCCTCGAATGGAGCCATTCCATACTAGCATGAAAGCTGTTGTTGTATGCGAACTCCACAAGAGGTAAATGACGCTCCCAATCATCCTTCCAATCAGAACACACGCTCTCAACATGTCCTCGAGCATCTGGTAGTCCTCTCGGACTATCCATCGGTCTGGGGATGAAACGCCGAACTGAGCGTAAGCTCCGAACCTAACGCATCCTGAAGACCCTTCCACAGTCTCGAAGTAAATCTCGGATTCTCGATCCGAATGACGACTTCGGCACACCGCAATCTAAGATACCGCTAACATACAATCCAGCCAAACTCTTACGACTGTTTCTTCTTCATAGGCAAGAAGTGAGCAGTCTTCGAGAATCTATCTACAACTAACCAAAATCGAGTCATTGCCCCTTCTAGATCGAGGCAAACCCGTAACGAAATCCATAGTGACAGCTTCCCACTTCCATACGGGGATATTCCATCCTCTGCATAAGGCGGATGGTCGCTGCCGCTCGGCTTTCACCTGGACATACTAGACATCTAGACACATAATCCGCAACATCCTTTTTCATGCCGGACCACCAAAATGATCTCTTTAGGTCTTGATACATCTAGTGTTACCAGGTGAAGAGAATCGCGATCTATGAGCCTACGCTAACACATGCTCACGGACATCTACTACGCTAGGGCACAAAACGCGGTGCTGAATCTAATCACAGCGTCCTCATCACGAGCAATGCCCGCCTTACCCACTAACTCTAACAATCTAGGATCGGCTTTTGCTGCTCAATCACCTCATCCAAGACTAAGGATCTAAGGGATAGCTGAGCTACAAAATCCTGACACAACGATGGCTCTAACTCGGTCATAGAGCACGCTGCATCCTCCACATCTTCCAATCCTACTGGAGCGAAGACCTTCTTTCTACTAAGAGCATCCGCTACGACATTCGCCTTTCCAGGATGATACTGAAGGTCGAAGTCCTAGTCCTTCAAGAACTCAATCCATCTTCTCTGCCTCAAGAACTCAATCCATCTTCCTCTGCCTCAAGTTTAATTCCTTTTGGGAGAAAGATACTCAAGCTCTTGTGGTCGGTAAACACCTCAAATCTGACACCATAAAGATAGTGCCTCCAGATCTTTAGTGCATGAACCACAGCTGCGAGCTCCAAATCATGAGTCGGATAGTTCCTCTCATGCTCCTTCAACTGACGAGAAGCATAAGCCACTACCCTCTCTTGCTGCATGAGTACACAGCCTAACCAATCTGAGATGCATCCGTATAAATGGCAAAACCTTCTAGACCACTAGGCAATACCAATACCGGCAGAAGTAAGCTAGCCTTCAATAGCTAAAGCTACGCTCACATGCCTCAGACCATACAAACTTCTCACCTTTCTGGTCAGCTTTGTCAAAGGGGCGGCGATGGATGAGAAACCCTCAATGAATCGCCGATAATAACCAGCTAACCCAAGGAAACTACGAATCTCCGAAGGGGTCCTGGGAATCTCCCAATCCATAACTGCCTGGACTTTTGCTGGATCAACTGCAACCCCCGCCGGAGATAACATGCCCGAGAAAATGAACCTCGCGTAACCAGAACTCGCACTTGCTTACTTGGCATACAGTTTGTGCTCACGGAGAACCTCTAAGACTAACCTCAAATGCTGACGATGTGTGGCCTCATCCGGAGAATAGACCAACACATCATCAATAAACACAACAACAAAGCTATCTAAACGGACTAAACACCCGGTTCATGAGATCCATGAACGCTGCAGGGGCGTTGGTCAATCCGAAAGGAAGAACCAAAACTCATAATGTCCATAACGGGATCTAAATGCCGTCTTGGACACATCCTCACTCCTAATCCAAGCTGATGATAACCAGATCGCAAGTCAATCTTGGAAAAGACTGATGCATCCTGCAACTGGTCAAACAGATCATCAATGCGAGGTAAGGGATACCTGTTCTTCACAGTCACCTGGTTTAGCTTTCTATAATCATGCACACCGAAGTGACCCGTCTTTCTTCTTGACGAACAATACAGGTGCGCCCCCAAGGGAAACGCTAGGGCGAATGAATCCCTTATCGAGCAATTCTTGCAATTGCTCCTCAACTCAACTCGCTAATTCTGCAGGGGCCATCCGATATGGGGCCTTCGAGATAGGAGAGGTGCCTGGAAGCAACTCTATAGTGAACTCTATCTCTCTATCCGGTGGCAATCCAGACAAGTCATCGGGAAAGACATCTGGAAATTCCTGCACCACATCGATCTCCGCAAGAGTCAGTGACGAACTAGCATCGGGTACTAGCATAACGCTGGCAAGAAATGCGTCACAGCCCTTGTTCACCATGCGCATCGCCTTCATGGCAGAGATGACTAACTTTCCCGCTAAGTTCTTTGGCAAGGGATGAGAGAACTCGTCCTCGCCAGGAATGCGGAAAACAATCTTCTTCCTACGACAATCCACTAACGCATAGTGCTCCTCTAGCCAATCCAGACCAAAGATACAATCATAGTCCTTCATCTTTAGCAAGAAGAAACACCCATCTAGGAATCTATCCTCAATGCACACAGGTAACGACGGAATGCACTTCCTAGTCGATACCGTACCCGCAGGGTGCACAGACAAAGGGACCTCTAACTCCTCAGACTCTATGCCTGACTCTAGGGCTAACTGCCTAGCGAACCGCTCGGAAATGAACGAGTGAGTAGCACCCGTATCAAACAAAACCCGAGCGTGCACACCAAAAAGTAAAACTGTACCTTCGGTGACATGCTCCGCCTGCTCGGTGTCCTCACGAGCTAACGCAAACACTCGAGCTGGGGCTCGAGGCCTTCCGGGTCGTCCTGTAGCTGGCGCGGCTGCCGCTACTGCTGGTACTGGCGCTCCTCGCTGAGCTCCATGCTGAAGCCTTGGGCAGTCCTTGATCTTGTGGTCACTGCTCCCACACTTTAGCATCTACCCGCTACTAACCAACACTCGGACCACCATGTGTCTTCCCACAATGGGGACACTCCTTCTTCGCACCGGGGGAACGTACAGAGGGTACCTGATAGTTGCTGGCTGTCATGGTTTCTGCGGTGTCTGGTACACCGTTTTCCTCTTATCTTGCCGCTGGAAAGGATGCCGGCGCCTCTTCTGCGAAGCCTTCTTCTCCTCCAGATATTGTTCCATTTCTCCCTCCTGTCTGCAGGCTGCGCTGAGGCCTTGTCTAGCGTGCGGTGGTCGAACGCCACGAGCCTCGTCCTCAGATGGTTTGAGACCCATCACGAATTTCTTGGTCTTCCTGCGCTCATCCTCTACTATATGCGGTGCATATTTAGAAAGTTCAGAAAACCTTGCCTCGTATTCCAGGACGGTCATTGATCCTTGCGTCAGGGAGAGGAATTCTTGCTCCATCTTGTCCTGGATGTGCTCGGGACGAACTTGGCTCGGAAGAGCCTCCGAACGCGTCCCATGCCACATCTACTGCTCCGTCCTCGAAGCGCGTACGCAGTAGGGAGGACCACCATACATCAGCTCTCTCCTGCAACACACCTTCATAAGCACTACTAACAATTCTAACTTAACAAACAACACATATAAGCATAACTAAGCATACCTGTAGCATGTAGGTGGCTAAGGTCACCTTGTCCTCGTCAGGACACCTGATAGCTCGGAAGATTTTCTCGGTCTCCCTCATCCAGCTTTCTGCCAATAGCGGATCACTCTCCCCCTTAAAAGAGGGTGGGGTCATCCTCTTGAATCGCTCCATGATGGAAGGTCCACCATGGTCCTAAGCTGGGGCCTGAGCCTGCTACATTAACAACAAGCAATATACTAAACACAATATCATACAATTCAAATAGCAGACTACTTAGTTTGTTTTATTATTTTACTTGGGCCTCCAACTGGGCCTGGAGTGCTGCCTGGGTGTGTGCCTGTCTGCATGGCCTGCACCAGACCTTCCATGAAATACTCCATAGTCCACAGGCGGTGGGGGAAGCACAGGGCCCGCGGTGGCTGGGGCCTGTTGCTCCGCCTGATCATCACCCTCTGCTCGTCGTCGCGAGCTGGCGCACCTCCACGTCGTCCACGGGAAGCCATGGCTTAATAAAATTTCAGCCACCATTAGAGCTAGGTTACTAAAGTTTCTAACCATTTCTTATCTATTTTTCACTTCTCATTAGTGTTTTCTACACATGTGGACATATTTAGCATGCAATGGGGATGATGACTTAGGTTATCACATGTGTAATCTCAACCGGTCGCTCTGATACCAATCTCTGTGACGGCCCTCGTTACACAGGTACGGTCATACCGACCCACGTCGGTATAGCGAGTGCTGCCAGCCACAGTGGGACATTTACCCAACGATACATACAGCTAGATACACGCGAATATACAACAGAGTAGCGGAAGTAAAAGAGACTATCTCCATTCATTCATCATCCACATTAACATACATGCAGTTGCAATTCACATAAGGAACTAAAAAATCACATAATTTAAATTCTGAACTAGAGAATACAATGTCCACATATACATTCTTTTCATGATAATTCTAATACAATGTTTCAAGTACATACTATGAAGTACACAATCACAAAGAACTCCAAAAACTAGCTAGTCTCCACGCTCGGAGTCCGTCTCTACTGCCTCCTCCAAAGGTACTGTGTCACCAACTATACCTATACGCCGAAGCAAGGAGTGAGTCCAGGGACTCAGCAAGCAACACTATTCATGATATACACGTACAAGTTCTAGTGGTTTCTACATGCACATTACAATTAGCAACACATAGCATGCTAGTCAATTCGAGTTTTCAACCTATCATGAAAGTTCTACAACTTTATACATAACTCATGCTTTCAGATTTTTAAAATAAAATTCACCTATCACATGGTCTCTATTCAATTCACTCATGAACTTTAATCTTTAAAGAATCAAACATGAGAGTTATCGACATGGACATTTACATACATGAAAGGGGAACATAATTAGCATGGATCCCACATGTTCTTAAGTACATACATAAATTTTCACATGCTTTAGGTTGCTGATTTCACATGGTTCAATGGCTATAAATCTACACATGAAGCTACAACGTTGCTTAAAACCATATAAACAATCCATCATGTTGTTTGCACACATACTCATTAGTGTTCCTACATGGGTCTAAACATTCTTGCACACATAACATGACAATAATAACATGCATTTTCTGAATTCACATGGTTTCAGATTTAGTCTCACATGGTTTCAATAACACATTTACATATCTAGAATTTCACATTTTTCTTTACACTAGTTTCCTCTTTTCACATGATTACACTTTACACATACACATTCACATGTCACTTACACATTTACACATGGTCACATACACATTTCACATTACACTTTACACATATTTAGGTGTCGTGACACATAGTCCAAACCACCAAAGAAGGACACAACACATCACAACACATAGACGCCATCTAGGCAATACAATGGCGACTCTTGGACTGCGCAGATCGGGAGAACAAGTCTCCACCCTAACCAGTGGTACTTGTCCACCTCCAGGATTTCCCCTAATGCCTTAGGGTCACTTAACACAATGAACTTTCTCAGGGGACTTTTCCCTGATACAGGCTCCACTGCCTTCTCGAAGCAGTATCACATTGGCACAGTTACACTTTTACACATTTACCGTTTTAACACATAGTTTTTACACATACTTTCCTCACATTCACTTTCTCACTCACATGAACATTTCTGTTTTCCTAACATGGTACTACAGAATTCAAGGTTTAACACACAGTAACACACTAATCATGCTGGGTTTAACCAAATCTAATCACATTACGATCATATGTACGAATTATTCATTTCACATGAAAACACATAACTTTTTATTTACGGGTCCAAATGACCTGAAATTTTAACCACATGCTGTTTTCGGGTTCATGATCATACTCCCAAATTTTCAGATTTTTCTGAGCTACATAGAATTTACAGAAAATAAAACACCAAATTAGCATGCTATTAACAACTTAAGTTAACATGGGTCTAACACATCTTGTAATTTAGCCACTTGCTGTTTTGTACAGAGACTACTAATATATGTATGATTTTAGAATACCACATTACCCTAATTCATACATCTATCGATCAATTACCACAAACCATTTTTGCATGTTTTCATTTTACCGAACCGAGCTTATTTACAAATTTCACAAGCATGGATAAATTTCTAAAATTTGCAAACACATATGCTGACCCACTATTATTCATGATCGAACCGAAACTAAGGCATTCACACTAATCTAAATCATGAATCATGGATTTTGCAAAATTGTCTACAAGTCATGCTCACAAGTTTACAAGATATCATTATCCCACATTCACCATCACATCCCACATTCATTCACACACCACAACTAACCATATATATAGAGTATAAGCTTTACCATATATCCTCATCACGGAAAACATACCGAAATTAATGCATAAGTGGGACAGAACAGCTCACTGTTCTGTCCAGAAGAACTAGGCGGCGGTCTCTGGCCGCTGACTCAGGGTCAGCGGCATGGTCGATGGACGCCAAGAAGGAACTGGGCGTCCAGGGACCTTGCCATCGAATCAGGTCTGTGCAGAAACACAGACCCGAGCTTTGAATCTTGGATGAAATGGAGTGTCTAGGACTCGAGGAAAATTTCATAAAAATAACAAAAACCACCTAGACTCATACGGGACACCATAGATAGGTCACTTACCTCTCTAAAATTCCTCCAAGGGATTTATGGCTCGAAGAAGACCTCCTTGGGCAGTTCCAAGAAGTTGCAGAAGTGCCTCCAAGATCGCCTTCCTCCGGGCTCCTGGGTGATCTCCACGCCGAGGGGATGATGGAGAAGCCTTCTCCTTTGCTCCAGCTTCCTCCTTGTCGCGGTAGATCTCCAGATCAAGCTCCAAGGGACCGGATTTGGGGGTGCTAAGATGGGGTTTTTCTCACAGACTCTCTAGGGTTTTTCTTTCTCCTTTCTCCTCTTGCAAGGGTGAAATGAGAAGTGCGGAGAGGCCAATTCGGGTTCAGACCATAAGGAGAGCCCCTCACCCACTCACCATACCGATTTGACAGTCTTAGAGCCATTGGGGGACATCCCCCAATGGTTGCCATGCCTTGTTTCAGAAGCTTGCAGCTCTGCTGCGCATGCAGGCCAGAGAAGTTGGCGTCCAGATCGCTGGACGCCGGAGTTAGTGCTGGCGTCCATGTCTGGACGCTGACACTGGCTCAACGGCGTGGGCTGGACGCCAAGGTGGCCTTCGGCCAGAACCCTAATTTATGCAGAAAACCATGCATACCAAGCTTATATACATGCAATATGTACATGGTATAGTATCCATACTATCATCATGCAATACATACATTATTTATGTTTAATATAAACACATGCACACGTAATTACACTAATTAATGCGTACGTAAATATGTACATACATACACAAGCACAAATACACACATAAAAACAAAAAAAAAATACGACAAATTCGAGGGTCTTACATAACTCTTGAAGATATCTCCGGGGAATAACCTTTCCCCGCTGCTTCCTAGGGCGGTGCTTGGATTTGAGGGTAGCGGGCATACCTGACTTTCTACCCTAGGAATATCTACACTAAATCTAGACTCACCGATGCTAACTCTCCTAAGCTAGATGACTCTATAGGACTGAGGAGGACATGGTGTCCTCGAAGAGAATGGCTCCTAATGAAGGAGCAGGAGGGGAAGTCCAACCGCGGGTGCCCCTGATCAAAGAGTGCAGGACGTATGCCGGCTGCTTGACCTCCTGCATTGAAAGTGGACACGTTTTTTTTTGGAGATCAGAGGAGAGCATGCAACAGGAGATGTGACCTCGTGTCACCTGGATCAGCTTGAAGAGTGGAGAGGACAGCCGGGGGAGCTCGGGTGTGAGGAGGCTGTGCGCCGCCATGAGGAGCTAGGAGTCAGCTGGATCAGCAAGGAGGAGAGGATGGACTAGACTGGGAAGGAGGGAATCCAGAGGGATGGTGGATGGCTAGGCAGGTGCCTCTCCAGACCCATCAATGGTCTTCCCCTCTTCGTAGGGGATGTTCGGCTCTCCTATGTCTGAGGCATCGCTCATGAGCTGCCTTTTAGATGTGATGACGGTGGGTGGATCTAACAGCTCTGCCGCAGCTGGCAGCCATTGTCCTTTCTTCCTCCCGAACAGTCGCCTGAAGGCAATGGTGATGTCTTCTTTGTCAAACCATCTATACCATTCAGCCTCTGGGTTCCCTGTCTTTCTCCTCCTGACTACTACGTATTGTATCCCGTTTGGGTAGGCCCCCTGATAAGTGACACCAGAGTGTCCAGGTGAGTGGTTCTCCCGTCGGCCTTAAGAGTGGAGTGCTGGATGACCATGGTTTGGATTTCTCCCTGTACCCTAGGCCCCATCGGCTCTTCATGACAACGTCAGGGATGGGTTTGACTATACCCTGTAGCTCTGCCCCTAGGCCCTTGCCTTCTCATACCCCAGCTTCATCATAATTTGCCACCCCTTTGTGCTTAGTGGGCTCTTTTCTCTTGACCACATTGACCCGGGCTAGGTTGACCTCTCGCTTGGACTGGAACGTGTAGCTCCAGGGGTAGTTGATGTCCAGCACTGAGACAATGGGTTTGTTGGCTGGCCACACGGCGGGAGGTGGGTATCGTGGAGGGCATCTACGGAGTGGGTGGTGGCTATGCTCTTGACTTGATAATTCGCCCTGGAAGGGGAACTTCAGGACCTGGGTGTGGTAGATGGCATAGCCCCGAGCGCTCCAGCCATGGACGCCCTAGGATGGCCTTGAACATGGGATCAATATCTAGGACGTAGAAGTCTACTGTGACGGCGAGGGGTCCCAGTTCAGCTGCACAGTTACCATGCCGTGACAGGATCTTCTGGAGTTGTCATATGTGGCAATGGTGGGGGGTGTTGGTCTTAGCATGCCTTCTGATAGGTCGCAGGCCTCAGAGTGCTCAGCGGGCAGACTTTATGGATGCCCCGTATCGACCAGTGCCGCTCCCACTGCTACAGATTAATGACTAGGGTGACGCAGAGTGAGAGCCTCCAGGCTTATGGGGGTGCTAGTTCGCTTTCTGCAAAGTTATTGCCAGCCCGCGAGTTTACCATGGCCAGGGCACTAGGTAGCTTATCAGCCAGCATGTCTTCATTTACAAACTACCTTCTGCAGGAAATTCCTCAGGGCTTCCTGGTGCTCTTTAGACTTCTTTATTAGCTCTTTAGACTTCTTTATTAGCTCCAGAATGGAGATCTTGGCTGGCACATGATCCAGGTGCTTGAGGATATCATAGTGTGTTCGGGTAGTGGCTCAATCAACCCTCATCTTGCATTTGCTGCTGAGCTTGTTGTTGCTGTAGCGGTTGCAGGATCTGATGAGGGTTTGTGGAAGTGGTGGTGGTGGAGATAGGTGGGTACGGATGGCGAAAGATGCGCCGCTCGCAGTGTGGTCGGATTGGTAGGTGGCTGTCTAGCGGAGGATAATGTGGCGGCGGAGGGTTGGTACCGACCCAGGTGGTGGTAGGTGATGGGTGAGGGAGTAGGTATGATAGGGGGTAGAGGGATGGAGACAAGGGAGCGAAAGGTATGATGATGGGTGAGCTAACAACTGGAGCGGATGCGAAAACGATGGCAGTATGACGGCGTTGGCCATGGAAACTACAGGAGGACTGACTGGGAAGCCCTGTAGGCTGGTGTATATGTTTGGGATGGACAGGATATTGGTTAATGGCCATCATCTGCTGAACTTCTAATTCATCATCGTACGTCCAGTTTGCTTGCGGAGGAGGGTGGGTGGACGATGGGTTTACCCGGGCAGGCTGCTGTGGTGGGGGTTGGAGCTGGTGGATGGTTGGTAAGGGGTTATGGACGATCCAAGGTCCTGCACGGTGTGATGTTGTTGCTGCTGTTGTTGCTGAGGGGGTGGATGGCGCTGCTGCCTCTGCGGCTGTTGTTGCACCTGCCTTTCCTTGATATCTCCGATCACTTGCCGGAGGGCTGCCCAATCTATCCTGTGCTGCTCAGGCAAGTCATACACCATATCATTGAATGTAAAGCACTGGTCGATGGTGTAACCAGGATGCGGTGGAAGACGCAGTACCGGGTGTTGATCCACACTGGGGTTCAAGGGTCTCTCAGGAGGGAGCCTAATGGCGTCTGTGGAGAGCAAGGCAAGAAATGTACAATGGCGGGTAGTGAGTTCTCCTAGGGCCCATGGGACGTGCCTTGCTGTGAGCCATCAGGAGGTGGCACTTGGTTGTATTGCGTGGTGGTTGTCTTGTGGCGGTATGGGTGGGGTTCTGACCCTGGGCATTGTAAGGTTGACCATTTTGGCTCTGGCAAGCAGGGTTTGAACGCGCTCACTTGCTCGTTCATGGATGCCCTCAGTGACCGGCCCCTGAGGCTTTCTTTGGAACCGGGACTTTGGGGTTCAAACATAGAGTGGATGGGAGAGTCTTTGAGGGGGTCTGGATGAACCGGGCCCGACTGTAGAGCTGATGCCAGTGGTGATGTCATTCATCGCCAGGATGTTTCTATAGGTAGGCGTGGCATTGGCGATGATGATCTTCACCCTCTCCCTTCTGGAAGGTATCCGGAACTCTGGTGGCCATTTACCTCACCTATCGGCGTACGAGGCAAAATCCTCATCCGAATTCATCTTCTCACCATGAGATCTGTAAGGGAGTATTCGGGCCAGACCCTGTCTTGGAATTGTTCGAGGAACTTGGCCTTCACGACAGCGAAGTCTTCGGCGCCTCAGTAGCAAGGAGTAGAAACCAATCTAGGGCGTGCCCGTCCAGCGACCGGCGGAAGAGATATGCCATGAGGCGGCGATCATGCTGGTAGGAGGCAGATCATAGATGAAGTCTTTGATATGGGTATAGGGATGCCTGAGCCATTGTATTTGCGGTACTTCGGCAGCTCGGATGGAGAGGGGACCATAGGCCATTGAAATTTGGCATGTGCACATCGTGGTGCTGCCTAGGGTCGACTTGCTTCCGGAGCTCTTAGAGCTCCTTCTTGATGGATGCCCACGCGGAATCATGTCCGGTGCGGCGGATGGCTGAGCGTACATGGACGAGGCAGAGAGGTAGGCCTGGCGCGGGTCAGGACGATGGAGGGGAGGAGAGTAACATGGCTGATACGGCAGAGACGGCGGGGCCTCGACTCAGGGGCAGGTAGTGTTCCGACTCAAAGGGCATGAAACAGATGGTCCGCGGCGGATGGGCGTGTTGTCGGCTTGTCCCATGACAACGTGGGGGCGGAGGTAGCTGCTGTGGGGCGTGACGTGCCCGCTTGGGTGAGGTTGAGGAAGCGGCCTTTCCTTTGAGGGCCGTCATGAGGTTTGGATCGGGGACTGATCAAGCTGGGGAATTAAGCACAGGAGTTGAGTGGCCTGATCATCCGAACGGGGAGGATGGACGTTCTGAGACGGGCTGCCCTCGTTGTGACGGCGACCTTCAGAGGTATGGACAGCAGCGACCCAGGGCGAGGTCGACTCCCGAAGAGATCGTGAGGAAGGGAGTCCTCGTAGTCTTGGGAGGTGTAGAGGGCAGGGTCCTGCTTCTCATCATAGACCGGGTTCAGTATGACTCCATATTTGACATGTGAGCACTCAAAGGTGGGGAAAGCTTTTCCAAACATAAGAGGGATGCCCTAACTAGACAGACTCTCTATTACCTAAACAAGAATCCTATGCAGACAAAAGGAAAGAGAAAACGTCTCACCCAAAGCAAGCAGTTTGGCAATGATGATTGATCCAAGTTTGCCTTTTAGTGGTTTGACTTTTAGCAAGTTCTTAACGAGTAAGTAAGGAAGGTTTCCTAAATGGGAGAAGGCTTCCAACTTTCGGGTATGACTATGGTTCTCTCAACCTTACCAAATGAACTTTAGACTCGATCCTAGGTGGCGACGGGTACAACAGCCGGCGACCGTGTGGGAATCCACGGTCAGCGGGGACTTACGGAGGCCCTCAAGCGAGTGCTCTAGTCGGACACAAGGAGTATGTGGCCGAGAGAGAGCGAGCGTCGCTGAGGAGGAAAATCTATACTATGAATAGAAAGATGTATGCAAACCCTATGTGCACCGGAGTGCATGCAAAATTCTACCTAGTACTAACACAACAAGAATTAGGACTATTGATCTCAGAGGCAGAAGACGACAAGGTAGATGTCGCGACCCAGATCGCGACAACCAGACTGTCACTTTCCTTCTCACAGTGGACAGAGAGCAATTAGATCCTAATTATGCATGGAAAATCACACAATCCTATAACATACAAGACTAATCAATCTCTAAAAAGCATGGAATAAGCATGATATGATGGACTATGGATGGAGTATGTAACAAATGAACCCAAATTTGCAAGGAAACTCAAAAGACCAGGGCACTGACCTGATCGCGACAATACCTCCGTCGCCTCCTTTAACGTGACGACCTCCGTGTCGCGTTCTCTGCAGACTCAACCGATCTTTAAATAACGCAAGAAAGTGTACGGGCAGAGTGCGTACCTGGTGGCGACGCTGCTCCTATCGTATTCCTTATCACGACGATGACGACGTCGCCTTCCTCACAGCACACAGAACACAGAAACGGACAAGATAGAGGCTGTGTACTAACCTGATCGTGACGTTGCAGGTGTCGCTATGCTGATCGCGACGTTGCTATTGTCGCCTTCTCACCCAGAATTGCAGAGCAGCAAGAAACTCAAAGAAAAAGAACTTAAAGGAGGGAAACTAAGGATACATCACACCCATAGAAAATAAGAACGGCAGGGAAAGAAAGAGCAAGCGTGATGGGCACTAGTGGTCCCACCGTGATCGCCAAAAGGTGCAATCACGGGATTGGTTTCCCCTTTTTCGATAGATGTGAATATGTAGGGATTAGGAACTGACCGTGATCGCCACCAATGCAGTCGCCTCTTGATGTTCAGATGGAGGGCTGACTACGTTGGAAAAGAAAGATGAAGGGAAGCGTACCTGGTAACGCGACAATATGGGTGTCGCGATGCTTTCTTCTGAACGCGATGTAGGAAGGGGCGCCTTCTTGATCGCGACACAGTAGTGGTCGCCTTCCTCTTCAGGGGATGGAGATGTGGGTTCTTCGTCTTCCTGCTCCTCAGCTAGCCGAGGGGCAAGAGCCTCACCTTGCTCTGACCTTTAGACACCTGCCAAAGTGATTTAAATAAACAAGAAACCCATTAGAATTCGTGTGTATGAAATCTATTCAATGAAAAACACATGAACATGAGCTATTATGGGGGGAACTCACAAGATTGGGGCTTTTAACCCCTATGGGTGCTAAAGATAGGTTTGTGTGTCGTGATCTAATGCTAAACTAGAAAGAAAACAAAGCTATGCATGCATGAAATCGATGAAATAAAGAGAAGAGGGAAGAAGAGATTGTGTAGCCGCTGGGAAAATGCCCTGGAGGGCTCTTGCTGATCGTCTGGAGGGAGAACTATCTTCGTGGAAGGTGAAGCTCTCTTGCTCAGCGAACTAATGACTCTGACCTTGCCCAAAAAGATGCAGAGACGAGGTACTTATGGTGATTATTCCCAACTCGGGTCTGAGAGGAATAATGGGCAAGAGTCCAACTCTGGGTAAGTATGGCTGCGTATGGGCAATTGGAACTTGGAAAGGGACATGTTAGGAAGGTCTCCTCCGAATTTGAGAGGATTTGGACGTGATTTGGACGTCCAAAAGGAGCAATTTCCATCAATAGCATGTGTCCAAATTGACTTCGGATTGAGTTTCCTGTTTAAGGTCTAGAATGCGACGGCCTAAGTGTCGCCTTCCTTAATGCGGCTCCTCGATATGTCGCATTCCTCATATGGAAGGTGACTTGAGTCATTTTTGATTTTTTGAGGATTTAAAATATGGAATTATGATGGCGACATAGGAGCTGTCGTTTTCAGGAAGGCGACCTAGGGCCTGTCGCCTTCTGGTCTTTTCTGCATTTTGGCATGTAATGCGTCCAATCAACCATGCACAGCCTTCGGGATGAAATATCGGATTTTATACTCAGAGAGCTATAGTGAGAGAGATTGATTTGACCAAGAAGGGCCCTCCAGGGCGATGAACTAATGGAAATTATGTCATGATCGGAGAAAGTCAGCTTGACGATGATGAGCCAACGTGGGGCGTCAATAATACAACAAGGGATTTTGCTCGACTTATGGGTTAGAAATGGGTGTCTACATCAGCGTGTGCCCTAGGGCAGGCTTTGCCTTCGGACCTTCTGGTAGGGAACGCGACTGGTTGCCTCCCTGCGTTTAGTGACCGATGGTGACACCTTCGTGGCCATGTCCTGGCAGCGGTGCCAGGAGGGTCATGTCTGCCTAATAATCGATTGACCGGTGGTCAATCGATTATTAACAGAGCGACTGGTTTCCGTACTATCCGGTGATGTTCCGAGGTTCTAGCCGTTCATGCGTGCCTTGGTTGGCCGACGGCCCCTTTTGAGGGTCCGTGCGTGCCTCTCGCTCGCTGGGCTTGTCGCGTGTTACAAGCCAGCAGTTCGGCGTGGTTTTGTAGTGCTGGCCTGCATGTTCGCTCTGTGCTTGGCACTTGAGGGCTTGTCCCGTTCAGAGGTTGTCTCCGTTTCCTGGGACCCCCGTCCTCGGGAGCCTGTTGAGGGAGTACTCCGGGCTACGAGTGTGCTCGAGTTGGAAGCCCACGTGAGCGGACACTGGAGCTGAGGGGAAATGAGGTTTGGACAGCGGCGCTAAGTCGTTTGTAGAGCTCTCTTGTCTAGGTCTGGGACGCCGAGGGGTTCGGAGTGCTTTCCTGGCGCAGACTAGACAGTCCCTTGTCTCACTGCCTCTCTCTACATTGGTTCCGGAGCCACGTAGTGGTGTCAGGCGTGAGGCCGCAGCTTGGCCAGGCTGTGGTGTTGCGTGTGTTGTGTGTTATGTGTCGGATCTGGCTTTCTATCCCTTGTGCGGGGGGGGGGAGGAGGGAGCTAGGCTAGCGAGCAGAGCATGTGGATGGTGGGTCCCCCTCTTGGCTGTAGCGGTGGTGGAGGGTGGTTGCTGTTGTGACGGCGTTTTCCTCACGACATTTCCAAGTGTTCCTCGTTGCCCGAGCTTGTACGGTGGTTATAGCTCGGCTGTGCCTAGTTTCTGTGGGCGTCGTTGGTCTGGCCTGGTGCGGACCGGTGCTTCTGGTGGTTTCCGTTCGATGTTCCTACCGTTCCGTGGTTCTGTGCCGTGGTGCCTATCCGTGGTGGCACCGGTAGGTGTAGTTCCCGACCTGGTGCGTGTCCAGGGTCTGGGCGGCTCTGCTTGTGGGCCCTCGACCTTGTAGAGGTCTGAGGTGGCCGTGCTTGCGGTGAGACGTCATTCTCACTTGGTTGTTCCGTGGTCTCGGCAGGTGTGCTGAGCACTGCTTCCGCTTTGTGCCCGACTCCGTTGGTTTTTGCGGGAGTCGTGTGTGTGCCACGACCTTGGTTGGTGGTCATGGCATTGTACTTTTCTCTTCCGCTGGTTAGTAGTACCATGCTGTAGGAGTTCCTCGCTTTACAGCTTTCTAGTGTAGTTTCCTATTTTCGGAGTTCCTGCTACTCTGGCCGGTGAGGGATTGGTAATCCCTACTGGGCCTTGTTCGCGAGGCTCACCCCCCTACTTCCTTCAGCTAGGGGCTCATCATCGCAGGAGCTCGGTGTTGGACGGGTTGCGGAGGCGGCTGTGGCGCCGTGTTATTGTCAGCAGTAGTGAGAGCGAGTGTTGTGAGCTCTTGTACCCAAATGAGCTAAGAGTTGTGTTTTGCAAGTCCTCTGGGTATGCCCCTTAAGGACTGCACCTTTTCTCTTGTACCTGTTCTTTTGCTTAGGACGCTTTGTACAACCCTTTTGTATAATGTACAGATTATTATAGTTATTTGAACTCAGTACATATCTCACTAGACTTTTTCTTATAACCCTTCTGGGTCTTCGGATCTGTGGGTGGCGGCGCGACCCTCGGGGTCCCCGGCGAGGGGTCCGAGAGGTCAGCTCATTACAGTACGACCACAAGACTCATGCTAGCACACGTGTCCCAGAGGCGGAAAACTCGAAGCCTCCAACACCGAAGCAAACTCGTGAAACAACGCATGAAGCACACGAACAGACACACGGCAGAACACAGGGTGCTATCACAAGCACCGGGAGCTAACCAGGGTACAACACAATGCACCAGGGCTCCAGACGGCACAAAACCGAAATGCTCGAGCACGAGCACACAGTGCTACCACAAACACCAAAAGTAAACAAAGTGCAACCCAGGTGCACCAGTGGCCAAAGCAACACTACGGCTAATAGGAAGGACTCTCCACAGGAGGCCTACCGAAAGCCACACGCCAAGAACCGCAAGCCTGAAAGAGCGCCACAGGCCACGTCGGCCCCAACCCTTGAGGCACAAAACACGAAGCATCAGAAAAAACGCTCAAGGCACAGTACACACAGTGGCACCAAGGGCCCGAGACGACACGGGCCGCATCGAAAGGGACTCTCTACCAGAGACCCACAACGGAAGCACACAGAAAGCCAACAACTACTACTTTAAGAGCGCGACAACCACGTATGCTCCAAGAAGAACACAAAACACGGAACACCGACTCTGCCACACAGGGAGTGAAATCCGCAGCAACTCCCTGGTGCGCAAGAGCAAGAAGCACCACCTCTATCACGACTGATAGAGAGGCCAAACACCAAAACGACGGCAAGAAAAACCTCCAAGGCACAAGCCGAGGCACCACCGAGCATACAACGGAACAATGCTTGCACGAGCAAGACGATCACGAAAAACCAATGCACAGCGGAATAATGCTCACGCCTGCAACCCGACAAGAAAACGGGACTACCTCGCACCAAACCAATAGGGACCCAATGCCCCGAATTGCTCAGGCAAGCAGCAAGAAACCATCACAACGACAAACGGCACAAACAGGTCCACCGACCCTCGGTGCCACAAGGGAACGACAGCACGAGGGGAGCAAACAGCTCAACCCAAAACAACTCAAGGGAAGATAACTCCACCAGAATGTCGCAACGATGCACACCCCAGAGACACAACACCACAGTGGAGCATCACTACCTCAAGCAACCAACAAAAGCACAGGAAGGAGACACACACGCAACGAGTCTCTTCCACACGCGAGAGGGAAAGCCACAATGCAAGACCAACGCTTCCACAAGAAGCACAGCCAGCCAAACACCTACGGCACTCACCAGACCACTATCTGCAAGAGCACGCAGGGCGCGAAAAATGAAGCAAACCATTTGAGCCATGGGGTCACGCAGTCCCACCAGCGCAACCGAGAAACTTGGAAACGACTAACGAGACAAGCTGGCCAACACAACAGCCAGACGCATAGCCAAGGGCACGACACCTTGACCGACAACGCCCAAGCAGACTGTAACACAGACAGTCCAACCGGCAACAGCGACAGCTCATCTCTACAGAGAGAGAGAGAGCAGCGATAACCAAAACGAACACAGGGCAGCTTTGGGGAGAACCTCTACCAAAAGCGCCAAGAGCTGTTCTGGGAGAACCTCACCAGAACGCAGCCCAACCAAACGGCACACTTCGAACCACAGGAGAAACACAACGGTGGCCCGAAACAAACACAGAGCACTCCTGGGAAGAACCTCCACCAGAAGCGACAAAGGGCGATCCTGGGAAGAACCTTCACCAGAATGCACAACCCAAACGACCAAACAACACGGACCATTAAAGAGAACATTGCAGCAAGCAGAACTGCAGAAGCAACGCAAGACGGCCCTGGGAGAACCTCCACCAGAACCACCAAGGAATCGCTCTGGGAAAAACCCTCCATAACGCACCAGCCAAACCAACCACACACCTCAGACTCTGAGGAGCAAGGCAACAACAGAAACGGGCGCGAAACAGTCCTGAGAGAAACACTCACCAGGACAACAACAAATAGTTCTGGGAAACCTCCACCAGAACACAGGGCAACCAAGTGATGCACCTCAACCTAGAGGGCAACGCGACAGCAACCAAAAATGCGTACAGTACAGTCCTGGGGAAACCTCACTCCCGCCAGAACCAACAGAGAAGAACTCTGGGAGCACCTCAACAGAGCTCACAACCAGTCAGCGCCAGGCTGACAACAACCAATGATAAATGTCGCTGCGCTCAACTAGCGGTGCAACATGGCACACAAAGCACCTGCTCAGCTCGGTGTCCCGAGCACAGCGCACAGGCACACAAGGACAAACACACAACAACCACAGCACACACCCCAACAACAAAGGGGTAGCCAACAAGGCAGAGACACCTTCCACAGGTTCCACGGGCAACAACCCTACACCGATGAAGGCCACACCACACGCAGGCTCTCTCAGCCTTCGCGATGCACACACGCTCAAATGCTCCGAAGACGACTAGGAGCACCGCACCTGGACTGGCTCGCAAGCGTCCTCCACACAAGGAAGACCACTGCCAGCGAGTCCAGCGCCAACCGCGTCGCTACGGTACGAACACGCTGAGCGACCACACTCGCCACGCACGCGGCACAGCAACAACTGCAATGTGCAACATGCGCATGAATCATGCAGGGAAGCCGCACACCTGTAAAACATTTGAAAGGACAAGCCTAACACTAGTCGGACAGTGTCAGCATCGCACTAGTACCTTCCTTTGGACAGCTATAGTTATTAACTCCTTACAAATCTCAGTAGACACTCGCTCTGATACCAACTGTAACGACACGACCTCTCAGACCCCTCGCCGGAGACCCCGAGGGTCGCGCCGCCACCCACGGATCCGAAGACCCGGAAGGGTTATATGAAAAAGTCTAGTGAGATATGTACTGAGTTCAAATAACTATAATAATCTGTACATTATACAAAAGGGTTGTACAACGCGTCCCAAGCAAAAGCACAGGTACAAGAAGAAAGGTGCAGTCCTTAAGGGGCATACCCCGAGGACTTTCAAAACACAGCTCTCAGCTCACTCAGGCTACAAGAGCTCACAACGCTCGCTCTCACTGTTGCTGACAACACACGGCGCCACATCCGCCTCTGCAACCCGTCCGACACCGAGCTCCCGCGACGACAAGCCCCTAGCTGAAAGAAGTAGGGGGGGTGAGCCTCGCGAACAAGGCCCAGTAGGGATTACCAGTCCCTCACCGTCCAGAGCAGCAGGAACTCCGAAAATAGGAAACTACACTAGAAAGCTATAAAGCGAGGAACACCTACAGCATGGTACTACTAAGCAGCAGAAGAGAACAGTACAACGCCACGACCACCAACCAAGGTCGTGGCACACACACGACTCCCACAGAAACCAACGGAGTCGGGCACAAAGCGGAAGCAGTGCTCAGCACACCTGCCGAGACCACGGAACAACCAAGTGAGAACGATGTCTCACCGCAAGCACGGCCACCTCAGACCTCTACAAGGTCGAGGGCCCACAAGAAGAACCACCCCAGACCCCGGACACACCGCCAGGTCAGGAAGCTACATACACCGGTGCCATCACGGGCTGGCACCCAAGAATGGGACTACGAAAATGAGAGAACACTGAAGCGGGAACCACCAGAAGCACGGGTCTACCCAAGGCCAGACCAACGACGCCCACGGGAGCTAAGCACAGCCAGGCTAAAACCGTCGTGCAAGCTAGGGCAACGAGGAACACTCGGAAACGTCGTGAGGGAAACACCGTCACAACAACAGCAACCAAGCCACCGCCGCTAGCAGCAAGAGGGGGACCCGCAGTCCGCACGCTCTGCTTGCTAGCCTAGCTCCTGCCTCCGCCCCCGCGCAAGGGCGAGACAGAGGCGCCACAGAAACACACAATAGACGCAACACCACAGCCTGGCCACGCTGCGGCCTCACGCCTGACACCACTACGTGGCTCCAGAACCAACACAAAGAGAGGCAGTGAGACAAGGTACTGTCTAGTATGCGCCAGGAAAGCACTCCGAACCCCTCGGCGTCCCAGACCTAGACAAGAGAGCTCTACAAATGACTCAGCACCGCTGTCCAAACCTCGTTTTCCCCTCAGCTCCAGAGTCCGCTCGCTCAACGGGCTGCCAACTCGAGCATGCTCATAGCCTGGAGTACTCCCTCAACAGGCTCCTGAGGACGGGGGTCCCAGGAAACGGAGACAACCTCTGAACGGGACAAGCCCTCAAGTGCCAAGCACCGGGCGAACAAGTGGGGCAGCACAACAAAACCACGCTGAACTGCTGGCTTGTAACACATGAGAAGCCCAGCAAGCGAGAGGCACGCACGGACCCTTAAAAGGGTCCATCGGCCAACCAAGGCACGCACGAACGGCTAGAACCTCGGAACACCACCGGACAGTACGGAAACCCGTCGCTCTGCTAATAATCGATTGACTGCCGGTCAATCGATTATTAGGCAGACACACCCTTCTAAGACCGCTGCCAGGACACGGCCACGAAGGTGTCACCTTTGGTCACTGAATGCAAGGAGGCAACCAGTCGCGTTCCCTACCAGAATGTCCTAAGGGCAAAGCCAACCCTGGGGCACACGCCGACACACAACCGGGCCCATGGAAACACCTGAGGCAACACAGGTACTGTCACGACGCCCAAGGCCGTCGCGACACCATCGCGACGGGGAAGGGCACCGCGACAGCCCTGTTGCGACTGGGCAGAAATGCGCCGCGACAGCAATCCTGTCGCGACCGGGAAGCACGGCGCGACAGCCTTATCGCGACCGCCAACCGCGTCGCGATAAGGTCGCGCCCGAGCGGGCCGATGCCTCCTCTGATGTCGTGACGCGCCGAGCCGTCGTGACACCAGCAGGGAGGCAGACCAACGGGATCCTCAATCCCGGGCCGCCCACGAACCATCCAAACACAACACAAGGGGGAGGGGAGCATTGGGAAAGCAGTAAAGCTATCTATAAACCCCGAGGGGCTCCCAATCCACCCAGATCGGGAAGGTCACAAGAAATCCCTACCGGTTACGAAGAACCGAACCCACGAAGGGCCTTCACGATGCACGACCACCTCCTCCTCGCTCCACGCAAGGTCCACGACGCCACAGCACCACGTACGACCCTCCTCCTCGCCTGAACCACACGAAGGGGAGAGGGGGAGGCGGAGCACTGCCGGAGGGAGAGGGAGAGGGAAGAAGGAGAAAGACGGGGATCGCCGGCCAAGGCTTTTAACCTTCGGCAACCAGAACGCGACGGACCGCCCTGTCGCGTTACGGACCTTAACGTGACGGGTCAACGGACCGTGACAAGAACGCGCCCTACAAAGGCACCGTGACAATGTGACAAGCCGTACTGACACACCTGCCACCCTGACATGTGTTAGACGATCGGACAGCACAACACGACAAAACACTGTCGCGGCCCGTTGACCGGGTGTGACAGCAAGATGCGACGGAGAACCAGGGCGCGACCAACATGCGACCCATAAGCTCACCGTGACACGAATGACTGTCACGTCGGGCACCCTGACGTGACACCAACACATCACCGAGCTTGGACGCGTCAGTGGCCAGTCATCCCACGACACCGGACGGAAGCCGGGAAACCGGGTCTTACAGCTGTGGCTGCTACTTCCTCCTGAACGACTGGTGCATGATCCTGCTGATCCTGAATGCTTGGCACTGCTGCCCTGGCAACTTCTTGTTCAAATGGAGCATCTGGTACTGTTGCTGCTGGAACTGCTGGAATTTCCTCTTCCTGGACTTCTTGGGCTTCGCCAATGATGGCCTCACCCTCAGCCACTGAGGTCTTAGTCCATAAACCTCCAACCAATGAGAATCCACTTTTCTTCAAGTTTCTACTGCAGATTGCTTGCCCCATCTTTTCTGACACTGCTCCAGATAAATTGACTCCAAAATGTTGAAATACTCTAGTTAGCAGGTGGGCATAAGGTAGAGAAACATTCAATTTGCTTTTCTTATCCCAGACTTGAGCATGGGCAAACTTCATTCGCTCCAAAATAACCTCTGCCATGTTTATATCCTGGTTCTGGATAGCCCAGAACATCATATCTGAATCTGCCGTTGTATAAGTTGAGAAAGTAGCACTTCTGGGCACCAGAATCTGACAAACTATAAAGTGCAGGAGGCGGTTGAAGGCGTTCATCTGGTTAATGTCCAACTTCCCATCCTTAGGCTTAAACTCGAGACCAATAATCCCTAACCCCTTCGCCTGAATGTCCACAGTGTGAACCCCACTGTGACCGGTGGTGCAAACTCCAAATAGAGACTCCAAAAGAGCATATGTGATTCTAATCTGGGTTCCTTTGACAGATGATGTCAAGGACCCATCTTCCTCAGTTTTCAGGCACACATAGAAAGCTTTGACGAGATCTGGGTAACTTACCTCTGATAGAGTTGCTAACTTTGTCCATTTCATCCTTTCTATTGCTACAATAACACTGCCCATTCCATTCTTCTGCAAGTCTGCGACATCCACTGCCTTGTTTCCACATAGCTTGATCTTCACGGAGGTAAATCTTTCTTGCTGTTCTGCAGTGAGAAACTCATCTCCGTAGCCCCCGACAATGTCGGAAACACCATAATAGGCCATGGAATTGAATGGGGAAAATTTCTGGATGGTTGGAAGGAGAAGTGAAGTAGAAACCCTCAAGAAAATTCTCGCGGGAAGGAGTTGGAATCTTGAAATCTCAGAGAGTCGATGCCGGAGTCGATAGGGTATCGCCTCAAGCAAATAGAAGGAGATGAAGGCGGGATGTGAATCGTTGCCACACCGATTTCGGGATATATAAATTAAAGATAAAGAGACTTTTAGAAAACGGAGGCGACATGATGGCAGAAAATGACAAACTGACTAGTTCGAGACAAATAAATCCTTATAAAATAACGAACCGGCAAGGATATTAACAAACAAGCAGTATTTATGGAAATTTGCTTAAATTCGAGGAGGAAAAATGATTGATATTCTGAAAATTAATATTTCAGTTTTATACAAATAATTCTTTCACAATTTACACATGTCTAATTCCCTTCTAAGAGAAGTAAATCTCTCTTCATGTAAGGCCTTTGTGAAGATATCTGCTAACTGATTATTAGTATCAATGAAAGAAATATATATGTTACCATTAGCTACATGATCAAGAATAAAATGATATCTAATCTCAATGTGCTTAGTCCTTGAATGTTGTACTGGATTCTTGGTTAGATTTATTGCACTGGTGTTGTCACATAATAGGGGAATTGTCTTGATCTGAAGTCCATAATCCTCAAGTTGTTGCTTAATCCATAGGAGTTGTGTATAGCAACTTCCAGTAGCTACGTACTCAGCTTCTGCTGTAGATAATGCCACTGAATTTTGTTTCTTTGAGGACCACGAGATCAGACATCCTGCAAGAAATTGACAACCACCACTGGTGCTCTTTCTATCTACCTTGCATCTAGCGTAGTCAGCATCAGAATAACCTACTAAGTTGATTTCACATGACTTTGGATACCATAAACCTAAATCATGGGTTTTAGCATATCTAAAAATTCTTTTGACACTAATTAAATGAGATTCTTTAGGGTCTGCCTGATACCTAGCACACATACATACGTTGAATAGTATATCAGGTCTACTGGCAGTTAAGTAAAGTAAGGATCCTATCATACCTCTGTAAATCATTTGGTCTACATTCTTACCTTCCTTATCACTATCTAGCCTTGTTGATGTGCTCATTGGCGTTGACAGTGGCTTGGCACTGTCGAATCCGAACTTCTTTAGCAATTCTTTGGTGTACTTGGCTTGACAGATGTGGGTGCCTTCCTTTCCTTGCTTGATTTGCAATCCAAGGAAGTAGTTAAGCTCCCCCATCCTGCTCATTTCAAATTCTCCCTGCATTAGCTTCTCAAAATACTTGCAAAGAGATTCATCAGTAGATCCAAATATTATATCATCAACATATATTTGAACAAGTAGCACATTTTGAGTTTAGACTTAATGAATAATGTGCTATCTACTTTTCCTCTAATAAAACCATGATTTAATAGAAATACACTTAATCGTTCATACCATGCTCTAGGTGCTTGTTTTAAACCATATAAAGCTTTATGCAATCTAAATACACGATCCGGAAAATCCATGTCATCAAAACCAGGCGGTTGTTCCACATACACTTCTTCTTTTATAAAGCCATTTAAAAACGCTGATTTCACATCCATTTGAAAGGGTTTTAAATTTAATGCAGATGCATAAGCAAGTAAAATTCTAATAGCCTTAAGTCTAGCTACTGGTGCATAGGTTTCATCGAAATCTATGCTTTCCTCTTGGGAATAGCCTTGAGCTACCAGTCTAGCCTGATTTCTTATAATCACACCAGCTTCATTCAATTTGTTCCTGAACACCCACTTGGTGCCAATCACTGGATGATCTAATGGTCTAGGAATAAGTGACCACACATGGTTTCTCTTGAACTGATTCAGTTCATCTTGCATGGCTAAAATCCAAGATTCATCAGTAAGAGCTTCATTGACTGTCTTAGGCTCTATTTGTGAGACAAAAGCTAGATAGTCACAAGGAATTACATTACCTCTAGTTCTTACCCCAACTGACGGATCACCAATGATGTTTTCTAGCGGGTGATCTTTCTTATATCTCCATTCCTTTGGAAGATTTTCATATGAGATGTCCTTCTGTTGCAGGTCTTCCAGAGGTGGATCTCCCTTATCCTCAATTGATGTGTTCTTTAGCTTCTTGGATAAATCATCTGTATCATCAACATCACTGTCTACTTCCTTTCTCAAGGAAGGGTTAGTTTCATCAAAGATAATATGCACTGATTGCTCAATTAATAGGGTTTGTTTATTAAACACTCTATAACCTTTGGGTTTAGAAGCATACCCCATGAATATACCTTCATCTGATTTGGAGTCTAGCTTACCAATGTCTCTTTTGCCATTGTTGTGGATGAAGCATGGACATCCAAATGTCCTGAAGTGGCTGATCTTCGGCTTCTTTTGCTTGTACAACTCATACGAAGTCTTCTTTAGAATCGGCCTGATCATCACCCAGTTGATTATATAACATGCTGTGTTGACTGCTTCAGCCCAAAATTACCTTGGCAAATCATATTCTGATAGCATCGTCCTTGCCATGTCCAATAGGGTTCTATTCTTCCTCTCAGCAACTCCATTTTGCTGTGGTGTCCTTGGCGCTGAGAAGTTGTGCTCTATTCCTTGATCATCACAAAACTTGGCAAATCTTTCATTTTGGAATTCTCCTCCATGATCTAATCGAATGCTGATAATGATATACTTCTTATCTTTCTAAACCTTTTTACTGAAGCTTACAAAACTTTCAAATGTATCATCTTTGTGCTCCAAGAAGGATACCCATGAGAATCTGGAGTAATCATCTACTATAACAAATCCAAAATTCTTTCCTCCAAGACTGGTGGTCCTCATTGGCCCAAATAAATCCATATGAAGAAGTTCTAAGGGTTTAGAGGTTGTTACCATAGTCTTTGATTTGAAGGATGACTTGGTGTGCTTTCCTTTTGCACAAGGCCCACAAACATTATCCACTCTTGTGCTGATTTTAGGTAGACCTTCCACCAAGTTTCTCTTGATCAGCTTTCTCATGCCATCCAGACTGTAGTGGCCCAATCTTCTGTGCCACAGATCAGTTGACTGCTCTTTGCTTGCGGCCAGACAGATATCCTGATCTTTTAGTTCTTCTAGGTAGAGTACGTACAGGTTCTTTTCTCTGTTGGCTTCAAAGATGACTGCTCCATCCTTCATAATGCTGCACTTTGACTCTTGAAATCTGATATGATGTCCTTTGTCGCACAGCTGGCTGATACTGATAAGGTTGTGCTTCAGTCCTTTGACGCATAGTACTTCTTCAATAACGATTTTGCCTTTGCTGCCTACTGATCCACTGCCAATTACAGTTCCTTTTCCATTGTCTCCATAGGTGACTGTACCTTCTTCAGCTTCTAAATGGGAAAATAGCTTCCTGTTCCCTGACATGTGCCTTGAGCAACCGCTGTCTAAATACCATTTGGATGCTCGAAGGTTTCTCTGCATTAAAAACATTAAGTTTTAGGTACCCAAGTTCTTTTGGGTCCTAGTTGGTTAGTGTCATCAATTTTTCTTTTAATTATCCATTTTTTATGTTTATTTGGACATGATACTTTAATATGTCCTAACTTGTTGCAATGACTACAGCAAGATATCTTAGTTGCCTTTTCAGTCGGAATGTATTTGAAGTTTACCTTGTATGATGTGTCTTGTTCAGGTATAAATTTAGGTGTAGGATATATTTTAGGATAAACTTTAGTTTCTTCATTATCGGGGGGAGTATAACCTAATCCATGTTTCTTTTTACCTGACCGTCTAGCACCTTTCAATATTAATGTTGTTTTGCCATTAGTAAATTTTCTAGTGTACTTGATAATTTTCATTTTCTGTGGTTAACGTGTTGACTTCTTGTTTTAAATTATTTACAGTTTCTTGATTTTCCAAATTTTCTAATTGTTTATTTTTATTTTTCAAGTCGTCACACAGTAATTCATTTCTCCTTTTTAGTTCATTAATTTGTTTTTCCATTTGCTCATTTTCAGGTTTTAAATCTGAATTAGTATTTTTTAGGCATGCGAGATTTTTCTTACTGGCTCTTAGTGATTTACATACTTCTTTATATTTATTGTACAATTCATTAAAAGCTTCTTCCAAATTATCGAAATCTGATTCATTACAAGAAGAAAAAGATGAGTCTGATGTTCCCTTGTCTTCGACGTTGGCCATGAATGCCAGGTTGGCTTCTTCATCTTCTTCTTCACTTGAGCTCGACTCACTGTCAGAGTCGCTGTTGTTATCCCATGCTGCTGCCATGGCTTTCTTTTTGTATCTTCTAGGTTTTCTTGAACTGTCCTTCCTTCTGAACTCAGATTTCTTGAGCTTTGGACACTCTACCTTGATGTGTCCAGGCTTCTTGCATTCATAACAAATTGGCTCATTTTTCTTTGTATATTTGACTTCAGACCTTTTGAAGTCTTTCCATTTCTTGAAGTATCTTCTTCTGGACTGATACTTCTTTTTCTTGGCTAATATTCGTTGTAGTCTTCTAGACAGCATTGCTTCTTCATCTTCGCTGTTGTTCATGCTTTATTGGCTGTATGAGCCTTCTTCTGATTCGTCTTCTTCTGCTTTGAGTGCGTTGGAATGCTTCTTTCTGCTAGAAGATTCTCCCAATCTTTCCATATTGATCTCATGAGCCATGAGTGACCCAATGAGCTTCTCTAGTGACATTCTCTTCAAGTCATTTGCCTCTTCTATTGCTGTCACTTTTGGAGTCCAAGAGGATGGTAGGGATCTAAGGATTTTCCTTACCATGTCTCCCATCTCTTAGCTTTTTACTAATCCAGCAACCCGTTGGTGTTGTCTGTAAATCTGCTGAACATCTGTGTAATGGTTTCTCCCGACTGCATCTGGAACCTCTCGTACTGTGTCTCCAGAATATCTATTCTTGTTTCCTTTACTTTGTCAGTACCTTCGTATGTGATTCTTAGCTTCTCCCACATCTCCATTGCTGATTTGCAGGCTAAAGTGCACAGCATAATATGCGAAGCTTTGCAGTTGAGAGAAATCTTCTTTCTATCATATTATGTCTAGTTGTCTCTATTGTTTAGAATGACTACATTGCCTTCTTCTACTATGGACCATATTTGAAAATCGAATCCTTGTAGGAAGTACACCATTCTTGTTTTCCACTATGTATAATCTTCACCATCGAACAGTGGTGGCCTGTTTACTGACTGACCTTCGAAGTGACTTTGGGCTGCCATTTGATCTTTTCTCTTCAAATCGTTGGATCTTCTTCTTTGTCGAAGAGACTAGCTCTGATACCACTTGTTGCCCAGCTAGCAAGCCCAGAGGGGGGGGGGGGTGAATGGGATTCTTAAAATTTTGATCACTTTAAAATCTGTTCAGAAAAACAATCACACAACACACTTCGATGACTGTTAATGTTAGTACAAAGAGGATAGCAAACACACGACACACGGAATTTATCTGGTTCGGACCTCCTCTCCACAGGAGTCCTACGTCTAGTCCCTGAGCAACAACTCAGGATTTCACTACCCAAGGGTACTGTCCCCCTCAAAGACACTTACACACCCAGCCGCAACTGGTCTTCTCTTCACAACCCGAAGAGGAATTATAGCACCCTGGATCTCACCAGGTCTTCCTTCTACATGAAGGGAAACAAACACCCTGGAACCCACCAGGTCTTCCTTCAACACGAAGGGAAATAACACAGGAATGTATTCAAGAGATGATATGCCCCTAGATCAAGCTTAAGGACCAACGCTTGATCTGAAGCAATGACAGATAGGGAAAGTTCTATGATGAGGAACACTCTCAGTTTACAGAAGCTCTCAAGACTAACCCAATGAATGCAGAGAGCTAAGAGCTAGACAATCAAAGGAGTGAGGCTTCGCTCTTTCAGATGCTCGCAGAAAAGCTTGTAAAAGATTGTCGTGAAGAAAATGTTTTCTTTCTGGAGCTTCAGTCTTCTATATATGACTTCCATTTGAAATTTGAACGTTGAAGTGTCTGTTATCTCTAAGCTTTTATTTACGTTAGACTGCATGTCACTGTAGAGCTTCTTGTTCAACAGTCTTTAGCTTTCTATGCATGCAACAAGAGAGAGGATCTTCTTTGATGTCTGTTATCTTTCATGTTGTCCAACGTTCTATTGAGGTGCGTTGTCAGAGACCTGCACACATTAAATGCTAAAATAGTAGACAGCTAGGCTGTCTCTTGTTGTCAGTCAATGTTAGAATGATTTTATATCAAAATAGAAGTTCCATTCTGTTCTTCTAAAAAGATGTTTACAGTATAAGCATGGAAATAGAAGATATCGATTGCATGTAGTGCAGTGATATGATCAGTCATAATAAATGCATGGATGTGAGAGAAAAGTGAGGGAAGACTTTGACTTTTCAAACTATCTGAGAATAGGTTTGAATATCAAGTCATTATAAACCATGAAATCAATATGATCATGACTTATGAAATCGATGTAAAGATGAGTCGTTGTTCATGTGAATCGTTATACGTTCATAAACAAGTTGATGTACACACAAATTGTTATGCATTAATAACTGAATCGTTGTAGAGACAAATCGTTATGATACTATCAACAAATCGTTATGAGCAAATCATTGTTTCACTTATTGAGTCGATATAGTGAACAAGTCGTTATTTAATGTATCGAATCGTTACTGCGACCAAGTCGTTGTGTAACTTAATGAATCGTTATGAAACTTGACGAGTTGTTGTGAAACTGAAAATCGTTGTGAGAGAAAATCGTTGTTCTCACTTATCAAATCGATGCGATGACCAAATCGTTGTGAGAGCAAATCGTTGTTCTCACTTATCAAATTGATGCGATGACCAAATTGTTGTTCTCACTTATCAAATCGATGCAATGACCAAATCATTGTGAGAGAAAATCGTTGTTCTCACTTATCAAATCGATGCGACAATCAAATCGTTATGATCGTTGATCTCTTAGCGAATCGTTATGAGAGGCAAATCGTTGCGATCTCTTAGCGAATCATTATGAGATAGACTTCAATAGAATAGCGATGACTTATGAAATCGTTATAGAACCAAAATCGATATGAATGAGAAAATCGTTATGATTCTAAGGAAATCGTTATGACAACTAGAGAGTCAATGTGTACTTAGAAAATTATATGCTTTAGACTGTAAATGATGGTATGAAGAATACTTACCAGAGTAGGTTGTTTTTCTTTGTTAGATTTTCTGTGCTCAAATCTTATAGAAGATATGTTAGAAATGCACATTGACTTAGTTTTGTTAATCACCAAAATAGATATTTAATTAATTTAAATTACATGAGGAAAATCTGATCATCAGAACATGTTGCTCAAGTTGAGGAAAATCGAGAAACTCCTCAAGATGAGATCATTCTATTTATTAAAGAAGACACTAAAGCTCAAGTGTCTAAAGAAACTAGATAGGAAGCTATGACTTCATCTCCTCTAACTATCTTCGTTCAAGAAGTATTGGACCAATATCATGTTGAAGTATGATGGAAGTTGATGAAGAAGCACCCATTCAGAAGGAGGAATCTCAAGTTAAGGGAGAGTTTCAAAAAAGAACAACATGCCAATCCACCTTTCATGAACAAAGCAAAAAGGCATTCAAATGGGTATGGTTAGGGATGCTCAAAGGCATCCGATTGGTGACTACCAACTTTTCACTTATTTCTAATATGAAGAGGAAGTAGTCATTCTTAATTTTTAGCTTTTATTTTTTAAACTTACATTTCCTTTTGTTATTTATTTCCCAAATTACAAAGCTACTAACATCCTTGCAAGGATTTTATCTTTTATATAGATAAATGCAGAGAGTATCCTTGAAGACCTCCCAACAACAGCAAGTGTAAATGCAACAGGAGATGTCGACAATAGATTGAAAATTCATCAAGCCATACACTAAGGGGGAGCCTCACATTCACGGGGAGCAATAAACAATGACAGCAGTAAACGTATTGTTGAACCCCTCTCCTTCAATATGGTAAGAATATTCCTTAAGGGAGAATACAAATGGTAAGATTTTTTCTTTTTGGTTATTGACAAAAAGGGGGAGAGTATGTTTAACCTGTGAATTTTGTATTTATTCCATGTTTTGAGTATCTTTGTTAGAAAATTCTCATAAATTTTGTCATCACCAAAAAAGGGGAGATTATTGAACCACTCTTATATTTTATCCTTTATTTTGGTGATAACAAAATTCATGATTAACTTAAATACCATGAATATGTTTAATATCATATTTTCCTCGTAAATACAACATACTATGGCACTATCGTTTCATGATTTACACTGAAAAGCTAAATCGATTGTTGTTCAATGCATATCAAATACTGACTAAGTGCCACATCGATTACTGTTTTTAAAGTCCACATTGATTACTATACAAACACATCGATTACAGTTTACTTAAACATCGATTCAGTTAGAACATCGATTTCATTCAAACATCGACTTCAGTTGAACATCGTTTTTATTCAAACATCGATTTCACTTAATCATCAATTTCGGTTCAACATCGATTTCACTTAAACATCGACTCCATTCATACATCGACTTTGGTTCAACATCGATTTCATTTAGAACATCGATTTCACTGAAACATCGACATCATTCAAACATCGATTTCAGTTCAACAATGATTTCATTTAGAATATCGATTCACTCAAACATCGACTTCAATCAAACATCGATTTCAATCCAACAACGATTTCATCTAGAACATCGATTTCACTCCAACATCGATTATGTCTCAACATCGATTACACTTATACATGGATTATGTTCACATCGACTTCATTTCAACATCGATTACATTCATACATGGATTACATTCAAACATTGATTACCTATATGAAACATTGATTACATATGAAACATCGATTACTATTATACTTAAACATTTATTGCCTCTACATTTCAATTGTTTCAAAATGTCTTTGACGCCCAAATGAAAGTTCAAATGTACTTCATATAGTTAACTTATTATTTCTCTGACTGAAGATCTTTTTGCCTGTCTCATAGGATCTCTTCCTTCCTGCAACAAAATAAAAGTACCTGCATTTTATTCCTAGCTATCTGCAGGAAAACATGGACAGAAGGTAAAAAGAGGTATGTGCCATTTGACAAAAGACTTCATGAGTCTGATCATCTGCCTTGCATTTAATGTATGCAGGTCCACCTCTAAACACAGTAAACATCTTGAACCTGCTGCTAGCATACTTGAAGTGTGCACCAGCTGGAACATCCTCTCCCATTCGAAGTAGCCAGTAGGCACAAGAAGGAAGCCGTTAGACTCAAGAAAGAGAGCTAAAGAAGAAGAGAGCCAAGAATCTCCAACGACCATCTATCAACGAATCTCATCAAGCTACTCCATAAAAGGGAGAAGAGAAAACAGAAGAAAAACTACAAGATAGAGTGAACCTGAAGATAATTCAAAGAGTGTACATCTAGTGAGAAGCCTCAATGCCATATACACTCAAAGCAAGAGAGAAAGAGATCGAGCCCAAGAAGAAGTATGCACGCAGCCATCTGAAGTCTTCAAGCTTCTTTCCTCTCCTCACTCTCTCTGTGCATCATTGTAAATTTGGGGGAGAGTCTGTGAGCTGAGAGCTAGAGTTTCTTAGTGTTCATCTTGTATGGCTCTCTGCGTGTTCTTTCTTTTCTAAGAATGACATGTGTCCAGCTATAGGACTGTATACAGTGTTCCTCTTCCTGTATGAAGAGTAGGCCAGTGGGGTGCTGGTGGTTTCTGTCCAACTGTGGGACTGTACAAAGCGTTCCCCTTGTGTTAAGGGAAGAACCACATTGGGATTTGTACGAGGAGGTTGGCTTCATGACCTGTAAGAGAAGTGGGATGCATTCTTTCCCGGGAAAGAGAAGAAGACCAGCTGGCGTGCTAGGTGTTTGTATGCCCCTTGTATAAGGGAAGACTAAAGTTACTTGGTGCTTAGTGAAATCCCAAGAGTTTGCTTGGGGACTAGACGTAGGACTCCTGATTGATAGGGGGTCCGAACCAGGATAAATCTTTGTGTTCCTTATGTGCTTACTTCTGCGCATTTAATTTCCTTGCACATGCTTATTTAGACTAACCAAACATTTTCAAGTGGTGACTTTATTTTAATTTTTCTGATTACCTATTCACCCCCCCCCCCCCAATCTAGGTTAGTCTTGCTACCAACCGTAAGTGGGCCAACAAGTGGTATCAGAGTCAAGTCTTTTCAAGCAAGTACATCTCACGATCTAAAGAGCAAAGATCAAATGGCGGCTCAAGGTTTTGCAGAAGGCCTATCCATTTTCCTGCCTCGACTCGTGGATGGCGATTACACCTACTGGAGGATAATGATGGAGTTCTTCCTATAAGGCTGCGACTATCTACTCTGGGGCATTATTGAAGATGGTGACTTTGTAATATCAAAGCCCAAGGAAGAATGGTCAGACAACGACAAGAGGATGATATCAGTAAATAGAATGGCTAAGAGATTCATGTCATGTGCACTATCCAAGCACAAATTCAACTGGATATTAGTGTGCAAAACAGCCAAAGATATGTGGGATGAGCTGAAGCTCAAATATGAAAGAGAACCCACGATAGATGAAGAACATGCTGCTCAAGTTAAGGAAAATCCAGAAACTCCTCAAGATGAGATCATTCTAGTTCCAAAAGAAGACACAGATGCTCAAGTGTAGCACCCCAGAAATTTTAACTATATAAAAAAATTCGAATAAATGGAAATAAATAATTTCTATAATATCAAAGTATTTAAAACATACGAATCATTATCGTATGTGCTAAGACACATCGAAAAAATCCGTAAAAATTATAAATCAACCCCATACATTATTCCTAAATGTTCCAAAAAGAAATTTGTGCCAAGAAAAATCGGATTAGCCAAGTTTAAAGTGTTTCGCTACTTATTATCGTAATTCATGAATAAGTCGAAAAATCATTATCACACGTACTTGGATGAGTCAGAAAATTAAATAAAAATCATATATGGACTTCAAATAATATCTTCTAATGACCCATCAAGAAATTTGGGTCAATAAAAATCATTTGGGCTAGGTTTAAGAGTTATTGTGACCGATTATCCAAATTAGGAAACAAGTCGGAAAACTGTTAACACGGAAATACGACGCAATAAAAAATTAAATAAAAGTGTTGGAGAGACTTCCAACATTATATATTAATGACCCAATATCTCAATTGGGCCAATGGACCACATATGACCCAAAAATCAAATGAAGCTAGAAAATGCATGGAAATTCGTAACTCTAAATAGGTTGAAATTAGAAAGAGGCAATTTGAGTTGAATTGGGATGCAATCATGCATTCTTGGCAACCCAAATTCGTGTTTAACTATGGTGGGAGGTTTCCTAAAGCCTCACTCACTCTAATGGAGGAAGAAATCCTCAAATTAGGAAACTAACATGTCAAAACCGCAACTTGGCTTTCCTAGTTACAATAGGACCCCTAAACACCTTGGTAGCTTAAATACTCTCCAACAAACCCTTGGGGACGAGTTCACATCTTTTTGGGGTCGTGTGGAGGAGTTCTTCGTGGCTGGGGAGCAGGAGATCGCCCACACCAAGCCGTTCTTCTTCCCCTTCTCGTCTGCTGTGACCTGCACAAACCGTCCACTTGAAGTCGACCAAAGGTGAGTCAAACCAAAACCAAACCTTGCAAGGCCTATACCCCTGGAAATAGGGTCAAGTCTACATTCTAACTCAAGTGGAATGCTCAAATTCCATGCAGTATACATGACGTATTAAGCATTTTCCTCCAAGTGGTCTGAACACGGGTTTTTTAGAAAAATGGGACTTCTTCAACCCAGAAGGTAGGTTTTCTCGGGCCAAACCTTAACCTATCCTATACCAATGTGTAGAGCATCAAGTTAGCTTTCGTTTTCCACTGGTTTCATCGAATTTCAATGAGTATATTTTGAATTACAAGCGTTTTTCCAAAGTCGTGCACTGTTAGAGATTTTCCTATTCTTTATATGTTGCATGTGATTAAAGAAAGAATTAGAGCAAACCCACAACATAAAAGTTTTTCTACTAGTTGTCCTCATCATGTCTTGTGTTGAACAGTTTGTCTGAATGTCAATAGGTAGAGAGTTATAAGCATGGTAAGAGAGTCTCTGCATGATACTACGTTTTCAGGTTGCACCTGGCTTTAGGTTTGTGTTTGACTTGATTAAAGCCTATTGAAACCATCATTGTTTTCCAATTTCGATTTACTGGAAGCACCCTTGCATGTCTAGGTTGGTTTAAAACTGGTTTCATTATTTTCCATAAACTGTACAATTTATTCTTAATTTTAGAACAACCTTGTGTCAAAATAAGGAAAGTCTAGTCCGCAATCCAAAGCACTGCCATTTCTCTAGCAAACGCAGGCCAAGGACCTGAGAATGCGACGGTTCGATAGGCCGCGTTCTCAGGCAGATCGCGACAAGAAATTCTATCGTGATCTGATCGCGACCGGACCGCCATCGCGACCTCACCTCCGGGTCTGACGGCCATGTCGCCTTCTTCATAAGCACCCGTCGCGATCTGTCGGCCTGATCAGACAAGCCTGTTGCGATCCTTACAAGGAACTGTCGCGATCTGATCTGACCCCATCGCGACCCTTACAAGGGGGTCGCGACCTCAGGATTTTTCATGAAACCCCACATATTTTCTTGCAAATCTAACCGTGTACCTGAGGTCTGTTTAAATATGATTTTTTAGCATGTAATTCACATGTCTTAGGTCTGATCATTGCATGATGGTTATTTAATGGCTTAAAAGTGGTTAACTCACTTAAAAGTTTTAATTACACGAAGGTTATTCTAATTACTCTTTAAATGTTATGATCCATTCATGCAACTTGTGACTCAATCTTTCCATTATTCTACCATGTTTTAAATGATAATTATTATTCTTAAAATCTTGCAAACCCATGTGTAGTTAAATGCATTGTTCAATTCGTGCCATCATGTTAAGTGTTTTCCGCAAGTTTAAAACCGATGGTTGTGGATTGAGATGCGTACATCACTACACACTTGCACTGTTAGGCAGCCCTTTCTTGGGAATTTGGAAGCTCTCTACAAGTCATTCCGAATCGGTAGACTAGTGACCTTTTCTCCAAGGCCTCCGTAAATCTCCTCTGACCATGGATTCACACATGGCCGACGAGTTGGTTGTACCATTGAAGTTCCCTGGAGATAGTGTGCACTACCTTTCTCATCTTGTTCTTGTGAGTGTGATTTACAATCTAGACTAAAGCCATTAATGTAAAGATTAAATTAACGTATAAATCGTACCGTTACGCTGCCGAATTTATCTCTTGGCCATTGTTATCATGAAATCATGTTCAATTACTTGTTACTTGTTCCCATCATCATCATGAACATGACGTTACACATGCTACATTTTGAAACTCTCACTGGCCATTATTAATGACTGTGGGTATCTTCATTTAAAATTTTACATGAGATGCTGACCGGGCACGATGAGTGTCCAAGGGCTCCAGTCTAGCCCCAATGACGGAGAGTCATAAATATACTGTTAACCATGGGGTATAATGATTACTGGCGTTGCATCTGCGCTGGGAGTCTTGCTTGCTTGTTGAATGATAGATACAATAACCACATACACGTGTCCTGCTGTACATTCTTGATGGATCTTTTCTTGGTGTACATTAGTGTCTACGTGTCTGATTAGTGTTACATTATCGTGCTCGTACATTCTTGCTTGCTTGCTTGCGTGATATGGCCATCCTGCATTTATTGCAATTTACATGATATCTTACGTGCTTGTTACAAACCTCACTCTTGACAATATATTGCTCGTTATATTCTTGCTCTGTCACAATCACTCTCTCTCTAGCTTGTTCATGTATCATGTTTTAATGAGTTTTATTCGTACATGCATATCATGACATTCATCGTGCTTACCTAGTTCTAAATTGCTAATCACTTATATCATTGCCCGCACATTGAGATATAAATCCTACTGGGCTAGTTTGCTCATCCCCTACTTTTACCCAATCTAGCTGACTATGAAGTTCAAGAGGAAGAGCATGTCGAGGATGGGAATGCGTCCGAGTGAACAACGTTCCAACTATGAGTCTAGTTATAGTAATTTGCTTTGGGAGTTAGAACATGTAGTGGGAAGTGAGGAGTATTATGTACTTTTCCTTTTTATTGAGTCTAGTCCTATTATCCCATAGTCTAAGAGTTGTAATAGTTCCATTTTGAATACAATAAGCTGAGATTTGAATAAAAGATTAGTTGAGTTCAATATTTGGGTCCTATGATGATGTATGTTGTTATACATTTAGTGCGTGCTAGCTAGAGGCTTATTTTCCGACTGTTTACGTCTCGAAATATCGACTCGAATTCTTCGAACTAATATCTGTTGCGTAATTCTCGGGACGTGACATCAAGTGTCTAAAGAAACTAGACATGAAGCTATGACTTGATCTCCTCTAAGTATCTTTGTTCAAGAAGTATTAGACCAATATCATGTTGATGGTACGATGGAGGTTGATGAGAAGCACCCATTCAGGGGGAGGATTCTCAAGTTAAGGGAGAGTTTAAAAATTTTCCTCAGTAGAATATCCTTAAAGAGGAAAGTGTTAAAAAGAAATTAATGAAGAAGAAGATGAGGGTGAGATACCAAAGTTCCAAGGGCTACATCAGAAGACACCTTCAATGAACAACTTCTCAGGCTGCTCCAGCACTAAAGAAGAACAAAATGCCAATGTACCTTTTATGAACAAAGCAAAAGGACATTCAAATGGGTATGGTTAGGGATGCTCAAAAGCATCCGATTGGTGACTACTAACTCTTCACTTATTTCCAATCTGAAGAGGAAGTAGTCATCCTTAATTTTTAGCTTTTAGTTTTTAAACTTACATTTCCTTTTGTTATTTATTTCCTAAATTACAAAGCTACTAACATCCTTGCAAGGATTTTATCTTTTATATAGATTAATGCAGGGAATATCCTTGATGTCCTCCCAACAATAGAAAGGGTAAATGCAACAGGAGATGTCAACAAAAGATTGAAAATTCATCAAGCCATACACTGTGGGGGAGCCTCACATTCACGGGGAGCAAACACTAAGGGGGAGCAATAAACATTGACAGTAGTAAATGTATTATTGAACCTCTCTCCTTCAACATGGTAAGAATATTCCTTAAGGGAGAATACAAATGGTAAGATTTTTACTTTTTGGTTATTGACAAAAAAGGGGAGAGTATGTTTAACCTGTGAATTTTCTATTTATTCCATGTTTTGAGTATTTTTGTTAGAAAATTCTCATAAGTTTTGTCATCACCAAAAACGGGGAGATTGTTGAACCACTCTTATATTTTATCCTTTATTTTGGTGATAACAAAACTCATGATTAACATAAATATCATGAATATATTTAATATCATATTTTCTTCGTAAATACAACATACTATGGCACTATCGTTTCATGATTTGCACTGAAAATCTAAATCGATTGTTGTTCAATGCATATTGATTACTGACTAAGTGCCACATCGATTACTATTTTTAAAGTCCACATCGATTACTATACAAACACATCGATTACAGTTTACTTAAACATCGATTTCAGTTAGAACATCAATTTCATTCAAACATCGACTTCAGTTGAACATCGATTTCACTTAAACATCGATTTCGGTTCAACATCGATTTCACTTAAACATCGACTTCGGTTCAACATCGATTTCTTTTAGAACATCGATTTCACTCAAACATCGACATCATTCAAACATCGATTTCAGTTCAACAACGATTTCATTTAGAACATCGATTTCACTCAAACATTGACTTCAATCAAACATCAATTTCAATCCAACAACGATTTCACTTAGAACATCGATTTCACTCCAACATCGATTATGCCTCAACATCGATTACACTTATATATGGATTATGTTCACATCGACTTTATTTCAACATCGATTACATTCATACATGGAATACATTCAAACATCAATTACACTCAAACATCGATTACCTATATGAAACATTGATTGCATCTGAAACATCGATTACTATTATACTTAAACATCAATTGCCTCTACATTTCAAATGTTTCAAAATGTCTTTGGAGACCAAATGAAAGTTCAAATGTACTTCATATAGTTAACTTATTATTTCTCTAACTGAAGATCTTTTTACCTTTCTCATAGGATCTCTTCCTTCCTGCAACAAAAGAAAAGCACCTACATTCTATTCCTAGCGATCTGCATGAAAACATGGACAGAAGGCAAAAAGAGGTATGAGCCATTTGACAAAAGACTTCACAAGTCTGATCATCTGCCTTGCATTTAATATATGCAGGTCCACCTCTACATATAATCAACATCTTGGACCTGCTACTGGCATCCTTGGAAGTGTGCACCAGTTGGAACATCCTCTCCCATTCCAAGTAGCCAGTAGGCACAAGAAGGAAGCCGTTAGACTCAAGAAAGGGATCTGAAGAAGAAGAGAGCCAAGAATCTCCAACGGCCATCTATCAACGAATCTCATCAAGCTGCTCCATAAAAGGGAGAAGAGAAAGCATAAGAAAAATAACAAGATAGAGTGAACGTGAAGATGATTCAAAGAGTGTACATCTAGTGAGAAGCCCCAACGCTATATACACTCAAAGTAAGAGAGAAAGAGTTCGAGCCCAAGAAGAAGTGTTCACGCAACCATATGAAGTCTTCAAGCTCCATGCATTCAAGCTTCTTTCCTCTCTTCACTCTCTATGTGCATCATTGTAAATCCGGGGGAGTGTTTGTGAGCTGAGAGCTAGAGTTTCTTAGTGTTCATCTTGTATAGCTCTCTGCGTGTTCTTCTTTTCTAAGAAAGACCTGTGTCCAGCTATAGGACTATATACAGTGTTCCTCTTCCTATGTGAAGAGAAGGCCAGTGGGGTGCTGGTGGTTTCTGTCCAATTGTGGGACTGTACACAACGTTTCGCTTGTGTTAAGAGAAGAACTGCACTGGGGTTTGTACCAAGAGGTTGGCTTCTTGACCTGTAAGAGAAGTGGGCTGCATTCTTGCCTGGTAAAGAGAAGAAGACCAGTTGGGGTGCTGGGTGTTTGTATGCCCCTTGTTGAAGGGAAGACCAAGGTTACTTGGTGGTTAGTGAAATCCCAAGAGTTTGCTTGGAGATTGGACGTAGGACTCGTGATTGATAGGAGATCCAAACTAGGATAAATCTCTATGTTCCTTGTGTGCTTACTTCTGCGCATTTAATTTCCTTGCACACGCTTATTTAGACTAAGCAAACATTTTCAAGTGGTGATTTTATTTCAGTTTTTCAGATTACCTATTCACCCCCCCCCCCCCTCTAGGTTAGTCTTGCTACCAACCGTAAGTGGGCCAACAAATGGTTGAACAGTGAGGATGACTATATTTGTAATATGGCCGGTGCATTGTTGCTGAAATATATGAAATATTGGGAGGAATGTAGTGTGATTTTCACTATAGCTTGCATTCTTGATCCTCGTTGGAAGTTAGATTATGTCATGTTCCTTTACCAGCAAATCTATGGTGAAACTGTATATATTCACATAGAAAAAGCACGTTCATTCCTTTATGAGCTTTATGCTGAGTATGCAATGAATATGAGTACACAAGGTTATGGCTTATCTTCACAACTTCATGCTACATCTATCTCTTTTGAGACAAAATCTAATGACATAGTAGATGAATAGAAAGGGAATTTTCAAAAAAATTAATTTAAAGGGTTTCCATCTCGTCTTAAAAAATTGAGTTGGATGTGTATTTGGAAGAGACTCATTCTCCTTATGAAGTGGGATTTGATGTCTTAGCTTGGTGGAAATGTTATGGCAAAAAAACTTCTATCCTCTCAAAGATAGCAAGAGATGTCTTTGCTATTCCAGTCACAAATGTTGCTTCAGAGTCGGCTTTTAGTACTGGTTCAAGAGTTATTGATGATAACCGCTCATCATTGTTGCCGGACACAATAAAAGCATTGATTTGCACACAAGATTGGTTATCTTCACAAAAAACAAAAGGTGAGTTTTTAGAAGTTTTTTAATTATATAAATGTTATGTAGTATCATTTACTTATTTTGTGTTGTTTATATTACAAGATCATTCTCCTATCATACTTTGAGTGAATGATGGACATGAGAGTGGAAGATTAGTCTTGGAGATGGATGTGAGAATATATTACCAATATTACTCCTTTTATTATCATTAACTTCTGTTTCATAATAATACTAATGTTTTAAAAAAAATTTGCAGAATTTTATGCTCAAGGTCAGTATATGAGCATGAAGAAGTTGATAAGTATTTTCAAAGTAATTTGACTGTTATTTTTGGACTTTAAGAGAACATGGACATGTAATTTAAATGTGAGACATAATTTATGAATGTTTATGTACTACGTTTGAAATCTTAGTGGTTCCTTAATTGTCAAGTAGTAGTTCAACTTTCATTATATGTTATTTGTATGAGTATTTAGAGATTGTTTGTGGTATTTATATAAGTTTTAGAATTTTATAGATTTTTTTATTTTTTTTTTTTTTATTTTTTAATTTTTTAGGTCAATTAATATCTCCTATCAGGTCTTCTATTTTCGAAGCGGATAATATCTGTATCCGTCCCAAATCTAAATATTATCCAACTAAGATATCTGCTCAATATCTAAATTTTATTCGAAATAGATATAAATTATTCGATTAAATATTCAGAGCGAACATAAAAAATTCATATCCTCTGTTTACAGCTCTAATATATGCAGCCAAGCAGGGCTGTCAAATGAGACCCATTTACCCAAAACCCAAATTGGACCGGTGAAGGAAAGTGGGTAAAGGGTTTATGTCTTTACCCGTTACTAAATATGTGGGTGGGCCTAGATCCATCTCTTTTATCATATTTATTTAGTAAGCCTAATCGGGTCTATCTATTGGGTCTTTAAAGACCCAGTAGGATTTAGAAAAATCCCAATTCCAATGGCATGCGGCCTGCGCCGAACCCTTTCTCTCTCAATGTCACCCCTGTCGCCGATGATGCTGCTGCCTTCCTCCCTTGATCTCTCCCTCAATGGCTTGCCATCAGCAATCTCCAGTGGCGTGGTCCCTGGGAGGAGGGAGAGGCTGCGGCGTAGGAGATGAGGCGGCGACGGCTCCATTCCCTCGATCAGCGAGTTGGATGGCGGTGATCTTGCTATAGCACGGAAGATGGAGATCAAGAAGGCACCAACCTGATTTGTAACATTCTGGATGACATCTTCTGAGAGACCATCCCTCGCAGCCGAAGCGGGCACAGATGCGGGATCGCCCTCTGCCGGCGCGTGATGGACCACATCGTGCTCCCTATACCCCCTCCCCCTCCGCCGTAGTACTCGAACTGGTTCTGCACCATGGGGACATGATGGAAAGCCTGGTGCGGCGGCGGCGGCGTGGGCCCGCGGTGGATCTGCACCATTCGCGGCTCCATCCGTGGCGGGGGTTGCTTGGCGGGCGGCGTGCGGGGGACGAACTCCGGCGCCTGGGCGTTGAGGCGGCTGGAGGAGGTGTTCCTGGGGAGGGACGGCCCGACGGCGGGGTCGGGCGCGGCGACGTCGCCGGGAGGCGGGGACAGCGGCGCCGGATTCTCCGGCGGGGTCGTCCTGGAGAACACGGAAAGGGGGAAAAAGCGGAGTGGTTCCCAGCAAGCCCGAGAGGGCGGAGAATATCATCTTAGATATTCTATGTGCAAAATCCAGACTAGATATTTTTTAAAAAATAAAAATTATGATTATGGTTTTAAATTTGAGACCCATACCCATTATTTAAAAGTAATAAAAAAATAAGTATGAATATATCCTTGTTTAGAGTTATAAGGTATGTGTATATACCTTACTTAATGATATTGGATCTTAATTGGGAATAAATATATTAAACCCATTTAAACCCATTTGACAGCCCTACCGCCAAGTAGTGTACTTGGCCTGCACCAAGTATTTCTCCTCCACTCACACCCGTCTTTGCTATCTCCGGAGGATGTTATTATTATTATTATTTTTCAAATGGAAACGTGGGTACATGCCGAAGCCCCTTTTTCCTAGAGAGGAGATGAGATGGGGTGACCACCGGAAGCCGCCGCTGCCCGTTTTCCACCATTTTCCATCTTCCCGAAAGATCTCAGTTCTCCGCCGCCTTTTAATTGTAGGAGATCCGTCCGACTTCTGTTCATCGGAAGTAGATGGCAGAGATAAGGGTAGCCGCTGCGCAAGAACACCCCAACCCCCCACCCTTTTCTTCTCTTCTTCCCCCTTTTCTTTGACGCCCCACGACCAACCTAGAAACGTAAAAATATCCCCTCCATAAAAACCAGTTCCTTCGCATGGCTCCCCACTCTGTTCTAACCTTGTAGTAGTGATCTCCTTCCTAATCATCCCTCTCTCTCTCTTCAACTTCTTCTGCAGTTCGCCTCCATGGAATCAGGAAACAGCAGCAGCGTCCAATCCTCAAGCGGTGGCGACGAGGAATACGACTCCCGGGCCGACTCCTTCTCCTGCTTCCTCAGTCCCCATCACCCTCCTCCTCCCTCGGCCTCCTCTTTGGACCCTTTCTCCGCCTACCTCGACGCCTTCTCCCGCACGCCACCGGCGGCCTCTAACTCCAATTCTATCCTCAATTGCACCGGCATCGTCGGCCTGGCTGGGCCTGCGATGGCGGCGCCGTACGCCTCCTCCTCCACCCCAATCGGCTCCAGCCATCGTCCTTTTGTCGGCAACATCAACATGGGTTCACCGCTGTCGCCTTCTTCCTTGTCGCAGCGGCCTTCCGTGGCCCCTTTCGAGCAGTCACCAAGTGGCGCCGCCGCGGCCGCTCCGCCGCGTGGCTCCAAGAAGAGGTCAAGGGCTTCGAGGCGGGCGCCCACCACCGTGTTGACCACCGACACGTCCAACTTCCGGGCAATGGTTCAGGAGTTTACCGGCTTTCCCTCGCCGCCGTTTCCATCCCCCGTGTTCGTGAGGCCCCGGCTAGATCTTCTCCGTGCTGGGATCTCCGGGACAGGGAGGCCGACCGTTGTGCCCGACCCCATGCCAGGCTACCTGCTGAGGCCCTTTGCCCAGAAAGTTCCCGTCCCCTTTGCTTCTGGTTCCTCTTCACCGTCTTCTTCTGCTTATGCTTCTGCTGCTACGTCTCTTGTTGCCCGGCCTACCAGTAGCATGGGTGCCAACGCTTCTACGACGGGGGCCGCGGCAGCTGCTGCTGCGCCCATTACCGCAGTTAGTACAGGCACAACAATTACCACTAATAGCCACCATCTGCCTTGGAACGTTGGACTCGGCAGTCAACATCACAACTTGCTAAGTATGTTCAACTTCCAATCCCTCCTTCCACTGTCCTCGGCTGCTCAGAACAACTGTTCCCCCAATGCTCCTACGCCCAGCCATGGCATCAAGATCGCCCTGCATTCGTCGGCAGCTACTTATGGAATTGGCGATTGTGGCCATGCGGGTGCTTCCCACTTGGGCACCCTTGTCCCTAGTTTAGCTGGCTCGGAGGGGTTGTTATCGTTGAGTGGCGGCGGTAACACCGGCAGAGATGATGTACTGCGGTGGTTGGAAGATTCGAGCGGCACAGACGGAGGGGAGAAAGGGCAATTCAGGCACACCGGCGGGAGTCACGGTGCCCGGCAGCGGGGCAGTAGCTTCAAGCAAAACTGCACTGGCTCTGCCTCGTCGGATTACCATCCGGAGAAGGGGAAGGAGAAAGTACCTGCCAGGGGAGAAGGTATGGTGGACTCTTGGATTAGTTCTTCAGATTGATGGGATCGATTCTCGTAATTTATAGCATGTATATGTAATTAAGAGACCATGACAGAAGAAAGTAGAACTTTATTAGTTCTTTTATTGTGCGGCAAGGGGGGGCGATCGATTGGGTGAAATGTGCTCTTTCTCCACCACCACCGGAGCAGCTCATAATACCCCTCACAGTGCTCCATCGATTCTCCTATTCGTCTGTGTAACTAAATGAGTTTTACCTAGTGGGCCAGCGGATCCCATCATGATGTACGTATATGTATGGTGCATACATAGGCGCGGGAAATGGTCATTACTCATCTCGCTGCCGGGTTACCTAACTGAGACGTACTTCTAAATGCATGCATTAAGCATCTACTAATTAATGGCCGTCTTTGTTCTTGATGATCACTGCAACAATGAGTAGTGAGAAGCTCGAGAAATTAAGAACGAGATCAGGTGCGTTTTCAGGACGTATAAATATTGATATGGAAACATGTGGTAACGTTGTTGCAGCCTCCCGTCTTCCCACGTACGAGAGCAGTAGTTAAAGCAAACCCCTTTCCTGGGGGGTTCTGTGTGCTCATGGTTCAGAGTGATTGGTGGCGTGATTTGGGGTGATTAGCCGCTAAAACTCGAAACTCGTAGCAGACAAACATCCCACGCCTTCCCCGTCATTGGCTTACTTGTTTTGAGAGGAAATTGACGTCCACGAGAGAATAAATAAGTCCTCTGATTCCAACTGCTCCACATGAAAATGAGCACTCTAATTAAACAAATGCTTCGGACTGGTTCTAGCGTGAGAGAAATGCTATGCTCCCCAGTTTTTTCTTTTTTTAAATCTGTGCATTTAACGAAGAGAGAAGATATTTAATATAAGAGAGATTTTATGTGTATAAAATAATGCACATAAATAGTCGTGTAACACACACAAATAATAGAACAAGACACATAAATGACACAACAATATACATAAATAGTGTGACAATATATATTTTTGTATGTGTATTGTTGTGTCATTTATGTGTCTTGTTCTATTATTTGTGTCTATGATATGATTATTTGTGGATATTATTTTGTGCATAGAAAATCTCTCTCCTATATTAAATATCTCATCTCTCTTTATTAAATATTTCTTTCTTCACAGGTTTAAAAAATAAAAAAAAATTAAAATTTTTTTTCCGACTAAACGTGAATATAATATTTTTCATATATATATATATATATAAAGAGAGATCCCTACCCGCAAAGACGTGGAAGCCCCTGCGTTATCCAGAATGAATGAGAGGGAGAGCAGTTGTTAATTAATTAAAAACCTTGGCATTGGATTTGTCTTGGTGACGTCACTGGACTTTTATCGATCATTTCTTTCAGATTTATTTATTTATCCTGTTGATCTTTACTACCATGCATCTTCTCGCGATCAGTGTCCAAGATTTGGAGTCGTGTTCTCCATCAGATGTATTTGCCCAGCGTGATTAATTAGAGGTAGGTCCCTGCGTCGACGTTCGTGTTTGGAGTCTTGGACTGGAGGATGACGTACATAAATAGGGTGCACGTTTGTGTCATGGAGGTAATTACATACGTGGGTAATTAAGGTTGCGGGTGGGGATTGGTTTGGGGGAGGAGGGGGGGGGGGCTACACATAACTGCTCCCCCCCTCTGTCCTGGCTTTTGTTGAAAGCAAGTATATAGAGGGGAAAAGGTGACAGATTTGTCTTACCAACATCATTATTACTTTACCAAGGGTGCGGTGACGTCCTTATTCAGAGAAATCTTGATGGCCCATGCCAGGAAATAAACCAGGTCCATGCAATGATGGCTACCCCCCACTTTCCCCTGTGCGTCATGTGAAGAGAGAGAGAGAGGGTGCGCGCGCGCAAGAGAGAGAGAGAGAGGGGGGGGCAATTGGAACACATTTCCTCAGAGGCAGAGCCTGGCCCTCTCGGTTCTTCGAAGGCCTACATTTCTGAGCCAAAACCTATAAAGGTAATGGTGCTTTTATTGCTGCCAAAAGCTGCCGACCACACACTACTATTCTCAGGATGGACGCATCCGTAAATGGAGTACGTAGCACATTGGTGCAGTTCCGACCATGGGGGGCATACCAGGCTTCCTCTTCAAAATCTCCAACGTAACCCTTCTTTAATGCTTATATGCATGTCGGCAATCTTAATGAACCACGTGTTGATTAATCAGTTGTTTTAGTTTAATAATCCTACCAAGTCGAAGAAGAGGCTCTCACTCAGATGGACCGAATTAGCATCTCATGAACATTGGACATAAATTCTTAGCGGTTCAATCTCAAACGTCAGCGCAAAAGTGATTCAGTTTTTTCCAATCTCATACTTTGTTCTTGAAGAGGTTGATCTTGGTTTCTTTGATAGGTGGTTGGAGAATTCTCTTGAAAGCGCAGTAATCTGCAAGATAGGAAATGATCAGTGGTCCTAAGAATAACTTCCTTGGAAAAAATTTTCGATGCCTAATGACAGCGGCGGACCTATGAAGAGGTCAGTGGATCACGTGATCTCACTAAAAATTTGAAACTTTATTAATAAGTATATATTTTTTTGTTAAATTGGGTTGGCTGAAAATTTTTCTATGTGGAGTGACCCCACTTAACTTTAACACAAAATCTATTAGTGCATCCTAATTTTTGGAGTGACCCCACTGAATTAAATTTTTGCATCTGCCACTACCTAATGGGGTGTTTGGGAGCACTTTTTTTGATATGTTATTTCTACCTAAAAAATTATGTTGTGTCAATTTTCAACTAAAATGTTAAAATTAAGAAAAATTGATATTATTTGTTTGACAAAAGTGCCATAATTTTTAAAATTTGTGTGCATTTATTTGGCAAGAGCACCACCCTCTCCCCGCCCCCTCTGTTCTGTGTGCACGCACCCCCATATTACCGAGAAGCTCCCACACCTCCTTCAACATCGCGGGACCTTCTCCCCCACCGTAGCCCTTTAGCTGTCACCGCCATGACCCCCTCCTCCCTCCTTATGTCGCGGTGTCCCCACTGCTCTGTTGATCCAGGCCTGTGCGCGGTGTCGGGGATCCAGCCCCCGACATGGTGTAGCCCCAGATGTTTCGCCCACTGGTGCCTCAGCTGTCGGTGCCCCCAGTGGCGTACCCACAGTCTTCAGTTATCCGCCTGCCCCCGGGCACCCCGATGCCAGGTTTCCCTAGGCAGGCCCCACCTATGGGCCGGGGCCCTCTTCCCCCCGAGCCGATGCAGTTCCCTGGCAGGCCTGGCATCCCTGGAGCACCGCCTGCCTTCCCAGTTCCTCCTCCGCAATTTGGCTAGCGGCCTATGGTGCTGCCGCCATAGATGATGCGAGGTTAGCCACCACCTCCGCCAGGGACTATACCGATCGGGGGCGATGGAGGAGGGAGGGGGAAACATTATGTGTGCGAGAGTTTAAAAAAAATGGTGAAGCCTTATTTTTTTCATGATTTAGACGGGTGGAATTTCTTCCCTAAAAAAATATATATGTCTTACCAAACGTGTGTTAGTGAATATCTTTTCTTCTTTTTTTTAAATTTTACAGAAAAAAGAGGTAAAAAACTGCAACCAAACATCCTATAAGTTAGATTCAACAAGAATAAGAATAAAATTTCTCTTTACCAAAATTTTCTGTCTTAGAATGGTTTACCTAAGCATGAAGAGTTCTTGAGCTTTTATAGGCTTCACCCCCTACGATCCAATGTAGCTGTAAGTCGTTATTGAGGTAGTTATGATGAACATTATGTTGAGGTGTCCGTTATAGGGAGTTTCTCCTCCAATCGTGAGAGAGAGCTTGAAACAGCCCATGTCTTCTGCCATAACGATTTTCGCATTAATTGAAAGTTATAAAGCCATCAATAAGATGGGAAAAAGGACATGTCCTTTTCTCCTCTGGGTTCCCGGGATAGGAGTAATCAGGACAAGAGGTCGAGGGCCATCTTAGGTTTTTCCGAGATAAGGTAGGAAAGTGTTAGGGATATGATTCCCACCCTAGCACAATCCGAGATAATGTTTCAGGAGAAACACCCTGTTACTGATTTTTCTCATAGATGATGATCTCGAGATAGAGAAGGGGGCCTTTTGTATGGGCTATTGGGCTCCTTTTGGTGCTTTGTTTTGGACCATGGGCTTATACTTCTAGAGTTGGCCTTTAGTTGTAGGGGGCTTAGAGTGGAAATTACCCCTCTCCACTTGCCCCCTACTCCCGAGTTATATTTTAAGTCGAGAGTAGATTATGAGTGTCTAGGACCAGCTGCTTTGGGTTATCTTCTCCATTCTCTTTTTTTTTTAAATGTAAATCTTTGTCTTGTTGATATCACGTTGTGGGCCATAAATGACCAGTACGGAATTCGATGTGTCGGCGATTTGTTCTCCCGTTATCATGATGCATCGACCCTGAAGCTTCTGCATCTGTTAGGGGATGTCAGTGATAGTCGCAATGTTTTGTACAAAGACAACGAGTTGGTGGCCGACGATGTGCTTCTCGAAGTTGCTCCATAATAGCCCGCATTTAGGGTGAAATGGCTCTTGGAAAAAACATTTTGTATTTCGAGAAGACTCAAAACTCGAATTTTCCCCACTTTGTTTCCTTGATATTTCGCATGCCTTTTGTCTCCATAGATAGGTGCTCTACATGCAAATCTTGTCTTTCTCCTTTTTCCATCATCATGGTCGATTAGGGTTCCCCTCTTTCCTTCATCAGGCGTCTTCTGCTCTAATGATTTTCGACTTCCACTAGAGCCCCTTCCTCTTCCTTGTGAAGGCCACCTTACTTGGTAAGTCTTCATCTTCTACTATGACTTCCTTTTCTTCATCCACTGATTTCACCCCCTTGGTCAGGGGAGTTTCAAAAGGAAAGGGAAAGGGTAAAGTCCAAGGTGAGGAGAATGACACCCCTGTGTGCTTTGAGGAATATAGCACCATCACATACTCGGAGATAGAAGACCTCTCATTCTAGTACCAAGTACATTCTTTCTACCACTTTTCTGCCCCCAACGATAACGAACTTAGTACTGTCATCCGACCCGGGGAGTTCTATCTCTATATGGCCCTTGAGTTAGAGTTAAGACTTATTGTCCACCCCCTTGTAGCCTCTGTCCTCAACTTCTACAAGTTGGTGCCAGTGCAATTGGTTGCCAATGCCTATATTTTCCTTTACAGTTTCATCGTCACCTATGAACTAGAAGGTGCTTCTTATAGTTTGAGCCTCTTTCATTGTTTCTTCTTCCTTTCCCCTACTAAGTCGCAGGTAGCGGATTTTTTAACTTCAAAGCCCATCACAATCGATCCTTCCTCTCTATTTCTCCCAGTTGGAGTTCCCACAAGGGGTGGAAAATCCAATATTTGAGGGTCCCTAAGGATTTTAGTATGTCAATTGAACCTAACTTCCTCCTTCCTCAAGGATTTGGTCCAGAGCTCGAGTCTGCTGGACTTGAGAAGGACATAAGTCTTCTCATGGCCCAAAATTTTTTAGCGAACCAACTGATCGAGTGGAAGAATATTCATCTCTTTGCAGATGGTCCCCAAGAAGAGAGAGGTAGGAGATGACTTTACAAATGTTATGTCGGATTAGGACTAACCTTAGTTATCCTCTATAGTTTCTGCTTGCCAACATATCGCTTTAGATAGGCCCAAGGTAGAGCCTACACGTCCCTACCGCCAACCTAGGATGTCTTGCTGGGATAAGGTTTCAAAGTCTATCGATTAGGCCTATATAGCTCTTCCCATCAGGGTCTTAGATGACATAGAGATCGAACCAGATGATAGAAGTGGAGCTCGTAATGAACAAGAGACACCTCATGTGGGGTCAAGGTTCCTCGGCCCCTCCTCCAAACGTAGCATGCCATGCTGCCACTGGGTTACCACCGACAGCCCCTACTATAATACCGAAGGCGGCCACGACTCTAGCTTCGGTTATGGCAGTAGCATATGTGGGGGCCGCTCCTATTCACCCCAGTGCCCCTCGACAACCATTACCCTCAACATCACTGATAGCTCTAGTTCTTCTCGATTAAGTTGTAGGTTCCTCATCCAGGAGAACTTTCATCCTAGTCGGGGGAGACTCTAAGGGATATGAGATAGTGGTGAGTCTAAGGAAACCCATCACCTTACTAGCTGAAGTTAGGGAGATGATAAAACTGGAAGATCACAACCTCCTCCTTTGGGGGTTGAGTTAGTCATTACAGTCGACTTAATCCTTTTATAAAGCTGACAACTAGAGCCGACTCATGGTAAAAAGTTGTGGTATGCCGAGACGGATAAGGTGTCACGCCCCGATATTTAGCAGCGGAATAAATACCGGGGGATGTGAACGACACAAACAGGCGTATCACAGTTGAATAGCGCAGAGTCACAATTGAATATAATAACACATTCGAGACTATAATATGGTCATCAAAAGTATACTTTATTCCATTCCATTCAACTAGATACAACCTCACATAAGAAGAATCGACTGAAAATGATTATTAATCATATAACAACATTTCTCTAATACATCGACTATTCAAATTTCTATTTTCTAAGCTGACAACTACTCATATGACAAGTGCTCGTCACTCTTGCCTTGTCCCATCTGACTCCACTGGTTCCTCATCACTACCTGAAAAAGGGCAGGATGATAGGGGTGAGCGAACTAGCTCAGTAGGATTTACATCTCAATATTGTGCGGGCACTAGTATACATGATTAACATTTCAAATAGGCAGATATGCATATGAATATGATGACAATGTATGCTTTTCTAACAAGTTGAATAGCAGAGTAGAACGGATATCATATTAGATCAAATGTCGAGTTTCACATACAATGGACAGATATTTCAAGAATAGAATCATATCAAAAGAGATTGGCCATATTCAGACAGATATCATGCATTCACATGATCAGACGTAACATATCAAATCATATCATATCAGAACAAATCAGACTTATCATATCAAACAAAGGCACATTCACACAAATCTTGCATATCGTATCAGTGCCATGCCACGCACCACAAGTCCATACTCCCGCGGTTAATAAGTATGTTGGGGTGCTCCTCCCCAGGACCAGACATGGTCCTTATTGCACAGGCATTAGTCAAATTGGACCGAAGTCCCACGTTGTGCCGAACAAATAGATTCATATTATGGCCACAGAGTTTCAATAACAAGCTCGTAGTAAAGAAACATGATCATTCATAGAGTCAAGGTATGACAAATAGCTCAAGAGAACAAGGCAGGATAACGACGTATCTTATGTTTCATAATTCATTAATGTCTTGACATGAGGATGTTTCCAAAGACAGATCTTATGTAGAACATGTGCTTTCCTAACATGTATGCAGATGGACAGATAATTAATTTAACACCAGAAAGCATGTAACTATTGAAACTCATATGCAAATCATGACATTAACTCCACTAACATGTCCATACTAACATGTATTCATCCCACATTCATATCATGTTCTTATCTTATCATTTGACCATAAGTAAGATCACAAGATAAACCAATGAACATAAGGACAATCACAATTACACATTAGAATCGTGTTCATATCATTACCATTTTCTTCAATGGGTTGATTTATTTTAGGCCCATGCATACTATATAACATCATGCACATGTTTGTAGACATCATGGAATGATCAGACCCAAAATATGCAAATTTTTTGTAAGGGTAGTGTCGACACACCCCTGACTGGTGTCGACACAATGCTTCAAACACATGGCAAAATAATGTAAAATTGGTCAAGTAGTGTCGACACTAGATCAAGTAGTGTCGACACAATGCTTCAAATACAAGGCAAAATGATCAAGTAGTGTCAACACTAGATCAAGTAGTGTCGACACTAGAGACAGCTTCCAGAAAACCTTCTGGCCAATATGGGACATTGTGTCGACACTAGATCAAGTAGTGTCGACACTAGATCAGCTCCCAGAAAACTTTCTGGGTCAAACTAGGACAATGTGTCGACACTAGATCAGGTAGTGTCGACACTAGAGACCTTCCCAGAACACCTTCTGGGCTGTTTTGGGACAGTGTGTCGACACTAGTTCAAGTAGTGTCGACACTAGTGGCTCTCACAGACAATAACATATGACTCCAGTGTAACCAGAAAACACATCTCATGCAGCGATTCACTTTCCCCTCTTATAACTCTCTAAAGAATGACATTTAGACAAAACGTTCAACATGAAAGATGACTAGGACAACTAGTAGAAGAACTTTGATGTTGGAGGTTTGATCTAATTCGATCTCGAATCTTGATAAAACATATGAAGAACAGAAAGCTAAGTGTAGCCCGAAATCACAGTATCATGCAATGATTCTCTTACTATGCTTGTAACTCTATAATGAAAGACTTTTGAATAAAATGTCAAGCATAAAAGATGATCGTGACTACAAATAGAAGAACTTTCATGAAGGAAGTTTAGTCAAATTCGTTCTTGAATCATGTGCATAATAAGAAGAACGGGGAAAGCCCTAACTGGACACGACTTAGGGAAAATGACCAATACTCCATGCATACTCCATGAAAATTGGGAAAATCAAGTGCAAATGAACATAGACTAGATGATCTACATGATGGTATAGGTTTTCTTTAATCTTGGCCCGAGAACACCTACCTTTATGAAGATCTAAATCCAGTCGACGTTCTGGACGCAGCAGAGGATGAAGGGGGATGAAGCTCCGAGTTCCCAGCCTTTCTCCTTCTTCTCTGAAGCCCTAGCCTGCCTCCAAACGACCCAAACTTGTTGTTAAACCTTTCCCAAGAGTTTAAGGATGAATTCTTATATATTTAGGTTGTATTTACAAGTCCTAACGACACTAGGAAAGGGGCTACGAGTTTTGTTTCCTACTTTCCAAGAAATCTGGGACTCTTTTCTCCAAAGGAGGTAGCAACGGTTTAGGAAACCACCAATTGGGGTTGGGTTCGGTTTTGGCTTACCTTACATGACTAATCACCCATATTTTAACCATAAATTACCCTCCCTAATTATTGCATAATTACATACACGAATTTCTGGGTAATTTTCTATCCTAGTTTTCATCCTTGGGTCAAATGTGCTCCATTGGCCCAAATCTTGTTAATAGATCATTAATACATGGTGTTGGAAGTCTCTCCAATATGTTTATTTAATTTATTCCACTTTATTTCTAAAATTTTTAAATCACCAAATTTCCGGGGTGTTACATCCTCCCCCACTTAAGAAATTTGGTCCCCAAATTTACGCATAATGATGTAGTTCATACATGAGGATAATTCTAGGTGGTTTTTCTTCATTCTTTCCTCCGTTTCCCAGGTAGCATTAGTAACTCCGTCTCGACTCCATTGGACCTTCACCATAGGTATGGTACGATTCCTGAGTCGTTGAATCTTCCGATCCAACAATTTGATCGGCTTCTCTTCATAAGTCAGGTCCTCCCGAATCTCCAAGTCCTCATGGTTGATTACATGGTCGGCATTGAATAAGTACTTCCGCAGCATGGATATGTGGAACACATTATGCACGTTCGCCAGCTGTGGAGGTAGTGCAAGTCGATACGCCACCTGACCAATCCTTTCCAGAATTTCAAATGGCCCTATGAATCTGGGACTCAACTTCCCTTTGATCCCAAATCTTTGTATTCCCCTTGAAGGTGAGACCTTCAAGAAAACATGTTCGCCAACCTGAAATTCCAGTTCTCTCCTTCTCTTTTCCGCATAACTCTTCTACCTGGATTGTGCTATCTTCAGACGTTCCCTGACAATCTGAACCTTCCTGACAGTCGCCTCAATTAAGTCAGGTCCAACCCATTGATTCTCCCCAACCTCTTCCCAACAAAGGGGTGATCTACAACTCCTGCCATATAAGGCTTCAAATGGAGCCATCTTGATACTTGCCTGATAGCTGTTGTTATATGCAAACTTCATCAGGTACAACTGATCATCCCATCGTCCTCTAAAATCTAGCACTAGAGCACGAAGCATATCCTCCACAATTTGATTGGTCCTTTCGGTTTGCCCATCAGTCTGAGGATGGAAAGCAGTACTAAAATTTAGTTTAGTACCCATTGCTGCCTGCAATCCCTTCCAGAAGTGTGAAGTAAATCTAGGGTCCCGATCCGATATTATATTAGACGGAACTACATGCAATCTGACTACTTCCTTAACATATAGTGAGGCCAATACATCTACTGACTAGGTACTCTTAATCGGCAAGAAGTGAGCCGACTTAGTCAATCGATCAACTATTACCCAAATTGCATCCATACCACCTCTAGTCTTGGGCAATCCCATAATAAAGTCCATACCAATGCTATCCCACTTCCACTCTGGGATTTCTAGTGGTAGCAGTCCACCAGCTGTACGGAAATGCTCAGCCTTGACTTTCATGCATGTTAAACAGTATGACCCATGATCGGCCACATCCCTCTTCATGTTTGGCCACCAGTATGACCTTTTTAAGTCTTGGTACATCTTTGTTGATCCTAGATGAATCGTGTACTTGGACTGGTGAGCTTCATTCAGTAACCTCTTCTTGAGTTCTCCATGATCAGGGACACATGTTCTACCTCGGAATAATAATCTCCCTTCAGCTGATAGAGTAAAGTCAGGTCTTTGCTCTAGCTTCTCCCTGATCTCAATTAAGAATGGATCCTCTCCCTGTTTCTCCTTGATTTCGGTCAGTAGATCGGATTGTATCAGGAGATTTAAAATCATTACTTGTTTTTCCTTCTTTCCCACGTCTATGTTCAAACTTGCAAATTGCTCCAGTAACTTCCATTCGCCAGCATCATACTAGCTAGCATAGCTCCTGGTTGTCTACTTAGAGCGTCTGCCACTACATTGGCTTTCCCAGGGTGATATTGAATGGAAAAGTCAAAGTCCTTAAGGTACTCTAACCACCTTCTTTGTCTCATGTAAGCTCCTTCTGTGAGAACAAGTATTTCAAACTCTTGTGGTCAGAAAAGACTTTAAATTGCTCACCATAGATATAATGCCTCCAAATCTTCAAGGCGAATACTACAGTTGCTAACTCCAGTCATGAACCGGGTAGTTCACTTCGTGGATCTTCAACTGTCTTGAGGCATAAGCTATTACCTTCCCTTGTTGCATTAAGACGCATCCCAGACCTGTTCCAGAAGCATCTGAATAATTTCAAATCCTCCCTCGTCAGTGGGTAAGGCGAGGACAGGAGTAGTAGTCAGACACTTCTTCAGTTGTTAAAGCTTTCCTCACATTCATCAGTCCACACAAACGGATTTTCCTTCCGGGTCAGCTTGGTCAATGGCACTGCAATCTTTGAGAAATCCTTTATAAACCTTCGATAGTATCCTGCTAATCCTAGAAAGCTCCTGATCTCGTGACGCTTGTCGGTCTTTTCCATTCAGTACAACCTCAACCTTTGATGGATCAACAGCGATACCATTCTTGGTTACCACATGTCTTAAAAAGGATACCTCCTCAAGCCAAATTCACATTTACTCAGCTTGGCATATAATTTATTCTCCCTTAAAATCTATAATGAAATCCTCAAATGCTCCTCATGCTCTTCCTTTGTCTTGAAAGATAATATATCATCGATGAATACCACACAAATTTATCAAGATATGGGCGATAAATGCTATTCATCAACTGCATGAAAACTGCAGGGGCATTTGTTAGTCCGAAAGGCATAACAATAAATTCATAATGCCCATACCAGCTTTGGAAGGCTGTCTTGTGAATGTCTTCTCCTTTGATCCAATTGATGATAACCGGATCTGAGATCTATTTTAGAGAAGTATCTAGCTCCAATAATTGATCAAACAACTCATCAATCCTTGGAAGAGGGTATTTGTTCTAGTTTAGTTGTCTGTAATCTATACATAGCCTCATCGACCCATCTTTCTTCTTGACGAAGAGGACAGGTGCACCCTATGGCGACGTACTTGGTTGGATGAAACCCTTCTCTAACAGTTCCATTAGTTGCTCATTTAATTCCTTCAGTTCTGCGGGGGACATTCTATATGGTGCCCTAGATACTGGTGCTGCTCTAGGGACCAACTCGATGGTAAAATCAACCTCCCGCTCAGGAGGAATTCCTGGCAAGTCTTCGGGAAAAACATCAGCGTATTCGCTGACAACATGGATGTCCTCAACTTTGACTTCCTTCTTTGATGACAACAGCAGCAAGAAAGGCCATACAACCTTTCCTCATCATCCTTTTGGCTTAAGTGTAGAGATAAGTGAAATCTCCTACGGTTTCTATCCCCTGTGACAACACTAGGCTTTGTAGAGATAAGTGACAATCTCCTGCGGTTTCTATCCCCTGTGAACACTAGTTTTGGGTAATGGCTAAAGGTTACCGACTTCTCCTGCAATTGATACTAGCCCCATGTTCAGACATCCAGTCTGCTCCCAGTATCACATCACCCCGCCATGTCCATACATATTAAATTTGATGGTAGGTTTGGGTTTCAATCAACACTTCACTGGATGGCATATGGTTTGTAAGATTGGTGCCAGGACCAATCGGGGTTGACACAACTATTCCGGATTTCATTGGGACGGGTTACAGGTAGGTATCAACAAATGTTTGAGATATAAAGGAATGTGTAGCTCCCGTATCAAAGAGAACATATGCGGGTCGGGAAAGAATAGTAAGTGTACCTTCTACGATACCTCCTTCCTCAGTAGCTTCTGGTTCCTGAATAGCTTGCAAGGCCTTGCCTCTTCTGTCCATTCGGATGCTTGTCCTGAGGGGCTTGTTCTTTCAATATTGGGCAGGTCTGAGATCCTATGGTCACGACTCCCACAGCGTAGGAATCTCCCTTGCACTCTCCAGCATGTGTTCAGACCGTGACTAGCTTTGTCACAGTGTTTGCACCTTTCTCCCGTCGTCACCACTATCTGCTTCCTGACTCCTTTGGCTTTTTATCAGCTGGTTCATTTACCCCGCACTGGGGCTTTTCTTCCCAATGGTCGGCTGATACCTTCCTGTAGAAGACACTTGCTCCCTTTTCACAGATTTCCCGTAATTCTTTCAGCAGTCTCCATGGCATCCTCCAGTAACTGAGCCTTCTTTACCATGTCAGCATAGGTCTGAATGTCATTGGCGCCAGTTGAGTGATGAACTGGGGCCTCAAGCCATTTTAGAAAGAGTTTTGCCTTCATCCTTTCTATCCCAATCAAGTGAGCAGCATTTCAGGACAGACGAGAGAATTGGGCCTCATACTCGGCCACATTGAGTCCTCTCTGTTTCAAAGCGCAAAATTGGCTGCTTTCCGTTCCTGCACCCTCTCAGAGAAGTACTTGGTGTTGAAGTGCTCAATGAACTGAGCCCATGTTAGTTGCTGGCCATTCAGCGTTGCTTCTACCGACTCCCACCATGCCCTGACATCCTTTTCAAATTGGAAAGTCGCCAGTAGTACTTTGTTCCGGTCCGTGCATTGCATGACCTTGAATATCCTTTCAATTTCCTTAACCCATGTTCAGCAACATCTGGGTCAGTACTCCCTCCAAACCTAGGCGGATCCATATTCCAAAAATTCAACGTAGATCACCGGCTCCGCGGTTACTCCACCCTGGTGGCTTGCAAGAATAGCCTGAGTGTTTCTGTATTGTTTGTTGCATGTTCCCAGCCTGGGCACGTCACGGCTTGAGGTAATAAGTACCTTCAATATAACAATATAAGTCAGTCTTCTAATTATATCACATGTGACTTCTATTCCCATGGCTCTACTACCCAAGCTCACATTAAATACGACAGATTTTGACTTGTGTAATCTTGTTTCATTCTATTTCCTATTCCCTTGGACCCTAAAGTTTGGCTCTGATACCACTGTCACGCCCGATATTTAGCAGCGGAATAAATACCGGGGACGTGAACGATACAAACATGCATATCACAGTTGAATAGCGCAGAGTCACAATTGAATATAATAACACATTCGAGACTAAATATGGTCATCAAAGTATACTTTATTCCATTCCATCAACTAGATACAACCTCACATAAGAAGAATCGATTGAAAAGGTTTATTAATCATATAACAACGTTTCTCTAATACATCGACTATTCAAATTTCTATTTTCTAAGCTGACAACTACTCATATGACAGGTGCTCGTCCACTCTGTCCAATCCCATCTGACTCCACTGGTTCCTCACCTACCTGAAAAAGGGCAGGATGATAGGTGAGCGAACTAGCTCAGTAGGATTTACATCTCAATATTGTCGGGCACTAGTATACATGATTAACATTTCAAATAGGCAGATATGCATATGAATATGATGACAATGCATGCTTTTCTAACAAGTTGAATAGCAGAGTAGAACGGATATCATATCAGATCAAATGTCGAGTTTCACATACAATGGACAGATATTTCAAGATAGAATCATATCAAAAGAGATGGCCATATCAGACAGATATCATGCGTTCACATGATCAGACGTAACATATCAAATCATATCCATATCAGATCAAATCAGACTTATCATATCAAACAAAGACACATTCACACAAATCTTGCATATCGTATCAGTGCCATGCCAACCACCACAAGTCCATACTCCCGCGGTTAATAAGTACGTTGGGGTGCTCCTCCCCAGGACCAGACAGGGCCCTTATTGCACAGGCATTAGTCAATTGGACCGAAGTCCCACGTTGTGCTGAACAAATAGATATTATGGCCACAGAGTTTAAGTACGTTGGGGTGCTCCTCCCGACCAGACAGGGCCCTATGCACACAGCATTAGTCAAATTGGACGACAGTCCCACGTTGTGCTGAACAATAGATTCATATTATGGCCAAGAGTTTCAATACAAGCTATTAGTAAGAAAATGATCATTCATAGAGTCAAGGTATGACAAATAGCTCAAGAGAACAAGACAGGATAACAACGCATCTTATGTTCATAATTCATTAATGTCTTGACATGAGGATGTTTCCAAAGACAGATCTTATGTAGAACATGTGCTTTCCTAACATGTATGCAGATGGACAGATAATTAATTTAACACCAGAAAGCATGTAACTATTGAAACTCATATGCAAATCATGACATTAACTCCACTAACATGTCCATACTAACATGTATTCACCACATTCATATCATGTCTTATCTTATCATTTGACCATAAGTAAGATCACAAGATAAACCAATGAACATAAGGACAATCACAATTACACATTAGAATCGTGTTCATATCATTACCATTTTCTTCAATGGGTTGATTTATTTTAGGCCCATGCATACTATATAACATCATGCACATGTTTGTAGACATCATGGAATGATCAGACCCAAAATATGCAAATTTTTGTAAGGGTAGTGTCGACACACCCCTGACTGGTGTCGACACAATGCTTCAAACACATGGCAAAATAATGCAAAATTGGTCAAGTAGTGTCGACACTAGATCAAGTAGTGTCGAGACAATGCTTCAAATACAAGGCAAAATGATCAAGTAGTGTCGACACTAGAGACAGGTTCCAGAAAACCTTCTGGCCAATATGGGACAGTGTGTCGACACTAGATCAGGTAGTGTCGACACTAGATCAGCTCCCAGAAAACTTTCTGGGTCAAACTGGGACAGTGTGTCGACACTAGATCAGGTAGTGTCGACACTAGAGACCTTCCCAGAACACCTTCTGGGCTGTTTTGGGATAGTGTGTCGACACTAGTTCAAGTAGTGTCGACACTAGTGGCCCTCACAGACAATAACATATTACTCCAGTGTAACCAGAAAACACGTCTCATGCAGCGATTCACTTTCCCCTCTTATAACTCTATAACGAATGACATTTAGACAAAATGTTCAACACAAAAGATGACGAGGACAACTAGTAGAAGAACTTTGATGTTGGAGGTTTGGTCTAATTGGTCTCGAATCCCGATAAAACATATGAAGAACAGAAAGCTAAGTGTAGCCCAAAATCGCAGTATCATGCAATGACTCTCTTACCATGCTTGTAAAACCCTAACGAAAGCCTTTTTGACAAGACATCCAACATAAAAGATGATCGTGACTACAAATAGAAGAATTTTCATGAAGGATGTTTAGTCAAATTCGGTCTTGAATCACATGCATAATAAGAAGAACGGGGAAAGCCCTAATTGGGCACGACTTAGGGAAAACGACCAATACTCCATGCATACTCTATGAAAATTGGGCAAATCAAGTGCAAATGAACATAGACTCGATGCTCTATATGATGGTATAGGTTTCCTTTAATCTGACCCGAGAACACCTACCTTTATGAAGATCTAAGACCAGTCGACGTTCTGGACGCAGCAGAGGATGAAGGGGGATGAAGCTCCGGGTTCCCAACCTTTCTCCTTCTCCTCTGAAGCCCTAGCGTGCCTCCAAATGACCCAAACTCGTTGTTAAACCTTTCCCAAGAGTTTAAGGATGAGTTCTTATAGATTTAGGTTGTATTTACAAGTCCTAACGACACTAGGAAATGGGCTACGAGTTTTGTTTCCTACTTTCCAAGAAATCTGGGACTCTTTCCTCCAAAGGAGGTAGCAATAGTTTAGGAAACCACCAATTGGGGTGGGTTCGGTTTGGCTTACCTTACATGACTAATCACCCATATTTTAACCCTAAATTACCCTCCCTAATTTGCATAATTACATACACGAATTTCTGGGTAATTTCCTGTCCTAGTTTCATCCTTGGGTCAAATGTGCTCCATTGGCCCAAATCTTGTTAATGGATCATTAATATGGTGTTGGAAGTCTCTCCAATCTGTTTATTTAATTTATTCCCCTTTATTTCTAAAATTTTTAATCACCAAATTTCTCGGGTGTTACATAAGGTCCTCTTCGAGCGTCACTTGGCCTGGGCTAACGAGGAGGTGGAGACGTATGCTTGAGATATCCAGAAGCTTCACCAGTAGGTGGCGGACCAGGACAAGCAGTAGGCCAACTCTAAGCTACAACTCAACAAGGTTGTGGAGTGGCTAACTAGGTTGCCCACCGCTTGGAGAAGGAGCAGAAGGAATTGGTCAAAGAAAAGGAGTTCAAATCATAGCTCAAGGCGGCGTGTGGTAGAGTCAAAGGGTGGGCAGTATCTGAATTCCAAGTGTTTGCGGAGTATCAACAGATACTAGTCAATGCCACCTCAGTCCAATACACTTGTAAGGCCCTCGAATTTGGGCCTATTTGGGTTAGATTTGTCATGTGATGTATATATACCTTATGTATGTAATTGAGTATATATGTATAAGTATTTATAATTGTACATGTATATATATATATATATATATATTATATATATATGTATATATTATATCACATACATGAAGTTTGCATTTAATGATTAAGTTATATGTATGATACATTGCATGTATATACCTAGTGTAAGCAGAATTACTACAATTCTGTGTCTGGTCGAAAACCCTTTTGGCCTCAACATGAGTTGACGTTAAGGGGAGGTTGATGATCAGTTTATCCCCATATAATTTAAATTAATTACATATTTATTTTGGTGATTAACAAAACTATAATAAAGTTTAATCTAACATATTTTCTATGAGATTTGAGTACAGGAAATGAAACAAGGAATAACAAGCTAAATGGATAAGTATAATTTACTCTGTAGCAATGTAAGTTCAAAGCATGAAATTTCTCGAAGTACACATCGATTTTCTGTATGTTGTAACGACTTCCCTCTCTCTCACAATGATTCGCTAAGAAAGCATAACGATTTGCTTCCATAACGATTTGCTAAGTGATCGCATCGATCTCTCAACGATTTGCTAAGAAAGCATAACGATTTTCTTCCATAACGATTCGCTAAGTGGTCGCATCTATCTCACAACGATTCGCTAATAAAGCATAACGATTTGCTTCCATAACGATTCACTAAGTGATTGCATCGATCTCACAACGATTCGCTAAGAAAGTATAACGATTTGCTTCCATAACGATTCGCTAAGTGATCGCATCGATCTCACAACGAATTACTAAGAAAACATAACAACTTGGTTCATAATGATTTGGTTATCACATCGATTTCTTAAGTGAGAACAACGATTTACTCTCACAACGCTTTCTTAAGTGAGCACAATGATTTGCTCTCACAATGATTTCTTAAGTGAGCACAACGATTTGCACTCACAACGATTTCAATTTCACAACGACTCGTTAAGTCTCATAACGACTTGATCCTTGTAACGATTCGATAAGTTACACAATGACTCCGTCACTATAATGATTTGTTTAGTTACATAACGACTTAGTCGCCGTAATGATTCGATACAACAAACAACGATTTGCTCACATCATTTTGTCTCTGACAACTTGCTCATAACGTTTTGCTTATAGAGTCATAACGATTTGTCTATATAACGATTTGTATGTGCATCAGTTTGCTTATGAGTGCACAACGATTTACATGGATAATGACTCCTTTGCATAACGATTTCATAAGTCATGCATGTAACGATTTCATGGAATATAATGATTTGATATTTGAACTCATTTTGAATACGTTGAAAAGTCAAAATCTTTCACGTATATCTTTCAGACAACCATGCATTTATTACGACTAAATGTATCACTGCAGTACATGCAAACGATATCTTCTTTTTCGTGGTTATTCTGTAAACATCTTTTTAGAAGAACAGAATGGAACTTCTATTTTTATATAAAATCATTCTAACATTGACTGACAACAAGAGACAGCCTAGCTATCTATTGTTTTAGCATTTAATGCATGCAGGTCTCTGACAGTGCACCTCAATACAACGTTGGACAATATGGAAAATAATGGATATCAGAGAAGATCCTTTCTCTTGTTGCGTGCATGGGAAGCTAAAGACTGGTGAATAAGAAGCTCTACAGTGACATACAGTCTAACGTAAACAAAAGCTTAGAGACAACAGGCACTTCAATGTTCAAATTTCAAATAGAAGATATATAAAGAAGACTGAAGCTTCAGAAGAAGACACCTTGAATTGATAGACAATGCTTACAACGATTTTTTCAAGTCTTTTGTGAGAAAACTGAAGAGCCAAGTTTTTCACTCACATCTGTTCTAGCTCTTGCTCTCTGAGATTAGTGTAGATCCTTGAGAGAGCCTCTAGTACTGAGAGAGATCAATTCTGTAGTTCCTTTCTTTCTTAGTCTTAGCTTCAGCTCTAGCATTGTATAAGCTTGATCTAGGGGCTTGTTTTCATTTCCACATTCTTGTGTTCTTTTATTCCCTTTGTGTTGAAGGAAGACCTGGGGGTTCCAGGGTGTGTGTGTTCCCTTCGCGTAGAAGGAAGACCTGGTGTTATCTAGGGTGTTGTAATTCCTCTTCGGGCTGTGAAGAGAAGACCAGCTGCGGCTGGGTGTGTAAGGGTCCATAAGGGGGACTATACCCTTGGGTAGTGAAATCCTGAGGTATTACTCAGGGACTGGACATAGGACTCCTAAGGAGAGGGGATCCGAACCAGGATAAATCCTTGTGTAGTGTGATTGCCTTTGTGTGTTTGCTGTTTACCTTTACTAACACTAACAACTATCAAAGTGTGTTTTGTGTGACTGTTTTGTGAACAGATTTTAGGTTCTCAATAATTTTAAGAATCCCATTCACCCCCCCTCTGGGCTTGCTAGCTGGGCAACAAATGGTATCAGAGCTAGTCTCTTCGACAAAGAAGAAGATCCAACGATCTGAAGAGAAAAGATCAAATGGCAGCCCAAGGTCACTCTGAAGGTCAGTCAGTCAATAGGTCACCGTTGTTCGATGGAGAAGATTACACCTATTGGAAAACAAGAATAGAGTATTTCTTACAAGGTCTCGACTATCAGATCTAGTCGATAGTTGAAGAAGGAGATCTCTTAGTTACAAATGAAATAGATAAGTGGACTGAAGACGACAAGAAAAGGATCTCTCTAAACTGCAAAGCCAAGAGCATTGTATGCTGTGCCCTTAGTAAGAAGGAATTCAACAGAATTTCCGCCTGCAAATCTACCTTGGAAATGTGGGAAAAGCTGAAGATTACTTACGAAGGCACAGATAAAGTAAAGGAAACCAGAATAGACATTCTGGTGACTCAGTATGAAAGGTTTCAGATGCAGCCAGGAGGGTCATTAACCCAAATGTTTAGCAGATTTACAGACATCATGAATGGGTTAGCTAGTCTTGGAAAGACCTATGAAATGGGAGACATGGTAAGGAAGATTCTGAGATCTTTGCCATCTTCTTGGACTCCCAAGGTAACAGCTATAGAAGAAGCCAATGACTTGAAAAGGATGTCATTGGAGAAACTCATTGGATCCCTTATGGCCCATGAGATCAACATGGAGAGACTAGGAGAATCCTCTAGCCAAAAGAAACAGTCCAATGCTCTCAAGGCTGAAGAGGATGGATCAGAAGAATCATCAGATGAAAATGAAAGCTTAAGCAACAACGAAGATGAAGAAGCAATGCTATCAAGAAGACTACAACACATCCTAGCCAAGAAGAAGAAGTCAGTCAGGAAGAAGACATTTTAAGAAAGGAAAAGACTTCAAGAGGTCCGAAGTCAAGGACGGAAAGAAGACCAAACCAATCTGTTACGAGTGTAAGAAGCCAGGACATATTAAGACAGAGTGTCCAAAGCTTAAGAAATCTGAATACAGAAAGAAGGAAAGTTCAAGAAAACCAAGAAGAAGATTCAAGAAGAATGCTATGGCAGCGGCTTGGGACAACAGCAGTGACTCAGACAGCGAGTTGAGCTCAAGCAATGAAGAAAAGAAGAAGCCACTTGGCTTTCAAGGCCAACACAGAAGACAAGGTAACTTCAGGCTCATCCTTTTCTTCTTGTAATGATTCTGATTCAGATAACTTAGAAGAAGCTTCATTGAACTATATTGTAAATATAGAGAAGTATCTAAATTACTAAAAGCAAGCAAGAAAAAACATTGCATGTCTAGAAAATACTAATTCAGATTTAAAATCTGAAAATGAGCAAATGGAAAAACAAATTAATGAACTAAAAATGAGAAATGAATTACTGTGTGACAACTGGAAAATAAAAATGAACAATTAGCAAATTAGGAAAATCAAGAAACTGTAAATAATTAAAATAAGAAGTCAACAGGTTAACCACAGAAAATGAAAAATTATCAAGCACACTAGAAAAAATTACTAAGGTAAAACAACATTAACATGAAAGGTTCTAGACGGTCAGGTAAAAAGAACATGGATTAGGTTATGCTCCCCCGATAACGAAGAAACTAATGTTTATCCTAAAATATATCCTACACCTAAATTTGTACCTAAACAAGACACAGCATACAAGGCAAACCTTAAATACATATCAACTGAAAAAGTAACTAAGATGTGTTGTTGTAGTCATTGCAATAAGCTAGGTCATATTAAAGTATCATGTCCTACTAAACATAAAATATGGGTAATCAAAAAGAAAAATGATGACAATAACCAACCAGGACCCAAAAGAACTTTGGTATCTAAAGCCTAGTGTCTTTATTTCAGGGAAACCTTCGAGCATCCAAATTGTACTTAGATAGTGGATGCTCAAGGCACATGTCAGGGAACAAAAGACTTTTTCCCATCTAGAAGCTGAAGAAGGCACAGTCACCTATAGAGATAATGGAAAAGGGACTGTAATAGGCAGTGGTTCATTAGGCAGCAAAGGCAAGACAGTCATTGAGGATGTACTATGTGTTAAAGGACTGAAGCACAACCTCATCAGTATCAGTCAGCTGTGCGATAAAGGTCATCAGATCAGATTTCAAGAATCCAACTACAGCATTATGAAGGATGGAGCAGTCATTTTTGAAGCCAACAGAGAAAAGAACCTGTACGTGCTTTACCTAGAAGAACTAAAAGATCAAGATATCTGTCTGGCCGCAAGCAAAGAGCAGTCAACTGAGCTGTGGCATAAAAGATTGGGCCACTGCAGTCTAGATGGCATGAGAAAGCTGATCAAGAGAAGCTTGGTGGAAGGTCTACCTAAAGTCTGCACAAGGTTGGATGGTGTCTGTGGACCATGTGCAAAAGGAAAGCACACCAAGTCATCTTTCAAGTCAAAAACTGTGGTAACAACCTCTAAACCCTTAGAACTCCTTCATATGGACTTATTTGGGCCAATGAGAACCACAAGTCTTGGAGGAAAGAATTTTGGATTTGTCATTATAGACGATTACTCTAGATTCACTTGGGTATCCTTCTTGGAGCACAAAGATGATACATTTGACAGTTTTGTAAACTTCAGCAAGAAGGTACATAAAGATAAAAAGTTCAGCATTGTTGGAATCTGGTCAGATCATGGAGGAGAATTCCAAAAGGAGAAATTTGCCAAGTTCTGTGATGACCAAGGGATAGAGCACAATTTCTCAGCACCAAGGACACCACAGCAAAATGGAGTTGCTGAGAGGAAGAACATAACCCTATTGGATATGGTAAGGATAATGCTATCAGAATATGATTTGCCAAGGTACTTTTGGGCTGAAGCAGTCAACACGGCATGTTACATTATCAACATAGTGATGATCAGGCCCATCTTGAAGAAGACAACATATGAACTATACAAGGTAAAGAAGCCGAAGATCAGTCACTTTAGGACATTCGGATGTCCATGTTTCATCCACAACAACGGCAAAAGAGACATTGGTAAGTTAGATGCAAAATCGGATGAAGGATATTCATGGGGTATGCTTCTAAACTAAAAGCTATAGAGTATTTAATAAGCGTACTTTATTAATTGAACAATCAGTACACATCATTTTGATGAAACTAACCTTCCTTGAGAGAGAAAGAAGATAGTGATATTGATGATGTGTAGAAGAATTCCAAGAAATTAAAGAATACATCTATCGAGGACAAGGAAGATTCCACCTCTAGAAGACCTACAACAAAAGGACATTTTACATGAAAATCTTCCAAAGGAATGGAGATATAAGAAGATCACCACCAAAAACATCATTGGTGTTCCATCTATAGGGGGAAGGACAAGAGGTAATGTAATTCCATGTGATTATTTAGGCTTTGTCTCGCAAATAGAGCCTAGGACAGTCAATGAACTCTCACTGATAAATCTTAGATTTTAGCCATGAAAGATGAACTGAATCAGTTCAAGAGAAACCATGTATGGTCACTTGTTCCTAGACCATCAGATCATCTAGTGATTGGCACCAAATAGGTGTTCAGAAATAAATTGATATGAAGCTGGTGTGATCATAAGAAACAAGGCCAGATTGGTAGCTCAAGCTATTCCCAAGAGGAAGGCATAGATTTTGATGAAACCTCTGCACCTGTAGCTAGACTTGAGGCTATTAGGATTCTACTTGCATATGCATCCGCATTAGACTTGAAATTATTTCAAATGGATGTTAAATCAGCTTTTCTAAGTGGTTTTATTAAGGAGGAAGTTTATATGGAACAACCTCCAGGTTGATGACATTGATTTTTTGAATCATGTATTTAAGTTGCACAAAGCATTATATGGATTAAAACAAGCACCAAGAGCAGGGTATGAACGTTTAAGTGCTTTCTATTAAACAATGGTTTCATTAGAGGTCAAGTAGATAGTACATTATTTTTTAAGTCTAAAGTCAAACATATTCTGCTTGTTCAATATATGTTGATGATATAATATTAGTTCTACTGATGTAACACCCCACACGAATATCGGAGCAGTATTACAGTTATTAAATAGTACAGAGCGAGAAATAAATGACAAACCATGTCACAATTGAAAAATTCCAAAAAACAACTTCATTGATAATCCATCAACTAACTATTACATCAACGTATCAGAGCCAAAACTAGGGCCCATAGTACTTTATTCAAAATCAAACTATTACATAGTGGCTAGCTGACTTACTAACACATAACTATACTAACTGACTAAGACTTAAAAGCACTAGGTGCTGAAATGGTCACTCCTGAGCATCTTCCTCAGTCTCGTCCTCGTGAGTGTGGTCTCCATCCGGCTCACCTGAACACATGAAATAAATATGCAGGATGAGCGAATAACGCCCAGTAGGACTTAATATCTCGTGAACACAAGCATGGTTTAAATAATTAATGTCTTAATGGCAGGCTAACTAGAGATAATAGTCATGTAGAACAAGTAACGATAACGAGAGAACAATAGCATTTGGCACAGGGAAAATAAACACAATGAGAATGATAATAGAATGGCCATGTAACGATATAACATGTATTTGCACAACGGTGCACTAGTAATGATAACGATTGCACTTGTATAGATGGTACTTTGATGTCATAGATTAATCTTGATAGTATGCTGGCACTGGATGCATGTCGTAACACATCCTTGATCATTTTAACTCACATGGGCACTGGCACTTTTCGGGCGCTCCTCCCAGGACCTGATCGGGCCCCATTGCGCTGGCATTAGTCATTTCTTTATCTTAGACAATCACAGATTGGTCAATGAGTACCAGAAGAGATAAGAGTACTAGACGAGATAGATGAGAGCGTAGAGCTAGAGAGAACGTGAACAGATGGGAGTATCAAGATAGTAGATGAGATAGGGGTATGATCGTAAAATCATGTAAACATCGATAGAACGGTGCACGACACACCATTGCGGGCCGATAGTCTGGCAGAAGTCACCACCGCCCACTAGCCGTGTTGTGTACATAGGCTAGATGGTCTGTCGTGATCAAAAGATAAGGAAAGATCATACTAGGCCATGGATCGTACTGATCCCTAAGGGTGTATCGGGCTTTGAGGGTACAACCAGCTCGTTGGCTAAGGACGTGCGCCAAAGCCAAGAAGAATACGGGGGTCTTGACAAGAATCCCTGGCCCAGTTCGAGAGTATTCCCGATGGAGAGGCGGTCCAAGTCAGAGAAGGTGTGTAAAACCAAGGTCCGTCGTGCATCGAGTGCTCGAAGGCCGAGGGAAACGGTAACGGTATTAAAAACCGCGTATAAAACAAAGACATCTTAATATTAATAGGGAAATTTAGTCATTATTTTGATATTTACCAGATATATTATTGAATAATTATTAGGTCAAATGGCAATTAATAATGTTATGTGTGTGCAAGTGTAAAGAAATCATAAGGATAGATAATTGTGCAAATTGAAAATTAATTAATAAGAATATTAATTATGATCCAAGAAATATTCAGGTCAATGGTTAAGCTTAGTAGTACATGGTTTAACTTGTACAGGGGTTATGGCAAATGAAGCAGGGCTATGGGCACAAATAGAGGTTCTTGCCGCAAATCTTTAAATCGCGGCGGGCCTACCCATCGCGATTCAGGAGCGATGGGTGGCTCAGGCTGAATCGCGACGGGCAGGCTCATGCGCGATCCGCAGACCGGGCCGGCCCTGGCGGACTAGAGGGAGGAAACACGACGGCAAGGCCAGTCGCGTTCCAAGATGCGACCGGGCTGCCAATCGCGGCCCATCTGGTATCGCGGCGGGTCGCGTCGTCGCGATATCAGAAGGGGGTCATGACCTTTTCTTTTTTCCAGGGCGATTGCTGTTTGACACAGGGGTCTTGTAAATTCCATATAAAATCACACAATGATCCAAAAATCACAAAACAGTTTTAAACGAAATTAAACACATGGATCTATCAACATGCTAATTATTTTGAAAATAGACATGGTTAGGAATGTTTTATCAGTACTTTTTGACGACCTAAATAGGTGCAGTTAGGATTCAACGAATTAATTAGAGATGAATATATATGAAAATTAGGCAAACTAGTGGTTTGAAAGCTAACACGATGTAGTATTTTTGAGAATTTTCTCATGACTTGAGATCAAAGCATGCACGGGTTTGAAAGCAAACATGAAGGGTCAGGTGCGATATATCTGACAGGGATTCAAAGAATTAATTCTCCTCATGGGGATTGAAATAGAACAAATAGGGGCGTTCAAAAGCTAACATGATGTAGTATTTATGGAATTTCTCATGTCATGAGAACAAGTACGTATAGGGTTATAGATCAAACATGAGCGTTCGGGGTCATGGTAATAGCAGGGTTTCGAGCAATTAATTCGCCCAAATGGACGAGCAAATAACAACGAGATGAGGGGGTTTTGAAGAGGTTCATGAGTCTACTAGGGTAATTATTACACAAAATTTAGCTTGAGAGATTGCCTGCCTTTTTCACGGGGTGGGTAAGAAACTCCTAAATTGAAGATGAAAATTGATGAAGAAACACCAAACTCCAGCCCTTCCTCCAAGATTCTCATCCAAAATCACCCCCTCCTTGTCTCCAGAGCTCTAAGCACGACCTAGGGTTTTGGTGGGGGTGAATGATAGGATTTTGTTTGCTATAGAGTCCATTATACTCCAAACTCTCTCCTCCTCTCCTAAATTTCGAAAATTCATATTATCCCTATTGTCTACCATTTTATCCACCTAATGGGTAGGGAAGGGAGTTTAAATTCGGGGCCAAAGGTTTTAGGTTGGGGGTAAAGACATCTTATTTTGAATATTATGGGTTATTTAATATTTATCTTAACCTTTACTATTATTAGTTAATTAAATCCGAATTGGGATATTTAATTCCCATCCCATGGTGGGCTTCACACAATTGGGCCCATCTAATTAGGTTTGGATCATTAGGGCAACCCATTAATAATTTAACTTAATGGGTATTAGTTAAATCCCTTATATTTCTCTCAATTTCTATTTATTCTCCTTTATTCAATTAATAATTTATCTCATTTATTTAAATAATTTATATTATTTTTTTATTTGGATTTTAAAAATCAAGGTTACTACACCCTCCCCCTCTTAAAAAGAATTTGGTCCCCAAATTCATATGATCGTAAGAGGAAGAATGACTTACGAATAATTCCGGATAGTTCCGTTTCATGGTCGCTCGAGCTCCCACGTGGCTTCTTCAAATTCGTGATTTCTCCACAATATCTTAACCACGGGGATAGATCGATTCCGAAGCTGTTGCATCTTCTTGTCCAAGATCTTCACTAGACTTTCTTCATAGGTCATGCCTTGTTCAGAATGAATCCTCATAGTTGATTACGTGTGACAGATCATACACGTATTTCCGTAGCATTGACACATGGAAGACATTATGTACTGTTCAGAACTGGGGAGGTAGAGCCAGCTGGTACGCTACTCGCCAACTCGCTCCAACACTTCAAATGACCTAGGAATCTTGGTCTCAGCTTGCCTTTCATCCAAACCTTTGAAATCCTCTAGTCGGGGATACCTTCAACATCACATGGTCTCCATTCTGAACTCTAAATCTCTTCTTCTTTTATCAGCATAGCTCTTCTACCTAGACTGAGCTATCTTAATCATGTCTCTGATAATCTGTATATCTCTGCTAGTGTTCTACACCATGTCTGGTCCCAGCCAATTATGTTCTCCTATCTCATTCCAGCACACTGGCGATCTTGCCAACTTGTACCGTAAAGTGCTTCAAATGGTGCCATCTTATGCTCGCCTGATAACTATTGTTGTAGGGGAATTCGATCAATGACAGTTGTTCATTCCAATACCCCTCACAAGTTTATAGCACAAGCTTGCAGCATGTCTTCCACTATCTGATTGTTCTTTCAGTTGGTCCATCCGTCTGTGGGTGGATAGCAGTACTGAAATTTAACTTGGTTCCAATGCCGTCTGAAGTCCCTTCCAGAATCTAGAAGTGAATCTGGGATCACGGTCTGAAACAATGGATACTGGGACTCCATGCAATCTCACAATTTCCTTTACATACAATGCTGCATTACATCCATACTCCATGTACTCTAATTGCAAGGAAATGTGCGGACTTAGTCAAACAGTCCACAATGACCCAGATAGCATCGAGTCCACCACGGAGTTCGGGGTAAACCCATGATGAAATCCATTCCGATGCTTTCCATTCCACTCAGGTATGTCCAGGGGTCTAAGTACACCGCAGGACGACGGTGCTTGGCTTTCACCTGTGACAAGTGAGGCAGTGTGCGGCATGCTCAGCCACCTCACGCTTCATGTTTGGCCACCAAATGACCTTTTCATGTCTTGGTAACATCTTGGTTGCGCCTGGATGTATTGTATATTTGGTCTTGTGGGCTTCATCCATTAGTTTCCTTTTCAACTCTTCATTGTTAGGCACACATGTCCTGGCTTGGAATAATATTCTTCCATCTTCAGTGATGGAGAAGTCTGGCTTGTCAGCTATGGTCTCTCTGACCTTGATTAGGAATGGATCATTTGTCTGTTTCTCTCTGATCTCGACAAATATGTCGGGTTGTGCCCTAAGGTTAGCCACTATCATCTTATCACTTCTCTTTTCAATGTTCAGGTCCAAACTGGAAAATTGTTCTAACAATTGCATCTCGCCCATGACTAGACAAGATAAAGAAGCTACTGGCTTCCTACTGAGTGCATCAGCTACTGCATTACCTTTACCTGGGTGGTACTGGATATGAAATCAAAGTCTTTCAAGTACTCCAGCCATCTCCGTTGTCGCATATTAAGCTCCCTCTGAGAAAATAAATACTTCAAACTCTTGTGGTCGGAGTAGACAATAAATTGCTCCCCATATAGGTAATGTCTCCAAATCTTAAGTGCAAATACCACTACAGCTAATTCTAAGTCATGGACAGGATAATTGACTTCATGTGGCTTCAATTGTCTTGAAGAATAAGCAATCACCTTCTCGTTCTGCATTAGTACACAGCCTAGACCGATTCTAGATGCATCAGTGTAGACTGAGAATCCTACGCCTTCGACTGGTAACGCTAGGACAGGTGCAGAAGTCAACAACTGCTTCAGGGTTGGAAGCTCTTCTCGCACTCCTTGCTCCAGACATATGGGTTCTCTTTCCGCGTGAGACACGAAAGAGGTACAACTATCTTGGAGAAGTCTTTTATGAACCGTCTGTAATATCTAGCCAGTCCAAGAAAGCTCCTGATTTCTGTGACAATAGTCGACCTTTCCCAGTTGAACACGGCTTCTACCTTGGAAGGATCAACATCGATACCATCCTTGGAAATGACATGGCCTAGGAACCACACCTCCTCGAGCCAGAATTCATACTTGCTCAATTTGGCGTAGAGTTGGTTGTTTCGCAAGATTTGCAGAGCGATCCTCAGATGCTCCTCGTGCTCTTCTTTGGTCTTGGAGTATATGAGAATATCGTCAATGAATACCACAACAAATTTGTCGAGGCATGGCCGATATATGTTGTTCATTAGTTGCATGAAAGTTGAAGGAGCATTGGTTAGTCCAAAAGGCATGACTACAAATTCGTAATGACCATGCCTGCTCCTGAAAGCCGTCTTGTAAATATCTGCATCTTTAATCCTTATTGATGATATCCCGATCTAAGATCAATCTTAGAAAAATATTTTGCTCCTGATATCTGATCAAATAATTCATCGACACGTGGTAGAGGTTACTTGTCTTGATAGTGAGATTATTCAACTGCCTGTAGTCAATGCATAACCTCATAGACCCATTCTTCTTCTTGACGAACAACACTGGTGCTCCCCAAGGAGAAGTACTTGGCCTGATAAACCATTTTTCTAGAAGTTCCATTAGTTTCTCTTTCAACTCATTCAATTCAACGGGGGACATCCTGTAAGGTTGGCGTGATACCAGTGCAACTCCAGGTATGAGATCAATTGAGAAATTTACATATCTCTCGGGTGGAATGCCTGGCAACTCATCATGAAACACATCGGGATATTCTTGCACTATATGAATGTTTGATATTTTTATTGCTTTCTTTTCAATCACAATTGTGGCAAGAAATGCCACACAACCCTTCTGTAACATATTCTGTGCCTTAATAGCAGAGACGAGAGACAAGTGTCTCTTGTGTCTACGCCTTGTGAAGGTCAGCTTTGGAATTCACTAAAGGAAAATTTCCTCTTCTACAATCCACGATAGCCCTATACGTGGATAGCCAATCGGCTCCCAGAATTACATCGTAGCCCTCCATGGGCATACAGATCAAATCAGCTCTAAGGTTGAGTTCACCAATCTTAACATCAGCTAATGGATAATATTTATTCAATTGGGCCTTTTCTCCTAATGGTGTAGTAACATGCAATTCAAATCCCATTGATGCAGGTTGTTCAGTTAATGTATCAGCAAATGCTTGTGATGTAAATCAATGTGTTGTGCCAGTATCAAATAATACAAAAGCTAACTGAGAGAATACTGGTAAAGTACCTTCGACGACCCCACCTTCCTCGATGGTTTCCACTTCTTGTAAGGCCTACAGTCGGCCAGGTTTCTTATGTCCCATAGGATGCTTTTATAACACCCCAGAAATTTTATTTGTTGAAAAACATGAATAATAAAGTTATTAGACCTAAGCATTAGTCTTAAATTGAAATAATTGATATTTGGGTATGATTAGTATTAACTAACGTTACCCTAGTGTCATACTCGGACGTGCGCTGCTGCCATAGGGCGACACTGAAAAACTGTAACAAAAATGAAATCCGAGAACACCATAACTTCCAGAAAAATGTGGAGATCTCAGAAATATAAATATCCAAATTTTTTGACATTCAGATTTTGAGATTAAGTCGACACGACCATTTTCCGGTGATTTTTCACCTACTGCAAAATAGATTTTAAAAATTAAACTAAAATCACCATAATTTGTAAAACCATCATATTTGTCTATGGTTGAAATTTTAGTATAAATGGACTTTGTTTGGATATGTTTACATCAAGTCTAATGGACCAGTTGAATTATGGAGTATTTACGGTAACCAATTTTTGTGTTTATTTGAGTGCTTACGTGTGAAGCCTTAAGGAGGCCAGCACACATTAGGATAAGGATGAAACATGAGTTAAACCTCTTACACGTGAGGATTGAGGTGTAAGGGAGTAAGAGGAAGCATGAACCAGGTGTAAGCAGTAAAAACCCAAGGGGTTTTACTGTTACATCTGTGCGTGGACGTGTTCCCTTGCATGGGAACCTGGCTTGGCTATAAAAGCCACTCCCTCTCCTGAGTTCGAACCTTTCTACACCTTGGCTCTTGTCTCTGTTCTTGCTTTCCCGTGCTCTTGGCTGCTAGAAGTGTTGTGGAGGAGCTCCTAGAACTATTGCTGGGGAGTTGTTGTAGTTGCTAGCTCCGTTGCACCTGCAACTGCTTTCACTTCTACTCCTGTGTACCACTGTAGCTATTGTACTTGGTGTGGACATTGCAAGCACGCCATCAACCTTAAGGGGTAAACACTTCTCTTGCTGGGTGTGGGGCTTTTCATCAAGGATACTTGCAAGTTCATCATTTAAGCAAGGTAGGATTCATCTCCCTCTGATTCAAATCTGTTCTCCATACTGACAAGAAGTTCTTGATGAGAGGAAAAAAGGCTATACCTGTGGTTCTTCTATTTTTCTTCCAATCATTATAGAAATACTCATGTTGGAGGAGGAACAACCTTGTTCCATTTTAGAAACTAACTCCTATCCTCTTCTTCCACCCTTGATCCTTGTACATGCAATAGAGTTTTGTAGAAGTCTCAATGATCTTTAGAATAGTATGAAGACTTCGGTTTAGATGATTGATACTTCAAGTCTTGATTTAGATTCATGAAACACCTTGTGGTTTAGTGTCCATTATGTAGAAATTTTCCAATAATCCATTGCTATGAAACCATGCTTTCAGTACTACACTACGTTAGCTTCTAGCTAGACAAGTTCAAATTGTAAATCTCTGTTTCATCTCATTCTTTAGCTTATAAACCACTGTGAGAACTACAATTAGACTCTTCCAATCGATATAAATCATGCTTTGATTCATAGGTTCCATGGTTAGAGTGTTTAGAGTGAATTCAAAGTCACTTATGAGTGAGGAACAAGCGGCTGTCGACAGGCAGCCCATAGATGTCGACAGGCCAGCCTTCCTGAACTCTGGAATAACTGGGACTGTGTGAATCTGTTGACAGCCATCTTGTTGCTGTCGACAGATGTACACAGACCAGCAAAAGCTGAGCTCTGTCTGTTGCAATCTTTCGACAGCCCCTTCTGTTACCCAGCTAGCTAGCCCAGAGGGGGGGGGTGAATGGGTTATTAAAAATTTGATCTTCGATTAATACCTGTTCACTAAAAGGATTACACAACAACTTAAATGAAGGTTAGAGTTAGAGGGAATGAGATAGCAATCACACAAAATACAACCACAAGACAGAGGATTTTTATCCTGGTTCGGACTCCTTTCCACAGGAGACCTACGTCCAGTCCCTGAGCAATACCTCAGGATTTCACTAATCAAGGGTACTGTCCCCCTTAAGGACACAACAACACCCAGCTCAGCTGGTCTTCCTTCACACCCGAAGGGAACAACACCCTGGATACCACTAGGTCTTCCTTCACACCAGAAGGGAACGACACCAAGAGAGGTTTGAAAGACAAGCCCCTAGATCAAACTGCAACAAGCAATGATCTGAAGGACCTAGCACTGAGAGCAAAAGAATCTAAATCTAGGCTCACTCTCAGAACCACACAAGCTCTCTTCAAATGATCTTTCACTAGCTAGTAGAGAGCAAAAGAGCAAAAGCTAAGAGGAATGAAGTTTTCTGCTCTAAACTTTCTTCAGAAGAATTTGAATATTTTTCTTGAACATTGTTTTTTTTTTCTATTCTTTTGACTTGTATATATATCTTCAATTTGAAATCTAGACGTTGAAGAGTCTGTTGTCTCTCTTTTGAGTAGTCGTTAGACTGAAAGATATCTGGAGTCCTGGAAGCTTCCTGTCAACAGTCTTTTGATTACTTGAGCACGCAAAGAGATGAGATCTTCAAAGATATCCGATGGCTTCTATTTGTTTAACGTTGTACCATGAAGCTAGATCAGAGGTCTGCACAGATGTCAATCTTAAATAGCAGACAGATAAGCTGTCTCTGATGTCAGTCAACGTCAGTAGCAATAGCAAGTCAAAAAATAGCAATGCCAAATAGCTTAAGTCTAAAGGACGTTATCAGAGTAGGCACGATAAAGGATGATATGGTCTGCATGCATGCAGAGATATGTTCAGATCTCATAAATGCAAAAGCGTAAGAGAGTCTACGTGGACTTTGACTGGTCAATGCTTTAAGATGAATAAGATATCAAGATATGAAATCGATGACTGTATGACTTATGAAATCGTTATGAGTCATAGCAAATCGTTATGAACACTTATCAAGTCGTTATGAACTCTAAAGAAATCGTTGCGCAAAGCAATCGTTATGAACACTATCAAGTCGTTATGAACTCTAAAGAAATCGTTGCGCAAAGCAAATCGTTATGAACACTTATCAAGTCGTTATGAACTCTAAAGAAATCGTTGTGCAAAGCAAATTGTTATGAAAACTTATCAAGTCGTTATGAACTCTAAAGAAATCGTTACGAGAACTAAAGAAATCGTTACGGCTAGAAGGTTATGAGTTCTAAAGAAATCGTTACGAGAACTAAAGAAAATTACGGCTAGCAAGTCGTTATGAGTTCTAAGAAATCGTTACGAGAACTAAAGAAATCGTTACGGCTAGTAAGTCGTTATGAGTTCTAAAGAAATCGTTACGAGAACTAAAGAAATCGTTACGGCTACCAAGTCGTTACGAGTTTCAAAGAAATCGTTACGAGAACTAAAGAAATCGTTACGACTACCAAGTCGTTACGAGTTCAAAGAAATCGTTACAAACTACTAAGGAATCGTTACGGCTAGCAAGTCGTTATGAGTTCTAAAGAAATCGTTACAAGAACTAAAGAAATCGTTACGGCTACCAAGTCGTTACGAGTTCAAAGAAATCGTTACGAGAACTAAGAAATCGTTACGGCTAGCAAGTCATTATGAGTTCTAAAGAAATCGTTACGAGAACTAAAGAAACGTTACGGCTAGCAAGTCGTTATGAGTTCTAAGAAATCGTTCGAGAACTAAAGAAATCGTTATGGTATCGATTTGTTTGATCTTTGGTCAGAAAGGAAATCGATCATAATACTTATAAATTGAGAGTCTTACCTGATTGTCTTGAACTTTCTTTTGCTTTTATTTCCTGTCTCAAGACTCAAGTAATTCATTAGTAATTTTGTTAATCATCAAAATTAATATATAAATAAATGTATTTTATATGGGAAAGTTTGGTCATCAATCTCCCCCTTTTTGATGATGACAAAATATACTAAACATTATACACACAAACATGTTTTTCAGAATAGCTTTAGTTTTCTCCCCCATTTTGTCAATAAGCAAAAAGATAGTCTATGAGACAAAGAAGAGAGAAATCATTGTATAAGTGGGAGGAAGATAGTACATAGGAGACAACAAAGAGGCATGCTGTGAGATGACAGCCCATGCCTTGATCTCAAGGTCTTCAAAAGTCTGTTGGAAAACTCCAGAAGCAACTGAAAAATTAGGACCCATGGATGGAATGGCCCTTTGAATGTAAAGTTGCCGTTGCTTTTCCAGGAATTCTTCATACTGATCTGGGTCCAAGATGAATCTGAAGTAGGTGCTTTTCCAAAGCTGGCACGATGGAGAAATCTATCCAGAGAGATTGGATAGAAAATCTTCTGATCAAGCAGATCCTGCTTCAGAGCATAGAAGGTTGTATATCTGGCTGCCCACTGAACATAGATCTCTTGAATTGGATTTATGGAGTTGAGATCCATGAAGGCTTCGGCTGAGAGAGTGGGCTTATCTTGACGAACCAAGGAACTGTTGATGGCCTGTAACTGAAGATGGGGTTCCTTGTAGAGTGTTTCCCATATGGTGGGAGTAAGCCTTTCACATTCAGAAATGAGTGGGCCAAGGTTTGGAAGAGATGCGGCCAGAGTGATATCTCTGAAAATGAACCGCAAGAAGGAGGGTAATCTGCCCAACTTGGCTGACAAACGGCCCATCTGCCTAGCAAACATATCCAGTGCATGGGATCCAGCATCTGAGTCAAACACTAAGAGTGTAGCTTTGGCAGAAGAACTGGAGAGTCAACTTTGAGATCGGCAAAGTCCACTGTGAGGGGAAGATTTACTGGACGTTCTGATCTCAGCATCACTAAGGCTGAATGAAATTGGTAGAACTGTACTTCAGGCAGCTTGTTCAAATAGCAAAATCACTGTACAGCTGAAATTCTTGGCAATTTGATCTCTTTCAAAATGAAGGGTCCCCACGAGTTCTTATGCTGAATAATGAACCACTCAGAAAGAGTGAGTGGGTGAGCTCGATGGGTAAGAGATTCTGCCCTGGCAGTCAAATATTTGCTGTATTGAGCTTTGTTGCCCTTGACATTGGCCCACTGATCTTCAGTCTTGAACTCAGTGCCCTCAAAGATTTTGGATTTTTGAGGGTGGGACAGCTGGGTAAGAGGAAGAACAATGCTTAGATGCTCAGAGAGGTTGAGGAAAGGAATACCATAGATGGTGGAAGGATGCACTTTTGAACATATTCCTTATAGAGGAATCTTCTGAGGTTCGAGGGTAAGAGAGTACCAAAGAGGAGGAAATAATGGTGAGGAGGGGATGCTGACAGAGGATGATTGTTTCCTCTTTTTCTTGGCAGGACTGGGAGGATCAGTCCTGTGGATATGAGTGGCAGTGGAGAGAATGGTGATAAGGATATTTCTCTCAAAATCATCCGGCAGATTTGTGTCAAAGACACCAAGTAGTGAAGGTTTTTCCGGAATGATAGTGACAGAGGAAGGAGGAGTAGGAGATAGAAAAGGTGTTTGGGATTGAAGGAGAGGTGGTGAAGGTTTGGGATTGAATGATGATGGAGCTGAGGTGTGAGAAGGAGTGGGAGAGAAGGAGGTTGAGATGAAATGAGAGAGGAAGATGGTTGGGTGCGAGGCACAGGGTGTTTTACAGTTGGTGGTGCAGGAGGGGCTGTAGAAGGAGATGAAGGTGAAGAGAGGGTTGGAGTTGCAAGGGTAGAAGTGTCAGGGGCCTTAGTAGCTGTCATGGGCTCTTTCCCTTTGTCTTGACCTTCTCTGACAACTGAAGAGGGTCCTGATGACCCTGAAGCTGACACTGGTGGCCCTGATGGCCCTGATGCTTGAGCTGATGGCCCTGCTGGCCGAGACTCTTGAGCTGGAGGCCCTGGTGGCCGGGGAACAGCAGCTGGTCTGCTCTGAGTAGCTGCAGGAGAAACTCCACTTGACCTTGAAAGAACTGCTAGCATCGACTTCATATCAGACATTTTATTAAACCACTTCATTGCATTTCTGACTGAAGAGAGCTCAGAGGTGGTCGAAGCTTGACTAGCAATATCCCTTGCACACTGGACTGCACTGCTGACAGAATCTCTCCCTGAGCCTTCAACAATCCAAAACCGGTTTCAGATTGACTTTCCTGTGGCTCTTTCTGAGTTTTCTGTGAACTACCCTTTGCCTTTCCTTGAGGTGCTGGTTCTTCAATAGACTGCTCCCCCTGAGCAGGAGCTTCCTCTTCAACTTCCATTTGCTCCCCCTGAGCAGGAGCTTCCTCTTCAACTGGATCTACTGGAGCACTGGACTGCTCCACAGGAATTGATTCTTCAATGTGGCCTTCTGCCACAGCTTCTTCCATTTCAATTTCACCAGACTGTGAGTCGATTCGAGTGGAGAGAGCTGATTCAACTAAATTCCTAAGAATTGAGCCAATTATTGAGGTAGGCGAATCACTGGCTTTATCTGCCACTTCCTCCTCAACTACAGAAGCTGTAAGAGATTCTGGCTGAAATGCTGGTGCTACTGCCTGCTGCTCTGCTGCTGACTGAGCTGCTTGCTGCTCTGCTACTGACTCTTCTGCTTGCTGCTCTGCTACTGACTCTTCTTCTTGCTGCTGCTCTGCTGGTGCTACTGCCTGCGCTCTGCTGGTGGTGTTACTACTGCCATTTCCTGAACATCAGGAATTTCTACATCACCAATTATGGCCTCTCCCTCGGCCACAGTGGTCTTAGACCATACACCTTCAATTACAGAGAAACCACTTTTCTTGAGATTTCTGGACCTTATACACTGGCCCATCTTCTCCACAACTGCCCCAGATAAATCTATTCCAAAGTGTTTGAAAATCTTTGTAAGTAGATGAGCATAGGGCAATGAGACATTTAACTTACTTTTTGTATCCCATATTTGATCTCTGGCAAATTTCATCCTTTCCAACATGACTTGCGCCATATTAATCTCCTTTTGTTGAATCGCCCAAAACATCATATCAGAATCTGCCCTAGTGCACGTTGAGAAGGTGGCACTGCGAGGAACCAAAATTTGACAGATAATGAAATGAAGAAGACGGTTGTATGCATTCATCTGATTAATATCCAATTTTCCGTCTCTTAGCCTAAACCCTGGACCTATAATGCCAAGGCCTTTTGCTTCATCGTTCACTGCGTGAACCCCACTGAATCCAGACGTCTTCACTCCAAACAACATGTGCAACAACTCATGATCGACTTTATTTGGATTCCCTTACCGATGATACAAGGGACCCATCTGCCTCTGACCTTAAGCACACATAAAATGCTTTCACCAGGTCGGGATAGCTTACCTCGGTGAAAGTGGCAATTTCCATCCACTGCATCCTTCTCAGAGTTTCTGCTATACTTCCCATGCCATTCTTCTCGAGATTTGGAACATCCACTGCCTTGTTTCCGCATACTTTGTCTTCACGAAGGTGAACCTTCCTGCTGTTCTGCGGACAGGTACTCAGCACTGTAGCCCCCTACACTTCCGGAGATCATCGGAGCGGCCATGGGTAGAGAGGAGAAGAACTGTTCTGGAGAAAGGAGATGATGGAAGAGATGGAAGCCCTCGAGGGATTCTTCGCGGGAAGAGGGGAAAGCTTCAAATCTTGCAGAGAGTCGATGCCGGAATCGTTAGGGCATCGGCTTTGGGTGAATAGATAAAGGAGAAAGGGTAAAGGTAGAAGATGAGTCGTTCCCAGAACGATTTGACTAATTAGAATTATTTTATCGAAAACAGGAAGCGCCAAAAGGTGGTAACGGCACAAGGCGACAAAAGGTTTGACGAGTCAAACTGCTTTTAACACAATAGCGGTCAAGGAAGAGTAAATAAACTGAGTTTTGCTTAAAGAGAGAGAGAGAGAGAAAATTTTCATTTATTCTGAAAAATTTATATGCCATTTTAAATACAGGAATCTTTTCACAAATTGCACATCCCTAATTCCCTTCTAAGAGATGTAAATCTCTCTTCAGGTAGGGCTTTTGTGAAGATATCTGCTAGTTGGCTATTTGTATCAATAAAGGATATTTCTATATTTCCATTTGCAACATGATCACATAAAATGATATCTAACCTCAATATGTTTTGTCCTTGAGTGCTGAACTGGATTCTTGGTCAGATTAATGGCAAGTGTTGTCACACAGCAATGGAATTGATTTGATATTTAATCCAAAGTCTTCAAGTTGTTGCTTTATCCAAAGGAGTTGTGTACAGCAACTTCCAGCAGCTACATATTCAGCTTCAGCTGTTGATAGTGCCACTGAGTTTTGTTTCTTTGAAGACCATGATATCAAACATCCTGCAAGAAATTGACAACAACCACTGGTGCTCTTTCTATCTATCTTGCATCCAGCATAGTCAGCATCAGAATATCCTACTAAATCTATTTCACATGATTTTGGATACCAAAGACCTAAATCATGAGTTCTAGCTAAATATCTAAATATTCTTTTTACAGAAATTAGGTGTGATTCTCTAGGGTCTGCTTGATACCTAGCACACATGCATACACTAAACAAGATGTCTGGTCTACTTGCTGTTAAATAAAGTAAAGACCCTATCATACCTCTATAGTTCTTTTGATCTACCTTTTTACCATTTTGATCACTGTCCATTCTGGTTGATGTGCTCATTGGAGTTGACAGTGGTTTGGCATTATCGAATCCAAACTTCTTCAGGAGTTCCTTGGTGTATTTGGCTTGACAGATGTGGGTGCCTTCCTTCCCTTGCTTGACTTGCAATCCAAGGAAGTAGTTTAGCTCCCCCATCATACTCATTTCAAATTCTCCCTGCATAAGCTTCTCAAAATACTTGCAAAGAGATTTGTCAGTAGAACCAAAAATGATATCATCTACATAGATTTGAACTAATAGTATGTGATTGACCTTTGACTTTATGAATAATGTGCTATCTACTTTGCCTCTATTGAAACCATGATTTAACAGAAAAGAGCTAAGCCTTTCATACCAGGCTCTAGGTGCTTGTTTTAAACCGTATAATGCCTTATGGAGTTTGAAAACATGATTAGGAAATTCGGTGTCATCAAAACCTGGAGGTTGTTCAACATACACTTCCTCTTTTATAAAACCATTTAAGAATGCTGATTTAACATCCATTTGAAATAGTGTCAAGTTTAGAGCTGATGCATATGCAAGTAAGATTCTAATAGCCTCAAGTCTAGCTACAGGTGCATAGGTTTCATCGAAATCTATGCCTTCCTCTTGAGAATAGCCCTGAGCTACCAATCTGGCCTTGTTTCTTAGGATTACACCAGTTTCATCCAATTGTTTCTGAACACCCATTTGGTGCCAATAACTGGATGATCTGATGGTCTAGGAACAAGTGACCATACTTGGTTTCTCTTGAATTGATTTAATTCATCTTGCATGGCTATTATCCAAGATTCATCAGTTAAAGCTTCATTGACTGTCTTAGGCTCTATCTGAGAAACAAAGGCTAAATAATCACAAGGGATTACATTACCTCTTGTTCTTACCCCTATGGATGGATCACCAATGATATTCTCAAGTGGGTGATCTTTCTTGTATCTCCATTCCTTTGGAAGATTTTCATGAGTTTCTTCTTGTTGTAATTCTTCCAGAGGTGGATCATCCTTGTCCTCAATTGATGTATCTTTAAGCTTTTTGGACAGTTCATCTGCATCATCATTATCACTATCTACTTCCTTTCTCAAGGAAGGGTTAGTTTCATCAAAATAACATGCACAGTTTGTTCAATTAATAGTGAGCGTTTATTGAAAACTCTATAGCCTCTGGGTTTAGAAGTATACCCCATAAAGATGCCTTCATCTGACTTGGCATCCAACTTACCAATGTCCCTTTTTCCGTTGTTGTGAATAAAGCAAGGACATCCAAAGATTCTGAAATGACTTATCTTGGCTTCTTTCCTTTGAACAACTCATATGCAGTCTTCTTCAGTATTGGCCTGATCATTACTCGGTGACAATGTAACTAGCTGTGTTGACTGCTTCAGCCCAAAAATATCTTGGTAGCTCATATTCAGAGAGCATGGTTCTTGCCATATCCAAGAGAGTTCTGTTCTTCCTCTCAGCTATACCATTTTGCTGTGGTGTCCTTGGTGCTGAGAAATTGTGCTGAATTCCTTGATCATCACAGAATCTAGCAAACTTTTCATTTTGGAACTCACCACCATGGTCTGATCGAATGGACACAATACTGAACTTCTGATCTTTCTGGACCTTCTTACTGAAACTGACAAAATTATCAAAACTATCATCTTTATGCTCTAAGAATGATACCCATGTGAATCTTGAGTATCATCTACTATGACAAATCCAAAATTCTTTCCTCCAAGACTGGTAGTCCTCATTGGTCCAAATAGATCCATATGTAGGAGCTCTAAGGGTTTTGAGGTAGTCACCACTGTCTTTGACTTGAAGGAACTCTTTGTGTGCTTTCCCTTAGCACAGGGTCTACAAACACTTTCCAATTTTCCATTGACTTTTGGTAGACCTTCCACAAGATTCCTCTTTCTGAGCTTGTTCAATCCGTCCAAGCTGCAGTGGCCTAGTCTTCTGTGCCACAGCTCAGTTGATTTGTCTTTGCTGGCTGCCAGACACACATTTTGCTCTTTGAGTTCTTCAAGGTAGAGCACGTACAGATTCTTCTCTCTATTTGCTTCAAAGATGACTGCTCCATCCTTTAGTATGCTGCACTTTGATTCTTGAAACTTGATTTGATGACCTCTATCACACAGTTGACTTTACTGATGAGGTTGTGCTTTAATCCTTTGACTAATAGCACATCTTCTATGACTGTTTTTCCTTTGCTATTTACTGATCCACTGCCTACTACAGTTCCTTTCCCATTATCTCCATAAGTGACTGTTCCTTCTTCAGCTTGGAGATGGGAAAACAGCTTCAGGTTTCCTGTCATGTGCCTTGAACACCCACTATCCAAATACCATTTGGATGCTCGAGGATTAACCTGAAATTAAGACATCAAGCTTTAGGTACCCAAGTTCTTTTGGGTCCTGATGGGTCAGTATCATTATTTTTTACTTTCATTATCCACTTCTTATGTCTTGTTGGACAGGTGGATTTTAAATGACCTAGCTTATTACAGTGACTACAACATGATGTTTTTGTTACTCTTTCAATATACTTAAAATTAGCTTATAGGCTGTATTTTCCTCAGGAACAAATCTTGGAGTTGGATACACCTTAGGTGGAATTATAGTTTCTGCATTTTCAGGTGGTGTGTAGCCTACACCATTTTTCTCTTACCTGAGCGTCTAGCTCCTTTTAATATTAAGGGATTCTTACCATTTGTAAAATTTTCTAATGTGCTTGCTAATTTCTCATTCTCTTCATTTAGATTTTTAATCTCTTTTCTTAATTCATCTACACTTTCTTGTTTTTCTAATTTTGTTATTTGTTTATTAACTTTAAGTCTTCACACAACAATTCATTTCTTCTTTTTAGTTCGATTAATTGCTTTTCTAGTTCTTCATTTTCTGTTTTTAAGTCTGAGTTAGTGTTTTCTAAGCATGTATTATTCTTCTTACTAATCTTAAGTAATTTAAAACCCCCCTCTGTATATTGTCGTAAAGTTCTTAAAGGCGCTTTCCAAAATTGTCAGAATCTGAATCAGATTATACAGAATCGAAAGAAGAGTCAGAGGTACCTTTTCTTCGATGTTGGCCATGGAGCCAGGTTGGCTTCTTCTTCATCACTGGTGAGCTTGACTCACTTGTCTGAGTCACTGCGTTCTCCCAGCAGCTGCCATTGCCTTTTCTTGTCTTCCTGAACTTTCTTGGAAGCTATCTTCTTCTTGTGATCATTTTTTCCTTTGGATTGGACAATCTGCCTTGATATGTCCAGGCTTCTTCGATAGCTGTGACCTTTGGTGTCCATGAAGATGGCAAGGATCTGAGAATCTTTCTTACCATATCTGCAATCTCATAGGACTTTCCTAGACTGGCTAAACCATTGGTGATGTCAGTGAATCGACTGAACATCTGGGTGATTGACTCACCTGACTGCATTTGAAATCTCTCATACTGAGTGACAAGAATGTCGATTCTTGTCTCCTTTACTTTATCTGTACCTTCGTATGTGATCCTTAGCTTTTCCCACATTTCCATGGAGGATTTGCAGGCTGAGACTCTGTTAAACTCCTTCTTGCTTAGAGCACAACATAAAATGCTCTTGGCTTTACAGTTCAAGGAGATTTTCTTTCTGTCTTCATCTGTCCATTGTGCTTTCTCATTTGTGACAACCAGGTCACCTTCTTCTACTATCGACCAATTTGATAGTCGTGGCCTTGTAGAAAATATTCCATTCTGGTCTTCCAATACGGATAATCTTCACCATCGAACAAAGGGGGTCTGTTGACTGACTGACCTTCGAAGTTGCCTTGGGCTGCCATTGATCTTTGCTCTTCAGATCGTGGATCTTCTTCTTTGTCGAAGAGACTCGCTCTGATACCACTTGTTGCCCAGCTAGCTAGCCCAGAGGGGGGGGGGGGGTGAATGGGTTATTAAAAATTGATCTTCGATTAATACCTGTTACTAAAAAGAATACACAACAACTTAAATGAAGGTTAGAGTTAGAGGAAATGAGATAGCAATCACACAAAATACAACCACAAGACAGAGGATTTTTATCCTGGTTCGGAACTTTTCCACAGGAGACCTACGTCCAGTCCCTGAGCAATACCTCAGGATTTCACTAATCAAGGGTACAGTCCCCCTTAAGGACACAACAACACCCAGCTCAGCTGGTCTCCTTCACACCCGAAGGGAACAACACCCTGGATACCACCAGGTCTTCCTTCACACAGAAGGGAACAACACCCTGGATACCACCAGGTCTTCCTTCACACCAGAAGGGAACAACACCAAGAGAGGTTTGAAAGACAAGCCCCTAGATCAAACTGCAACAAGCAATGATCTGAAGGACCTAGCACTGAGAGCAAAGAATCTAAATCTAGGCTCACTCTCAGACTACACAAGCTCTCTTCAAATGATCTTTCACTAGCTAGTAGAGAGCAAAAGAGCAAAAGCTAAGAGGAATGAAGTTTTCTGCTCTAAACTTTCTTCAGAAGAATTTGAATGTTTTTCTTGAACTTGTTTTTTTTTCTGTCTTCTGACTTGTATATATATCTTCAATTTGAAATCTAGACGTTAAAGAGTCTGTTGTCTCTCTTTTGAGTAGTCGTTAGACTGAATGACATCTGGAGTCTTGGAAGCTTCCTGTCAACAGTCTTTTGATTACTTGAGCACGCAAAGAGATGAGATCTTCAAAGATATCCGATGGCTTCTATTTGTTTAACGTTGTACCATGAAGCTAGTTCAGAGGTCTGCACAAAGATGTCAATCTTAAATAGCAGACAGATAAGCTGTCTCTGATGTCAGTCAACGTCAGTAGCAATAGTCAAGAAAATAGTAATGCCAAATAGCTTAAGTCTAAAGGACGTTATCAGAATAGGCACGATAAAGGATGATATGGTCTGCATGCATGCAGAGATATGTTCAGATCTCAAAATGCAAAAGCGTCAGAGAGATGTCTACGTGGACTTTGACTGGTCATGCTTTAAGATGAATAAGATATCAAGATATGAAATCGATGACTGTATGACTTATGAAATCGTTATGAGTCATAGCAAATCGTTATGAACACTTATCAAGTCGTTATGAACTCTAAAGAAATCGTTGCGCAAAGCAAACGTTATGAACACTTATGAACACTTATCAGTCGTATGAACTCTAAAGAAATCGTTGCGCAAAGAAAATCGTTATGAACACTTATCAAGTCGTTATGAACTCTAAAGAAAACGTTGCGCAAAGCAAATCGTTATGAAAACACTATCAAGTCGTTATGAACTCTAAAGAAATCGTTGTGCAAAGCAAATCGTTATGAACACTTATCAGTCGTTATGAACTCTAAAGAAATCGTTGCAAGAACTAAAGAAATCGTTACGGCTAGTAACTCGTTATGAGTTCTAAAGAAATCGTTACGAGAACTAAAGAAATTGTTACGGCTAGCAAGTCGTTATGAGTTCTAAAGAAATCGTTACGAGAACTAAAGAATCGTTATGGCTAGTAAGTCATTAGAGTTCTAAAGAAATCGTTACGAGAACTAAGAAATCGTTACGACTACCAAGTCGTTACGGAGTTTCAAAGAAACGTTACGAGAACTAAAGAAATCGTTACGGCTTCCAAGTCGTTACGAGTTTCAAAGAAATCATTACGAGAACTAAGGAAATCGTTACGGCTAGCAAGTCGTTATGAGTTCTAAAGAAATCGTTACGAGAACTAAGAAATCGTTACGGATACCAAGTCGTTACGAGTTTCAAAGAAATCGTTACGAGAACTAAGGAAATCGTTAACGGCTAGCAAGCGTTAGAGTTCTAAAGAAATCGTTACGAGAACTATAGAAATCGTTACGGCTAGCAATTCGTTATGAGTTCTAAGAAATCATTACGAGAACTAAGAAATCGTTATGGTATCGATTTTTGAACTTTGGTCAGAAAGGAAATCGATCATAATACTTATAAATTGAGAGTCTTACCTGATTGTCTTGAACTTTCTTTTGCTTTTATTTCCTGTCTCAAGACTCAGTAATTCAGTAGTAATGTTTTGTAATCATCAAAATTAATATATAAATAAATGAATTATTTTATATGGGGAAAAGTTTGGTCATCACCTTCCTGGCTGTCGACAGCTACCACCCTGATTCAATTTCTGCACTTTTCCGTGTATGAATCCTTGCTAAAAGTTCATACTAATAGCCTAGAAAGTTACCCCCTAATTACTTGGGTATTTGATGTCATATACTGTAAGATTACCCACTTGAAGTACCTTACTCACCATTGAATTATCTTGAAGTTGTCAACTACGAATGGTACTCCATTGAGTCCATTCTCCTGTATTCGGTAATTAAGTTCATATAACCTGATGTCTTGAGAGTTCAAATGCTTGAACACCATGCGAGATATGATTAATTGATGATGATGACATTTATTGGGTCCTTGGACCTCTTGATTAATATGCCTATGCAAATAGGGCTGGTCCAGTCTGGGAGGAGCACCCAAATTCATTTTGGACCACGTGGAATGATAAAGGGCGTCGGGATGTCTTGCATTGCATCAAATACTTTTTGACTATGGTCATCGTGATTCCTGTACTATGTAACTGACATATGAACCAATTCTTGAGCTATATACCTGAGCATGACCTGAGTTTTACTGTCATTGTATAAGTTATTGTTCTGAATCTGTTATTGTCTCTTTGATATCCAATTTGTCCTTGCCTTGGCTATCGTGTAATCACCCTGAATATGGATTTGAATTCTACTGAGCTAGTTAGCTCACTATTTCCTACTCTTTTCAGGTAACTCATATGGGGGTGAAGTTTAAGGGCATGTGTGCTGAGTGGACCGACCGTGTCAAGCAAAGCCAACCCGTTTTTGTTTCTGTTTAGTAGTGTGAAATGAGATGTATAAATTAAGTTGTTTTTATCTACTCCTCTCTTAGTTATTATGAGGAGTATTTGTGTAATAAAACTTCCGCTTATGACGTTATGATGGATAAATAATTATTACCTTTTGTGCTTTTTCTGTCACTTCCGATAAATAGCCTTTTATTAGGACGTGACAGATAATTTAGTATCAGAGCATTAGTTCGATAAACCTAGGGAAACCAGTGAGTTGGGGTATAAATTTGGGATTAGTTAGCATGACTTGCAATTATATAATGCTTAAGTTGATATTTGTTTCAGTATGGATATGAATGCCCAAGATAGGATGGTGGCAACGCTAGAATGTTACGTCAAGACATTGAGCTGTATGCTCAAGCCCAGCAGGAAGCTCATATGCAAATTAAGGAAGAAGTGCTTAATTTAATTACGGGTGCTTTCTTTGCCGGCAATCCTGGTGCTTCACTGGATGTCATGACTCAAGTTATGTGTAGGTTGGACAATCTCAGGCTGGGGCAAGATATGCTGCTTCACCAGTTTGAAGGTATTGGGAAGCTTTAACCGATGCAGCAGGGAATTATACCATGGAGCCGGAGAAGCACAGCAGCCACCACCTGCAGAATCTATTATAGACCTGACCCAGAACTAGAAAGGACTTAGGCAACATGTCCTTCTTTTTTGTAAACTTCTCCTTTTGTGTAAATGTTGGTTGTATATACCTAACTCCAATGTGTATGTGGAGTGAGAGGTTAGTGGGGGTTGGAATTTTGTAAGTATGACAACTTGGAAGGAAAAGGTTATGATATTTCGGGGATACATGGGAATGTATTGTAATGTAAATATTTGACTTGTTTATAGAGATGGTGTGTTCTGTGTGAATGATGTGATGTGATGTGATGGATGTAAGCTTGGAATGATTGTGAAAATTAATGTGTGTGTATATTGGATGTTTCAGCTACTTTCTCCATTTAGTAATGGACGGAGGTGACGCTAATTGGAGGGAGATGGAGAGTTCTATGCATGATCTGACCCGAGTAATGAAGGCGGTAGCCAGAAATGGTAGCCACAATGGGACAAGCTTGTTCAAGGATTTCCGAAGTCTTGATCCCCCGAGATTTTCAAGAGGTACGGATTCGGATGAGGCGAAAATGGCTAAAAAGACATTGAAAGGATATTCAGAATGATTAAGTGTACAAAGAAGAAAAGGTTCACTGAACTACATTCCAGTTAGATCGTGATGCCCGTGCTTGGTGGGAAACTGTGGAAGCTATCCTGGAGGATTCAAACCAAGTTAGTTGGGAAGAGTTTGTGGAATTGTTCAATGATCAATATTTCTCTGAGGTAGTTCAAGAGAAGAAGCAAATGAATTTGCTAGTCTAAAGCAGCTAAGGATGTCAGTATCGGAGTATGAGGCCCAATTTCCTGGTTGTCAAAGTATGCTCCGCATCTTAAACCACAGAGAAATTGAAGGCTAAAAGGTTTATGAATGGACTGCGTCCTAATTTTATTACGCAGCTAACTCCTCACCTGATCACTACTTATTCAGAAATGGTAAAGAGAGCCTTGGCACGGAAGCTGCGAATGAAACTGTAGATAAGATTAGAGGGAAATCTGGAGAAGGGTCTTCAGATCGAAAAAGGAAGTATGAGTCGGGGAATGCTCCGAAGGTTCAAAAACTACTAAGAAGGCAGGCAAGGCTCCGGTAGGAGTAAGGATGTTTGTAAGCATTGCCATCGTATTGGGCATAAGGTTGAGAATTGTTGGCGTAAATTGGGTGCATGTTTCCATTGTGGAAGCACTCAACACCGAATCCTGGACTGCCCAATGGCCAAGACAACACCAACAAATAAGAACCCCCAAGTAAAGCAGGAAGAAGACTGCAAGCCATTCAGGAAATGGAACCTGAATCCCCGCAGGAGGGCGGATTGATTGAAGGTACACTGTTAGTGAACTCAAAACCTGCATTTGTGTTGTTTGATTCTGGAGCTACGCACTCTTTCATTAGCTATGAGTTTGCTAAATTCTTGGAAGTAAAGTCAGTTCCATTACCCACACAACTGGAAGTTGCAACTCCTTTAAGTGAGGGTAAAAAGCTTAAAGAATATTACCCTGCTAGTCAGATCATGGTCAAAGGACATGATTTACCGGTGATTTGATATGTTTAGAAATGTGGATTATGATGTAATCCTTGGGGTTGATTGGTTATCTAAATACCATGCAAACTTAGATTGCCAATTGAGAAAGTGACTTTCTTAGAAGAGGAAATCTATTCCATGACCTTTGATAAACCCCAAACCAAAAGAATACCAATAATTTCAGCAGTGAAAGCTTGTAAATTAGTACAGAAAGGTTGTCAAGGATATTGGCTTCTGTGACCTTATTAAATCAGACATAGTAGGATTGGAAGATATTGCGATTGTAAGGGAGTTTCTTGATGTATTCCCTGAAGAGCTACCTGGCATACCACCTAATAGAGAGGTGAATTTTTCAATTGAATTGGTACCAGGAGCTACGCCTATCTCAAGAACGCCATACAGAATGTCAATAGAAGAATTGAAAGAACTAAAAAGGCAATTGTGGAATTGATAGAGAAGGGATTCATCAGACCAGTACCTCACCTTGGGGTGCTCCGGTACTGTTTGTAAAAAGAAAGATGGATCTATGCGGTTGTGTATAGATTATCGACAGTTAAATCAATTGACTATAAAGAATAAGTACCCACTTCCGAGAATTGATGATTTATTTGATCAGTTGTTTGGAGCTCAGTGTTTCTCCAAGATTGATTTAAGGTCTAGATACCATCAACTTAAAATTCAAGAATCAGATATTCATAAAACGGCTTTTCGAGCAAGATATGGACATTATGAATTTGTGGTGATGCCGTTTGGATTGACAAACGCACCAGCTGCATTTATGCGTCTAATGAATGATGTGTTCAGGTCTTATTTAGATCTGTTTGTGGTTGTATTCATTGATGATATACTGATCTACTCCAAAAGTATGGAGGAGCATGAAGCTCATCTACGGATCACTTTGCAATTGTTACGTGACAACAAGTTATATGCAAAGTTTAGCAAGTGTGAATTTTGGTTGAAGGAAGTGATGTTCTTAGGACACATTATTTCTAAAGAAGGTCTATCAGTAGATTCTTCAAAAATCGAAACTATACAGAAATGGGAGCAACCTAAGAATCTCACTGAAGTAAGAAGTTTTCTGGGCATGGCCAGTTACTACCGGCGATTTGTCAAGGATTTTTCTAGAATTGCCTCACCTCTTACACAGTTGACTAGAAAAGGAACTGTGTTTTTATGGAATGAGAATTGTGAGGAAGCATTCCAATTGTTAAAAGAATGTCTGTCGTCTGCACCAATTCTAGCTTTGCCGGTAGAGGGAAAATTATTTGAGGTTTATACTGATGCTTCCAACATTGGACTGGGTTGTGTATTAATGCAAGATGGAAGAGTTATTGCCTATGCATCAAGACAGTTGAAGACTCACGAGAGGAATTACCCAGTACATGATTTAGAATTGGTCGTTGTGGTCTTTGCTCTTAAGCTTTGGAGACACTATCTATATGATAACCAATTCATAGTGTACTCCGATCATAAGAGTCTCAAATACTTATTTTCACAAAAAGAAATGAACATGAGACAAAGAAGATGGATGGAATATATCAAAGACTATGATTTCAAGATTGAATACCATCCAGGAAAAGGAAACATTGTGGCTGATGCACTTAGTAGAAATCCTATAGCCAAGATATTTTGGCTGCAAGTAAGGGAATGGAAATTATTGGAGGAATTTCTCCATTGAGCTTAGAAGTTGAAACCCAAGAAGAAAGGGTTGTAATTAATAACTTGATAGTACAGTCAGATTTGCTGAAGCAAATTAAAGAGCAACAAGACAATGACCCTATACTGGTAGGAATCAGAGAAAAATTGGCTTCTAAACTTGATTTTAATGAAGATGTTCATGGGAATCTTCGATTCCGGGATAGATTGTGTTGTACCGGATAATCCCGAAATCAAGAAACAGATCTTAGAAGAAGCTCATCGGTCTCACTACACCATTCACCCCGGAGCTGTCAAAATGTATCAGGATTTGAAGAAGCATTCTGGTGGTGCAACATGAAAAAGGATATTGTGGAATTTATTGCGAAATGTTTGACATGTCAGAAAATTAAGGCAGAACACCAGAAACCTGCAGGAAAATTAAAACCACTTGAGATATAAGAGTGGAAATGGGATAGCATTGGTATGGATTTTAATGTGGGATTACCCAAAACACGGAGTGGATTTGATGCTATTTGGGTAATCATTGACAGACTTACCAAATCAGCTCATTTCTTAGCAATAAAGACAAGATGGTCTGTTAATATTTTGGCAGCACTATATATGAAGGAAATTGTACGGTTGCATGGAATTCCAAAGAACATAGTTTCTGACCGAGATGCAAGATTTACTTCGCATTTTTGGAGAGAGTTGCAAGATGCTTTGGGAACTAAATTAAAATTTAGTACTGCATTTCACCTCAAACAGATGGACAGACCGAACGGGTAAATCAAATTGTTGAGGATATGTATCGTGCTTGTGTATTAGAGTTCGAAATGACTGGAACACTCACCTAGCAATTATGGAATTTGCATATAAAAATAGCTACCAGTCTACCATTCGAATGGCACCTTTCGAAGCTTTGTATGGTCGGCAATGTAGATCACCATTATGTTGGGTAGAACTAAAGAAACGCATATTCTTGGACCAGAATGATCCAAGAGACGACAGAAGTTATCAAGTTGGTACAAGATCGGATGAAAGCTGCTCAAGATCGACAGAAAAGCTATGCCGATCGACGTAGAAGAGAGTTAGAATTTCAGCAAGGGGAACATGTGTTTCTTAAAGTATCACCCCGAAGAGGAATCAAAAGATTTGGTATCAAGGGAAAATTGAGTCCAAGATACATTGGACCTTTTGAAATATTGAAGAGAGTTGGTGAAATGACATACCAACTGGCACTCCACCGCAATTATCCAATGTACATGATATCTTTCATGTGTCAATGTTAAGAAAATATGTATATGATCCGGAACACATTATTGGATACCAAGATCTGGATGTACAAGGAAATTTGGCATATGAAGAAAGACCAGTACAGATCCTCGATCGAAAAATCAAGCAACTTCGGAACAAGGAAGTTCCTTTACTAAAAATTCAGTGGAATAAGCGGGGACAAGAAGAAGCAACATGGGAATTGGAAGATGCCATAAAAAACAAGTATCCAGAGTTGTTTACAGGTCAGTAACCACATCCTTGTGTAATTAAATTTGGAGGACCAAATTTCTTTTAGTGGGGGAGAGTTGTAACACCCCAGAATTTATTTGTTGAAAAACATGAATAATAAAGTTATTAGACCTAAGCATTAGTCTTAAATTGAAATAATTGATATTTGGGTATGATTAGTATTAACTAACGTTACCCTAGTGTCGTACTAGGACGTGCGCGCTCCCACAGGGCGACACTAAAAATTGTAACGAAAATGAAATCTGAGAACACCATAATTTTCAGAAAAATGTGGAGATCTCAGAAATATAATATATCCAAATTTTTCGACATTCGGATTTTGAGATTAAGTCGACGCGACCATTTTCCGGGTGATTTTTCACCTAATATAAAATAAATTCTAAAAATTAAACTAAAATCATCATAATTTGTAAAACCATCATATTTATCTATGGTTGAAATTTTAGTACAAACAGACTTTGTTTGGACATGTTTACATCAAGTCTAATGGACCAGTTGAATTATGGAGTATTTACGGTAACCATTTTTGTGTTTTATTTGAGTGCTTACGTGTGAAGCCTTGAGGAGGCCAGCACACATTAGGATAAGGATGAAACATGAGTTAAACCTCTTACACATGAGGATTGAGGTGTAAGAGGAGTAAGAGGAAGCATGAACCAGGTGTAAGCAGTAAAAACCCAATGGGTTTTACTGTTACACCTATGCGGGACGTGTTCCCTTGCATGGAACTGGCTTGGCTATAAAAGCCACTCCCTCTCCTGAGTTCGAACCTTTCTACACCTTGGCTCTTGTCTTGTTCTTGCTTTCCCCTGCTCTTGGCTGCTAGAAGTGTTGTGGAGGAGCTCCTAGAACTACTGCTGGGGAGTTGTTGGAGTTGCTAGCTCCGTTGCACCTGCAACTGCTTTTCACTTCTACTCCTGTGTACCACTGTAGCTGTTGTACTTGGTGTGGACATTGCAAGCACGCCATCAACCTTAAAGGGGAAAACACTTCTCTTGCTGAGTGTGGGATTTTTCATCAAGGATACTTGCAAGTTCATCATTTAGGCAAGGTAGGATTCATCTCCCTCTGATTCAAATCTGTTCTCCATACTGACAAGAAGTTCTTGATGAGAGGACAAAAGGCTATACCTGTGGTTCTTCTATTTTTCTTCCAGTCATTATAGAAATACTCATGTTGGAGGAGGAACAACCTTGTTCCATTTAGAAACTAACTCCTATCCTCTTCTTCCACCCTTGATCCTTGTACACACTATAGAGTTTGGTAGAAGTCTCAATCATCTTTAGAATAGTATGAAGACTTCGGTTTAGATGATTGATACTTCAAGTCTTGATTTAGATTCATGAAAACTCTTGTGGTTTAGTGTCCATCATGTAGGAATTTTCCAATAATCCATTGCTATCAAACCATGCTTTCAGTACTACACTACGTTAGCTTCTAGCTAGACAAGTTCGAATAGTAAATCTCTTGTTTCATCTCATTTCTTTAGCTTATAAACCACTATGAGAACTACAATTAGACTCTTCCAATTGATATAAATCATGCTTTCATTCATAGGTTCCATGGTTAGAGTGCTTAGAGTGAATTCAAAGTCACTTATGAGTGAGGAACAGGCGGCTGTCGACAGGCAGCCCATCGCTGTCGACAGGCCAGCCTTCCTGAACTCTGGAATAACTGGGACTGTGTGAATCTGTGACAGCCATCATGTTGCTGTCGACAGATGTACATAGACCATAAAATCTGAGCTCTGTCTGTTGCAATCTGTCGACAGCCCCTTCCTGGCTGTCGACAGCTACAACCCTGATTCGAATTTCTGCACTTTTCCGTGTATGAATCCTTGCTAAAAGTTCATACTAATAGCCTAGAAAGTTACCCCCTTAATTACTTGGGTATTTGCTGTCATTCTACTGTAAAGATTACCCACTTGAAGTACCTTACTCACCATTGAATTATCCTTGAAGTCGTCAACTACGAATGGTACTCCGTTGAGTCCATTCTCCTGTATTCGGTAATTGAGTTCACATAACCTGATGTCTTGAGAGTTCAAATGCTTGAACACCATGTGAGATATGATTAATTGATGATGATGACATTTATGGGTCCTTGGACCCCCTTGATTAATATGCCTGTGCAAATAGGGCTGGTCCAGTCCTGGGAGGAGCACCCGAATTCATTTTCGGACCACGTGGAATGATAAAGGGCGTCGGGATGTCTGGCATTGCATCAAATACTTTTGACTATGGTCATCATGATTCCTGTACTATGTAACTGACATATGAACCAATTCTTGAGCTATATACCTGAGCATGACCTGAGTTTTACTGTCATTGTATCAAGTTATTGTTCTGAATCTGGTATTGTCTCTTGATATCCGATTTATCCTTGCCTTGGCTATCGTGTAATCACCCTTGAATTATGGATTTGAATTCTACTGAGCTAGTTAGCTCACTATTTCCTACTCTTTTCAGGTAACTCAGATGGGGGTGAAGTTTAAGGGCATGTGTGCTGAGTGGACTGATCGTGTCAAGCAAAGCCAACCCGTTTCTATTTCTGTTTAGTAGTGTGAAATGAGATGTATAAATTAAGTTGTTTTGATCTACTCCTCTCTTATTTATTATGAGGAGTATCTGTGTAATAAAAGAAGTGTTGCGGAATTCCCAATATGGTAATCTAGAAGGGGGGGTTGAATAGATTACTGCCCATAAGAACACTTGTTGCCTTCTTTTCGATAAGATACAAATTACTAGAAGTTATGACAAGGACTAAACTTAGTGTGGATGTGTGTGATTCGATGATAGATAATAAACAGATGATTAGACGGTGTATATGCGCCGTGCCTACCAAACATCTAACGTAGAAACGTTCAAACCACGAGACACAACGATTTACGTGGTTCGGAATACACAACTCGTGTATCCTACATCCACGGGCTACACACACGCGCAGAACAATCTACTTATGAGCTAGTTCAAGAACTACACTCACACACACACGTGTTCTCTGATGTGTAACCACGATCAGAACAACACACACACGTGTATCAAGCACAAGGACTGCTGGAAACACACACACACACACAAGTATGGATTAAAGTGAAACAGAGAAGAGTTTGAGAGTTGAGGATCAAATCCAATTGAAAACTCTTCTGATGAACGTCTGGGTAGACTTCAAGCTTCGTCTTGATGATCAGAAGTTGATGGAGAGGCTTGAATCCACGACGTTCAGACTTCACCGCTGCACGGAAGACTTCTCTTGTTGAATCTGGGCAGCAGGTAGAAGCAGAGCAGCAAGGCAAGACTTTTCTTGAGAGGCTTTAGGGTTCTTTCTTGGAGGCTGCTTGTGTTCGTGATTGTCTTCAAAAAGATGCTTAAATAGAGGTGTTTACATATAGAGAGTCGTGGTATGTGGAAACACCATCTATGGAAACTTGAAGACTTTCCGTATTTGAAGACTCTCTCCGTCTGTCGACATCACTGGGTGCTCCTGTCGACAGGCGCAAGCAAGAAGAAGACTCAAAGCCCCTGGAAGGCAGTTGCTGTCGACAGGCGACTGGGTGCTGTCGACAGGCACAGGCAGACAGAAGATTTGGGGGTTCTCGGAGCCTCTTCCTGTCGACAAGTAGCTGGGGTGCTGTCGACAAGCACATCTGTACTGAAGATTGGCCTTCTAGCTTGAGTATAGCTGTCGACAGGGATCTTCCTCCTACGTCGGCAGGTACTTGCTTTTCATGTATATCTTCATCATTTGAACCTTGTTCTTTGTACATGTCTTGCTCGACATCTCACCTAATAATGAACATAGTTAGGGAGACATAGTGACATATAAATATGGGCAATGAAGTGTTTGTTCTATTCGCACCCATTAATCATTTTCACCATGTTTTCATCATAAATTTTGTCCATGAAATGATTATCATCAAAATCACACTGTGACTTGTTAGATTAGCATGCACATTAAATGAGAACTCAACAATAAAACTTCCGCTTATGACTTTATGAATGGATAAATAATATTACCTTTTGTGCCTATTTTCTGTCACTTCCGATAAATAGCCTTTTATTAGGATGTGACAGCTTTTCATTCTCCTTAAGCAATGGGCACTCGGGAATCCGATGCTCTCTGCTCCCACAACGAAGGCATGCACCTGCCTTCCTCCAGCACTCTTCTGCGGTATGGCCCAGCTTGTCACAGTGTTTGCATCTGGGCTTGTTGTTTGGGGTAGTAGGAGTAGGGACTTTGGGCTTTCGCTCCTGGCTTGGCCCATCAGTGATACTTAACGGCCTTTTCTTGCCGTTAGTAGGCTTGCTCGGTGTCACTCCCCGACGGGGAATATCGGAACGCGAGACAGTTGCAAGAAAAGGGTATAGAGCGAGTACTAGACATCAAACCATTACACAATGAATAATGATAAAGCAAATTCATTTCATTAGTACTTTTCAATGCCTAGTTACAACCACTAATATCAGAGCCAATCTATGCGGCCCGATTGCATTGGAATAAAGCAAAAGACTAAACTTCAAACTAACTACTACAACGCTAAATATAGCAATAGGACACTAGGGTACTCAAGACATCACTCCAGGTCGTTCCTGTCCTCTTGAGTGTATGGTTAATCCTCGGTCTCACCTGAGAACACAACGACAATAATGCAAGGTGAGCGAACATCGCCCAGTAGGACTTAAATCTCAGGCTCAAGCAGGCTTTAAGTAATTAATGCATTAAAAGCAGAGTAACTAATGATAGAACGGGAGAGGAGAGAGAGTCAGGTAAAAATATAGCAGGGAAGTACGTGAACGAAAGAGCAAGACTTTCCAAATATAGACTTTCCAAGAATAGCACAAGTGTTGGGAATAGCACAATAATAGCAAGATAGCACAATGTCAAGTGTAGCAAGATGGCCATGGTACAGATAGCACAACGAGTATAGCATAGCACAACGAGTATAGCATAGCACTTTGATGTTAATGGACAACGAGAGAACATAGCACTTTTGATTGTCATTTAGATAGTCATGATAGATAGCACTTGAGTGTAATGCGAAACACTCTGATCATTTAACTCCCATAGGCACTAGAACTTTCGGGCGCACACCCCAGGACCAGATCGGGCCCTTTATATATTGCCAGGCATTAGTTATATTGTTTACCTTTAGACAATCAGTAAATGGCCAATACAGAGTACCAAGAAGTAGATGAGAGCACTAGATGAATAGACGAGATAGTAGAGTGAACGTGAATAAACGAGCGAGTAGAGTATAGATGAGAGCTAGTGGATATTACACGTAACGCGTCGAGTAAACAGGCGATAGTAACAGTTGCACAATACACGCACTTGGTGTTGCAGTCAGGTGGAACTCATGACCCTACCACTGGCCATGTTAAGCACATGTCCAGAGGTCTGGCGTGATTCAAGACGAGAGTGAACTTCTAATAGCCGTTTGGATCATATAGATCCCTAAAGGGGTATCATAGGGTATTAGGGTACAACCGGCTCGTCGACTATGTGGGAATCCATGACAGAGGAGACTTACGGAGGCCTTGAACAAAGACTTACTAGTCTGGCAGAAGAAGGAGTATCCGTCGGAAGTGTTCGTCCAAGTCAAGAAAGTGTGTATATAGAAACAAGTGCTCGACGTTCTAGAGGATTCTAGAACAGTGAAGCGTCAATATCGTCTTCCCAAAACATCGCGAGAAACGATAGACAAGTATAGGGTAATTTAATTACATAAATTACCAGATGTATTATGAAATAGTTTCATGCCAAATTATGCCATAATTGGATGGTTCAATGTGTGTGTAAGTGTCATGAAATTGTAGATAGAAAAGATCATGTGCATGTATTTTAATCATACATAAATGTTCAATTTATAACAGGTGTTATTTTCTGTGTGTATGACCGTTAAACAAGAGTACAAACACTGTAGAAAATCAAGCATTGTTGAGACAGGGGGTTTTGCAAAAAGAACCCATATCGCGACGTACCCTGATGAGGGTTGCGTCGGGGTCAAATGAGATAGCGACAGGGTCTGGTACAGGTCGCGACAGGCTTATCGGTTCGGGCAGGCATATCACGACGGGATTGCATGAGGATCGCGTGGCCTAGTCAGAAGATCGCGATGATAGGTTCTATCGCGATCATATCGCGACGGAGTGCTCTGTCACGACGGCCCTTATCAACGCGGCCTATCGGGCCGTTGCGTTCACAGGGTCTGTGACCAGTCCGAACAGGGAAAGGACATTACATTGGCTGCAGGCAAGAACTTACCCTATTTGACACAGAATGATTCATAAATATACAACTAATGGTATAGACAACGAAAAATTGGAAACTAGTTTCAAAACGACCTAGACATGCCATGGGTACTTAGAATAATAGGAATTGGAAAACAATCAGGGTTAGACATGTTTGAACATGGGTTTCATGATGAACATGAAACAGTACATAGTTGAGATCAACGATTAAATTCGCAAGATAGGATGAATCAAATTTAGGGCTTTTAGGGGCAAAAGATGCCTAACATGCATCACTTCCTACAGTAAAAATATCGTGGCATGGGGTTGAGTATACAAGGAGATCAAAAATTAAGAAGAGGGTTCGGGGTCATGTAAGATACAGAACATGAAAAATCAAGAACGAAGATATGCTCGATGGAAAATTATGAAACCAAGGACTTTTGTTCCTGATAGATGAGACATCCTACAAAAACGTTTCATGGTTTATGCTCGTGAGAATGCTACCTTTGATCAGTTTCCTTTCTAGGGTTAAGTGTGATGACCCTCATTATATCGGTACGGTTAAACCAACCCACGTCGGTATAGCGAGCGTCATCACAGTGGGACATTTACCCAACAATACATTCAGCTGAGATACACGTGAATATAAGAACAGAGTAGCAAGTAAAAAGAACTACTGTCTTCATTCATCATCATCCACATTTAACATACATGAAATTGCAATAACATTAAGAACTTAAAAGTTCACATAATCTAAATTGCTGAAAATTAAATACATAGATGTCCACCATTATACATTCTTTCCATGATAACGCTAATACAACGTTCAATTTACATACTATGAAACGCAAAAGTCACAAAGTACTCCAAAGACTAATCTCCCACTCGGAGTCCGTCTCCACCGTCTCCTCTAACGGTGCCACGTCACCAACTACACTATACGCCGAAGTAAGTAGTGAGTCTAAAGACTCAGCAAGTAACACCACTCACACCATACACGTACATGTCATAGTAGGCTCTACACACACCATTGCAAAAATCAACATGTATCATGCTTACCTCGTTTGAAATGAATAACCAACCATGATAATTCTATAAGTAACACATGATGCATGCTTTCAGATTTCCTTATCAAGATAAATTCCTAACAGTGTTCTCTAATCATTCCTACTCATGAAATTCTACTTTGCATTTTAACTAAAACATGAAAGCACTTAACATGATTATCCTACGTACATGAAACAAAACACACCTAGCATGGAATCTACACATTCTTGTGCATGTACACGAACATTTTACACACTTTAACTTGCTGGTTTTCACATGATTTAGCAACCATAACCCTACACATGAGAGCTACAATGTTATTTAGAATACAACATGTGAACCACCAAACATGGAATTTTGTGCACATACTTGTTAATTGTCCCTAGCATGGATTCTAGGCATTTTACACATATAAACATGATCCTAACATAATGAAGCTACTGATTTAACATGGTTTCAGATTGTCACAACATGGATTACATACCATATCCTCACATTTTGGTCTCACATCTTCTTTACACCAATTTCCAATTCACATAAATTGCACTTTACACATACACATTACACATTGTTCACTTTCACATTAACACATGAACACATGCACATTTACACATTCATATTTAGTGCCGTGACACATAGTCCGAACCACCAAAGAAGGACACAAACACATCACATCACATAGACGCCATCTAGGCATACAATGGCGACTCTTGGACTGCGCAGACCGGGAGAACAAGTCTCCACCCTAACAGTGGTACTTGTCCACCTCAAGGATTTCCCCCTAATGCCCTTAGGGTCACTTACACATTGAACCTTCTCAGGGGGACTTTTCCCGATACGGTTCCACTGCCTCTGTGGAAGCAATGTCACACTTGGCAAATTTTCACATTACACATTTTTACCGGTTTTAACATGGTTACAATATCACTCTCATTCTATTTCACTTTCTCATCACATGCACATTTCTCTATTTTTCCTAACATGGCATACAGATTTCAAAAATCTGCATTGGGTAAATATCACCGATCAGGTCGGATTACACCTAATCGAATTGTTTCACATTGGCATGCATAAATTCACAATTTACATGGAAAATTATATTACATTAAATACTGGTCCAAATGACCTGAAACTTTAACCACATGTTAATTTTGGTTTAGGATTCCTCATGCAAATTTTCAGATTTTTCTGAACTAAAACGAAATTTCAGAAATTCAAACATCCATTTCTCATACTATTCAACAATTGAACTTAACATGAAAAATTTACACAAATTACCATCTTAGCAGATTAGGGTCTAAACCCTAGCATGCATGGAAATACGGAATTCATTCCCGAATTTATTGGACAATCCATTAATTTATGGAAGATTTATCATGACCTAGCATGATCTCTATTTTCCTAAACAAATTTTACAATTTCACACAAGCATGGGAATAATCTCAGAAATTTAGAACAGGGGACTGAACCTCACATGCATAATCCTCACAAATTAGGGCATTCAGACTGTCCCTAATCATGCAACATGGTTTAACAAGATTAAAACTCATCACACATGTATCTTCCATGAAATAATTAAGTCCTATCATTCGGATAATCCATCCACACACCACACCATCACACAACATATACATAGATATAAATGATTTACAGTATATCCTCATCGTGAAATATATCAAAAATAGTCGTATAGAAGGGCAGAACAGGTAATGTTTGTCCAGATGAACTTGGCGGCGGTCTCTGGCGCTAATTCAATGTCAACGGCATAGTCGATGGACGCTAAGCATGATCTTACAGGCAAGGGACATTGCCGTCATGCCAGGTCTGTGCAGAACACAGACCCGAGCTCCAAAGATGGGGTGAATTTGGGGGTCTAGGACACGAGGGAAAATATACAAAAATAGTAAAACCAACCTAGACACATACAGGATGTTATGAATGGGGTACTTGCCTTTTAGAAACACTCCTAAGGGATCAAGGGGTTGGTGAAGCCCTCCTTGGGCAGTACAAGAAGTTCCAAACTAGTCCAAGGCATTTCCCTCGGGTTCTTGAGCAGTCCCACAGCAAGTCGAGGTCAGGGAGCCTTCCTCTATGAGCAGCAAAGCCTTGTTGCAGCAAAACCGCGGAACAAGCTTCAGGTTGTTGGATTTTGGGTTCCAAAGTGGGGGGTTTCCTCAGTCTGAAAGTAGGGTTTCTTCTCCTCTCTTGCAAAGGGTAAAGAGAAGGGTTGGGGAACAAATTCGGGTTTAGATATATGGGAGAGGCTTTCTCCCACGCACAGGGTGACATGAGGCCCTCAGACGTTGCGAGACAGCTCCCCAATGGGTGAGTTGCCTTGTGTTCGGAATTTTTTGTCTGCAACGCATGCAGGTCAGAGAAGTTGCGTCCACATCGTTAGACGTGGGATAGTGTTGGCGTCCATGGGTTGACGCTGAACCTCATCGACGTCATGATATGACGCCAATCTGGCCTTCGGCCAGAACTCTAAACATGCGAAACATGCACCTTCACCTTTACACGATATACTGTATATGTATACGTTATCATGTACACACTACCATCAAGCATCACATACATTATTTATACCTAAGCTATACACATACACACATAAGTATACCACTAATACATACGTAGATACCTACATGTACATATACGACACGAATTATTTACATGCAATAATCCAGCAAAATTTCGAGGGCCTTACACCCTCTGCCCCTGAAAAGAAAACTTTGTCCTCGAAGTTAGAACGACACTACTCAAACAAAGGGGATACTTCTTCTCTTCATAGCATCCTCAAGCTCCCAAGTAGCCTCCTCTCGTGAGAAGTTCCGCATAGGACCTTCACACGACGCAATACTCTTGTTCGAGAGATGCTCAACCTTCCGGTCAAGAATAGCTACTGGTTGCTCGACATACGAAAGATCTGGCTGGATCTCCACTGGCTCATGACTAATCACATGAGACGGATTCGACATACTTCCTGAGCATCGATACGTGGAATACAGGGGGAACGTTAGCCAAAGCTGGGGTAATGCTAGCTCATATGCCACGCTGCCCAACGTCTGAGAATCTCATATGGGCCAATGAACCTAGGGCTCAACTTACTATGCCTGCCAATCTGACAACACCTCGAGTAGGCGATATCTTCAAGAAGACATGTCGCCAACCTCGAACCCAATCCTTCCTCTGTTGTCGGCATAGCTCTTTTGCCTATCCTGTGCCGCAACAAGCCTCTTCCTGATAATTGGATCTTATCCGAAGTTTCCTGAACTAACTCCGTCCGATCAACTGCTATCACCAGTCTCCTCCCAACTACAAGATCTGCAGGGCCTACCATACAACACCTCAATGGAGCCATACCAATACTCGCATGAAAGCTGTTGTTGTATGCGAACGCCACAAGAGGTAAATGACGCTCCCAATCATCCTTCCAATCCAGACACACAGCCCTCAACATATCCTCGAGCGTCTTAGTCCTCTCGGACTGTCCATCGGTCTGGGGATGAAACGCCGAACTGAGCTTCAGCTCCGAACCTAAAGCATCCTGAAGACCCTTCCACAATCTCGAAGTAAATCTCGGATCTCGATCCGAAATGATCGACTTCGGCACCCATGCAATCTAATGACACTACTAACATACAATCTAGCTAAACTCTCTACTGACTGCTTCTTCTTCATGGGCAAGAAATGAGCAGTCTTCGAGAATCTATCTACAATTACGCAAATCGAGTCATTGCCCCTTCTAGATCGAGGCAAACCCGAACGAAGTCCATAGTGACAGCTTCCCACTTCCACATTGGATATCCATCCTCTGCATAAGGCCGGATGGTCGCTGTCGCTCGCCTTCACTTGATGCACACTAGACATCTAGACACATAATCCGCAACATCCTTCTTCATGCCGGACCACCAAAATGATCTCTTTAGGTCTTGATACATCTTAGTGTTACCCGGATGAATGAGAATCGCGATCTGTGAGCCTCCGCTAACACCTCTCACGGACATCTACCAAATCAGGGACACAAACACGGTGCTAAAATCTATCACACCGTCCTCATCACGAGCAATGCCCGCCTTACCCACTAACTTCTAAGAGTCTAGGTCGGCTTCCCTGCTGCCGATCACCTCATCCAACACAGAGGATCTAAGGGATAGCTGAGCTACAAAGCCTGACACAACGATGGCTCTAATCGATCATAG